>CM044441.1:15962861-15972914 GCA_024363595.1 Xenopus borealis | reverse complement strand
CTGTTACTATAGGCACCATCTCTCCCTACTATACCTGCTATCCCATAGCCACAGTCCTTCCCAGAGACTATTATCCAACTGCTACTAGAGACACCATCTCTCCCTATTATACCTACTATCCCACAGCCACACTCCCTTCCCAGAGATTATTATCCCACTGCTACTAAAAGCACCATCTCTCCCTACTATACCTGCTATCCCACAGACACAGATCCTTCCCAGAAACTATGATCCCACTTCTACTATAGGCACCATCTCTCCATACTATATGCCCTATCCAACAGTCCCTTCCCAGAAACTATCATCCCACTGTTAATATTGGCACCATCTCTCCATAATATACCTGCTATCCCACAGTTACAGTCCTTTCCCATAGGCTGCTATTTCTACTACTACTATAGAAACCACATCACACTACAACACTTGTTATGCCAAAGTCCCTTTCCTTCACTACCAATATAGGTGCTTTGTCTTGCCATGCTACTGGGCCAGTCACCCATTTATTGACCAAACATAAAGACATCTTGTTTGGAGATGAAGGCAGTAAATACTGTTGCCTGGTCATATAATTCCAATTTTATCGCCATGGTATTTATTACAGGTCAGTCAAAACATAGCAACTACATACACATATAGTATCGAAGAAACGAGCGTTTAATAATTTTGATTGACACAAGGAAATGCAGTGAAGTGTGATAATGAGGGTAAGACTTACTTTCTGTTTTAAAAGTCAGGTTTCTGCTTGACTAGACCATCTCTCCGCATGTTAACGTCCCAGGAGTTTAATTTTTTGCTGTAGAAGTAGATCTCACTCAACAGACCATGACTTCATTCAACCAGCAGATTTCAAAATAGGAGTTTTTACTTTCAGGTGAAAAAAAAGTTTCCTTGCAGGTTTCAGGAATATGAATATAAAAATTTGTTCATTGACACATTACCATACAGTACCAAGATGTCTCAAGCCAGTACAGTAATATCAAGAGGAGACAGAAGGTTTGGGTGTAGAAGTAAAGGTTCCCCCATCTCAATCAGAGAATGCTTTTTGTTGCAAACATTCTGGTTTTAATGGGGATATTTGCATGCTCGTTTCTTTAATGAATTATGCAAATTCAAGCACCAACTTCATCCTTTTTTGTATGCGACTGCAACACTGGTCATAAATGTGCCCAATAGTGCTACTATGAAGTAATTGCATACACAGCTTTTGAGTACAGGAATGGGATCCGTTATCTGGAAAGTCAGTATCCAAAAAGAGTCTATGTGAGATAGCCTTTCCGTAATTCGGGTCCCATACCTGTACTTGATCGAAACTCAGATATTATTAATTCTTATAGGAGGCAAAACAATCCTATCGGGTTTAATAAAAGTTTAAATGATTTTTAGTAGATTTAGGAGGTTATTTCCTAAAATCCTATTTTATCAAATTTTTTAAATAAAAAAAACAACCAAATTCCCATCAATGATTTTGCCTTATTTATAATTCAAATAACTCAATTTATTGGATCAGGGAAAAAAAAGGGATAAAATCAAGGAAAAACCTGAATCATATTATTTTTTTGGCGGTTTTGCCTGTAAACCTCAGATTTTTCAGATTATTGGGCTAAACCCAGCACAAACCCCCAATACCTTCAGATTGCGATAGGGACATCTACCATTGATTTATACATGACTTCGACAGGTTTGAGATGGCAGATTTTCGGATTCTGGCATTTTTGGAGCTTTTTTTTTCACCAAAAAGCTCAATCAGAAAAAAAATGAGTTTTCGTTAATAACCCCCTTAATTCATGGTGATGCAAATTACAGAAATACCCCTTATCTGGAAAAACCCATAGTCCTGAGCTTTCTGGATCACAGATCAAATAGCTCTATTAACAGTTCTAACAGTATTTCCCCTTTAACAGTGATATACCCTGATGTCTCTCTTATACTTTCCTTTTTTATTCTACTTTGCAACTTTTTCTTTTGTGAATGCTTTTTATCACCGGACATCAGTTGGCAATAAAGACAGAAAACTGTTAACTTTTGCAATAATACCTCTTAGTCAGTTTTAACGGTTCTTGTGCCCTGTAGTGCTGCAAACTTTTTATATTTATTCAATATAGATCAATACAAGTAATATTATTTAGAACCTGTATAATACTAACCAAAATACCAAATGCACAACATTAAAAAGGGAACAGAAGCTATTCAGACTTACAACTAGAAAAAGAAAGCAAATATCTAACGTTATACAAAGGGCCAGATTCAATTCAGTGATTGAAAGTTATCTCATGGTTTATCACGTGAAAAGTCATGGATGAGATTCAATTTGAGGAGAAAAAACTTTTCTCCAAATTCAGTGACAGTTTTTTCCCATTGACTTCAATGACGTTTTCACGTGATAAACTGTGAGTTTTTCTGAATTGAATTGCATCTCAAATTGAAACTCATCCATGAGTTTTCACGTGATAAACCTTTTTCTGAATTGAATTTGGCCCAATGATAGTACATTATCCCCAAAATGTCTAGCTTCTCATATGGAACCAGGAGCAGCCTCTCTGTGTTTCCTTTCTGCACCTGTGAGAGTTGGGTTGCAGGTCACACGCAGAAGGAAAACACAGATGGTGGCTGACTCTTCCCACTGCCAGAGGGAATTTATAAATTGTGCTGGAAACTTTGAGAGGTTACACTGCTCATTATAAAGTATTTTAAAATGTCCCATATTTCTTCTTTAATAGATTAGAGGCACACCCAAGTGTGCATTCCAATGAATCATGTCAAAAGCTACTATCCTGGAGAAAAAAAAACACAACATAAGATGAGAAACTGGACTACACATTGTTGCAAGTTAATTAACCCTGTCATTTTATTTGTGACTTTTCCCCTTTAACCAAAGATATTTCTAAATCTTTGGGCATCAGCCAGCTTCTGACAACAGATATCAATGACACGGAAACAGGGAAACCTACTTCTTCTTTTACATATTCACACTTTACGAGAGAGATTGCCAGGCCGACAGTTCCAAGTAGCTGAAGCTTGCCAAGTTATCATTCACTTCCTTTATAACCATATGAATTCCAAAATCAGCCTAATGGGCTATAATAGGATCACATAATGTACCCTTGAGATAGACTATTTAGCATCTTTCACAGATTTAAAAGGAACTATATATATCCTTTATCCTCTTAAATTGCACTAAAACCCTGAAAGCTTTAAGCAATTTTTAGGATCTTTCCATTGTTGCTTTGTTTGGACTTTTCACATTTATATTGTCCCCCAGAGTCTCCTGTAACTACCAGGCCACAGACCTTCTCAAAAGAATTTTCCTCAGGAATGCATGACTACATGATGTTGGAGGCTGTGACAAGTAGATGACAAGAAGGTGGAAACAATGCAGACTTTGCGAAAGGTAGACACATTTATAGAAACTAGGGGAAATAATGTATTCAACTCAATATTTTTAATATCAAAGAAAACTACTGACAAAGCGGCTCTTTAATTTAAGGTTCTCAGAAAACACAGCTTGACGTTTATAGACCTCTAGGAGAAAGGAGTTCCTTGGAAATAGTTTTGTAAAAAATCACTGTACAGTGATCAAGTAGGCTGGCACAAAGAGCAGCAGCTATTGACTGTGGTCCTGTTTGTGATGGCCTATATATAAAATTGTTTAGTGTTCCTCCTCAAGCTGAAGGTCTGGGGTTTGGGCACCTGGACCCCCCCCCATGAAACGTGGTGAGTCTACTTTGGAACCTGTCATATATTTTACATGTATAGTTAGAGTCTGAGGGATAAATCCTTACAGAGGAAACTGGGGTGAAGCTCTGTATTTGGAAGGGGAAATGGATGAAGGTGGTGTCAGAAAAGGGTGGTTGCACAAGCAGCTGAGGAAACAGGTCAAAAGCCCCCGAGATGCTACTGCTGATGTAATTGTCTTGGCTCCATTTACAGGGTTGGACTGATCTGATGGAACACTGGGTAAAAGGCCTCGCCGACCCAGGCCCATTCACCATCCTGGTTCAGAACATAGTGTGCTCCTCCCCTGCCACTAAGCGCAAGTAAAGGTAAGTAAGATATGTGTCAGATGGGGGAGTATAGACTGGCTCAACTGGTGTGTGGGGGCCCTGATTTGACTGTCCTGATAGGCCCTGCACACCCCAGTCTGACATCATCCATTTATATGTTACAAGTGAGGACCTTTTCCTTGCATTCTGTTGCCTATGTGCACCAGCAGTGACATTACTTTTAGGGACTGGCCAGTGTTTCCAAGTTGTTCCAGCTCACCCAGTCTTGTCCTATAATGTTCTACACTGAACTTTAAGGTATGCATATATCAAAACTAAAAATATTCTTGGTTTTTGAATTTCAAGTGTAATATAATTCATGGAGCATGCTGCATGTGTATTTAGAATTTGTCACCTGAATTTACTCAAGCAGGAAAGTGCCTGAGAACATTTTTGCTCAGGATTAGGACATAAACAATAAAGCAGATTTCAGCTTTCAAATTTTCTGGAAGTAGATCAAAACTCAACAACTTTGGATAATGTTTTGTCCTTGCCACATATTGGGAGTTCTAAAATTCATACTGTGATGTTACAGGTTAAGCATGGTTATGGAATAAACATATCACAGACTGAAAATGTGCAGTCTCATTGGTCAGATATACAGTATAAGTGGGTGCAATATTTTAGCTGCCAGTGCCAACCAATCAACAATTAGTTTTTATCACACTACTGCAAGTTTGAAAATTAAAGCAAACATCTTATTGTTTGCTATGTGCAACTTCAGTAGAATGATCCCACCTATGTTAGCAAATCAACCAGTGAGTTTGGTGTTACTCTCTGTATGGGGTGCCACTGCAGGGGTCTATTTAAATGTATGTATCGCTGCTGACACACCAAAAAAAGTGCTTTGTAGCTCACAATGTAGCTATAATTATTATGCCTTGTAATGAACTGCTCTTGGGAAATCTAATTTCCTTTATCATTATGTCAGTTTATGTTAATAAGAAAGCTGTTCTCTCCAGGTAAGGCTTCTGTAAAAGATATGAATTATTTACTCACCCATACATCTATATGGACTTTTATGACTTAGTTAGAAAAAAATGAAAGTTTATGTTGCAGTGATTGCTGGGAACATAATTATCTACTGGATGATTCCTTATAAACAAGAAGCAGAACTGGTTGGGACTGTGACTAAACAACGAACATTAGTTGACTCTTTTTAACATCTTGTTAACACGTTTACAGCCTTGATTCACCTGGGCAAACATCCTACACCTCTACAATGCCTCATTGTTCTCAAATACACCTTTTTTAATAATATAACGTGTTTCAATTACATTTCAAGCTTACTTTGTACCATAACTGCAGTTCACATGTCTGTTTAGATCTATTAGGCCTAGGGGGCCGATGTACTAAATTCACGTGAATAGATCGAAGTTTCGATCGTAGGATCTATTCGACTGGTCGAATATGCAAATTTTGGCATATTCGATCATCGAATAGCGAATGATCGAATACATTCGAATATATTCGAATGATCGAATATTCGATCATTCGATCAGCGAAGGATTTGATTTTTTAAATTTATTCGAGGTAGCCTAGAACTATTCGAATAGCATTCAAAAATTGAATGCTAATCGAATATCGAGTGAATTTGAACTTTTTTTTGGGAATAATAGTAAATTTGCCGCTTGGAGAAAATGCCCAAAGTTGTCCCCAAAGGCACCATGTGAAAGAGCCAAACATAGCAAGCCTGAAAATGAGAATGTGGTTATTTTTAAGAAATCTAGGCAGTTCATGTGTGGCTTTGGGTTGATAAAATGCTCTGAAAGGCTACAACCTGCCAACCGGCCTCCCTCGTTATTTTGCTGTATTCAATTGCAAGGCCTGATAGCCTTATTTAAACAAACATCTTTCTCTATAGGGTCTAGTGACGTGGGTTGGAGCAATGTTTTAAAAACTACTCTAAAAACAGATTACACTGTCCCCCTTTTAAGTGGGTGGTGCATGTCATGTACTTGTACCACAAATACAATCGAGTAAGCATAATAGATAAATCCTGCAAACATACAAAAAAGGGGGGGGATTAATCAATGTACATTTAAATGCATAATGTGTGGGGGTGCTAAACCCACATGGAAGTTTGGCCTGTAGCATAAATAAATATTGGAGTCATTGGCTACCCATCTGACTCTCTGCATAGGTTTAAGAGGGGACTTTACAGGGGCAGCCCATTAGGCCCCACCTGCACTTCATCCCCCATACCTGATAGGAGGGACATGTAATTAAAGTGGTAATATACTGCCTACCCAGGGTATTCATGGGTCTTTACATTATATATCTTCCTTAGCCCCATTATAAGCTTTTTCTCTAAGTGTTATCATTGTTCAACACCATTATGATCAGTGTTGTAGTGGTCCACCTTGGAGATACTAAATAAAATAAAATCTATGGCCATACCCAATTATTTTCCTTGTTTACAAATTTCATCATATCCATATATGTCCTTATCCATATCTGATGCCAGAAAATGTCATTTAAAAATCTTACATATAATAATCCTGCCAAATAACAATACTGGGCCCACGGGGATCTTATTTGTAAATGACATGAAGGCTTTTCAACGTAGATTAGAAGACAGCTTCGCCCTGACTTATGGAAATTTTCTTTGTTAAGTGGAATCCGCACTAGAGTTCATTGGGAATTTTTTGCCAGGTGGTAGAGCCAGGTGACATTATGAACAGCCTAAAAGTGAATGAATATTTGATGAATCTTTCTATGAATACATATGTCTTTTTATGAGCAGCCTAGGGCATGTTTAAGATATATTTTTATTTACATTTGGCAAGTTTGAAATTTGTTTAGTCTTCTGTTTGCTACTAGACTGGTATAGCCCGGTGGTTGTTTAGTTCAGGTCCTCCTTGAAGGTCCAACCTTTAGCCAGGGAACCTCTGAACTCAACACCAGGCTACAAAATATAGGAAAAGGTATTGGTGTACCATTTGAAAGGTGGGCATAAACCTAAAGATCTGCTCATTCGGTAGGGTGCCTAAAAGATCAGTTCTTTGCCAGATATGGCCACCTATGTGTTTGGCCATACTGGGCTGATCCAATTGTTTGGCCAATGACTGGGTCATGACAGAGGCTAATGCAGTAGAATTTCGAATTATGCACTTATATGGAGTCGGGAACCTTACCCCTTTTATTATACCACCAAAATATCAATGTTTCCAGGGGTTACTCCCTCCCTTCATCAGGACTCACAAGTGCACAACCACCTATAAGGTAACAGAAGTTCCACCTCCATATCTCAGTCCCTTATTGTCCAATCAGTCCATAGTGGGATGAATAGGTATAGAAAGAGGCTTGGGAAGCATCCAAACTAGTGTCCCATTAATAGATAAAAGTCCAAATATGTCTTGGTTCAAAATTCTACTGTATTCTAGCTGGCTAAACGGTAAGCCTACACCACCAGTGCAGTCTATGGTCAAATGACGGGAATGCTTTGAATCTATTACACTATGGGGCAAATTTACTATTATTCCCCATAATTAGCTCGACCAAATTAGCAATTCGATAAGTATTCGACTATCGAATTGTTTTAGGTTATCATTTTGCTCGATATCTGATTTCTCGATGAATTCGTACGATCGGATACCGATTGTTCGATTTCACGAAAAAATCGTGAAATTTCCTTCGAAAGTCCGAAAAATTCGTACGATACGAACGATCGAACGCTACGATCGTATGAATGGTATTCGAGCAGGTCTTAGTCTCTGAAGCCTATGGGGAGCTTCCCATAGGCTTCTATTGCAATTCGGTAGGTTCAATCATCGAATGATCGAATATACGATCATTCATTCTATTCGATATTTGATGATCAAAGAGGCCAAATTTCACGAAAAATTCTTACGATCGGTATTCGATCGAACTTCGATCATTTCATGTGAAATTCTTAAATTTGCCCCTATGACTTACTCCCTAACATTTAAAACTGTCTGGCAGGTTTCTGGTAGATTTTCAGTCAGTTTACCAATTTTCCAGTTTACAATATAAGAATATCTTGTTAGGTTTTTATCTAAAATAACAACCAAAACAACCTGGTTACCTTGTAGAACAAATAGGCATGCCTGAACCTAACTTTATTACTATAAGTACAAGTGGTTTATTTCACTCCTGCTTAATCAGAATCAAATATATCTGTAGAACTACAATGTACATTCTGGTTGGCTGTTAAGGGCATGCATGAGCTACAAAATGGCATCAATAAATGTAATAAAATCCCAACTTTGATATTTGCATGCTCTTGTACCTTTGTTTTTTTTCATCAACATTTTCAGAAACATCAGTCAGATTCAATGGTTAATCTTGTCTTTTCCAGAGAATATTATTCATCTACGATTTACAGTAGAATTAAGAAGTGCCTGCCTGGAATCTAGTGACACTTATTCCCCGAAAGATGAAGTAAACTGTATTACTGAAGACAGCATTGTGTATTCTGAGGTCAGGAATGCCAATTCATATCACAGCTATGAGGAAAAGATACAGAAGTAAAAACATTAGAACATGCAGCCTTATTTGTAGTTGTACATTCATTGTGTCAGCAGTTTACATGAGCCCAACACTTCACTAAGCAAACATGTAACAACTGGCTTTATGTTTGTGTAATATGAAAAAACTATGCTTTTCTTACACTTATCAGCCTATGTGCACATTCCCAACATTCTGGCAGAGAGAATTAAACAATCATATCAGCAAATAGAACTCACTGTACCTTCAACATTGGGTAAAAATACAATGATATTATTACTGATTTCATATCAACACACTGGTTGGATAACAAGATGGGCATATTATCTGGAAGTCTTCTAATAAGGTGCAGAAATCAAGTTCAAATATCACCACCTGGAGCATATAGGATGCACAATAGCGACCAACAAAAATGTCCATCACCATTCCTACTCCTGACTTACTTTAGATTAGAGTAATATCTAACAAACAAGGAATAGAAGCATTCTTACTAATCACAAGTAAAGTTTCTTCCAAACATTCCAAAAGTAATCGAAGTTATCTAAAATGTTAAACTTGTACCATGACTCTTCATTCATTAACAATAGTTGGCTCTTACTGAGAGTGTGGGAGCATCAGTTCCAAAACATTTGGAATGCCAAAATTTCATTCACTTATCACTGAATAGTAGTTGTAAAAGAATCTGAGCAGATAGGGTGCCTGGTGTAGATTGGTCATAAGAAATGAAAGCTCAGTAACAACATTGAACGTCTGGAAGTTTACAAAGGAGAACTGAGCAAATCTTTATACTAATACATAACAAGTTTATTATTGCCCTTTATTTCTGTAGAAATACAGAAATAAAGGGATTAGGGCAGTGCTGTCCAACCAGTGGCTCGTGACCAACCTCTTGGATGTTGCTTCAAGTGGCTTCAAAGCAGGTGCTTATTTTTCAATTCCTGGCTTGGAGGCAAGTTTTGTTTGCATCAAAAACAGATGTATTGCCAAACAGAACCTCTTGTATGCAGACAGTTCACATAGGGGCAACCAAACTGCATATCAGAGCACTTATTTTGCACCACCCAGGAACATATTTCTGGCTTGTTTTGCTCCCCAGCTTTTAATTCTGAATGTTGCTCACTGGTGAAAATTGTTGGGGGCCCCTGGATTAGGGGGAGTATGTAAAAACAATTGTATGATAGGTTGTTTTTAAATAACATCTGTCCCTGCAACAGTAGAGCTTACAATCTAAGTTCGCTATCATGCACACATACAGAATTACTGTATTGTGCTTTTACTGTATGTTGCTTCATAGAGACTGTTCATCGCTTATATCAGTTATTGCCACAGTTGAGTTAACAGTCTAGAGGTCCCAATCACATTCATACAACAGGGTCTGTTACATCAGGAGCCAATGAACATGCCTGTATGTTTTTGGAATGTAGAAGGAAGCCAGAGAAAGTACAAGGCCGAATATGCAAACTCCTTGCAGGTAGTACCCATGCTGGCAGGGCCGCCATCAGGGGGGGACTGGGGGGACAAGTGTCCCGGGGCTGAAGGGGGG
>CM044441.1:15919793-15950011 GCA_024363595.1 Xenopus borealis | reverse complement strand
ATTCAATTATATTCAACCACGCCAGATTCGCCAACCAACTTTCCACGATAAAACTGTACAGCAACCAACAGCCTTATATTAATAAAGAGAGCTGGCTGTGGATATTTTGGTGACTCTCCCACTGAACCAGCTTTATTTTCAAATCAAAGAAGTGTCATCCCTGGAATATCAGGTCGTATGGATTACACGGATATGATTATTTTAATGATGTTAGTATCACTTTAATTATGGATATTCTAATTTCTGCTAAGTAAAAAGATATTCCTCTTAAGTGGATTAGCCTTAATGAAATGGATGAGTGCCGGCTTGGGTGCTTTCCTTATCTCTTTTGTGCGAAGGTGTAAATGTTGCATAGTGCAAGTTGGCATAGATTTCTATATAAAGTATTAATGTTTCTCCTATTTACCTCGAAGCAACTTGGCTCCTGACTGCAAAATGGCCTATTTTGCTAAGTGAGGTGAATGCTGAATGCTGCATGCTGAAATACATCTGGTGCCGCTGGTTACGTTGGGATGTGTATTCCCACTCATGTAAGACAGGCAGAAATTCATTTCAGGAATATGACTGTGCAACTATATTCACTCTTAATAAGAGAAATGGGACATCTGCAATGGAATTGTTTTTCAGGTTTTTTTAGGTCCATAATAAAGTAAAAAATATAAAGTCCTGTGTGGTAACGTAACTAGATAACCTACTGCTCAAAAGTATATTAAATAAAAAAGTAGGAAAAAAGAAAAAAATGTGCGGAAAAGGAAAAGAAATTTAGGAAAAGATTCCATGACAATAACATTTCTAGAGTCTCTCTAGATTGCAGCACAGGTATGTGATATATCTAAAATGTGTGGGTCCTGGCTTTTTCCAGATAAGGGATCTTTCTGTAATTTGCAGCACTATTCTTTAAGGACAATGGCACACTGACTGGTAGTCAGCCAAACAAAGGGAAAAATTCACTAAAGACCGAAGAGTCTAACGCTAGCGCTAATTCTCCAGCGTGACGTCATTTCACTAATTCGAAAGTTTACTAACAATGTTCCTGGTGAAAATTTGCTAGCGAAGTAGATAGATTAGCGTAACTTTGCACCCTTACGCCAGGTGAAGTTGCGCACTGATGACGGGACGTAACTAATTCGCTAAGATTATTATTTTTTTTAACATGTAGCGCCAACATATTTCATAGCGCTGTAAAGTGAATGTGATTATACAACTAAATCACATGAATTACATACATAGAACATAAGGAGTTACATACATCACAATAAATATGGAGTTACATACATCACAATAAATACCGGTACAGAAGGTGAGGAAGGCCCTGTACAGAAAAAGCTTGTAAACTAAAGGGAAGGATACACAAGGTGTGGGAGTGGGTAAGATCAGAGGTAAGTGGGTGAGAGATGTAGTACTGTAAGCGGTATTGCATTGGGTTGTTAACAGTGAGCCCATTTTACTGAACGTTACCTCTTGCGCTAAACTTTACTTCGCCAGGTCAGACCTGGCAAAGTTCAATATAATTGATAGGAGTTTGGAAAAAAAAAACTTGACATTTTTTCTGGCGTCTTTTACTTTTTTTAGGGTGATAGTCTGAAAAATAATGTAATTTTTTTGGGGGGTTTCCCTTCTTCCCCCCTACATTTCCTAAAATATGGCAACTTAACTATACAGGGGGCACATGTTTAAGGCACTTTATTTTATTTATTAAAGGTTTCCTGGGCTTGTGTAGTGTAATGTATTGGCTGTAACATATACTTCTATTATACTTTCAACTTCGCGCCGTATGCAAATTAGGCATCGCTAGCGTAAATGCGCTTTACCTGACGAAGTAACGGAAGCCAACTTCGCTACTTTTCGCCTCCCTGAGCTCAATTTGCATTTTAGTGAAATAGGGGTGGTTGGCAAAAATTCGACTGGTGAAGCACGGCATATTGTGGTGAAGCTATCGCTAGCGCATTTTTGCTGGTTAGTGAATTTGCCCCAAAGAGTCATTTATGACTGCAAACATAGATTCAAGCCCCCAAACCCCTCATGTCAGTTGGTAAGACACATGCGTCAACTTGCACTCTTTGCACTTCTGTACAGTTTTGCCTGATGTCATTGCAGTGATGATGTTAACTTCAGGGTCCCCACAGCACCCTGTATCAATAGGTACAGTGCAGATGTGGAAAAGCCTTACACATTTTGTGCACATAGGCAATTGATCATATGTTCAGACTGTATAAAGAATCGGCCACTCCTAGACTAAAATAATGGCAACCAGACATTTAAAAAGTTTACCGCAATCGGGTACAATTTGCATCAGAATGCAAATGCAATTATTTTAATTAATTGACCTGCAGTTGTGTCAGGAGCAATTCCATGCTGGAATTGTGGGAAAAAACACTGCATTATGGTTGAAAAAACACAACAATTGCATCTGAAACTGCATCTACTGGTATGTAGACTAATTACTTTTTTTAATTTATTTTTTGCATGCCATTATAAACATCTCCCTTGGACTCACACAGTCCATTTGCATAGTCCTACATTGTGTATTCTCTCCATTGCATCTAACTGAGGTACCTCAAATGCTTATCTAACTCATATTCTCCTTCCTATGAACATCCCAATTTGAAGTTTTGCCACAATTTAAATTTTTTGCACAGAAACTAAAAAATATATTTTAAAAATTGAATGAAAACAGGAAAAAATCAAAATGGAAGACTTTAGCATCTAAAAGCTTTCAAGTTCATGCAAAAGTCTGAGGGTTGTCCTAGGTGAAATTCAAGACATTTTTTTAATTTAAGATTTTTGTGTGTTTCAAGATTTTTTGAGCTTGTAAACTCACAGAACGAATTTGAGTTTTTGCATGATTGTATTCAATCGAGTTCTTTATATCCAGATTTTTTAATAAATAAGCAAGCATTTAAGTTTTTTTCATTTCTGAGTTTATTCGAAGTAGAAAAACATCTAAAATCACACAGATTCATTTTTGATAACTAAGCCAATTATTCACCTTTTCATAACATCTCTAGCTGTCTCATTGAGTCCTATTATAGGGATGCCCAGACTGAGTGAAATCTGCCTGATAATTACTCTATATGAGGCCTGTTGCCTTAAACTTAACCACAGTCAACTGAGACATGCCAGGGGGTTCCCTCAGCAGTACACACCTTGAAGTATGACTTCCTTTATTCCATTACAACAGACTAGATAAATTAAAATAACTTATTAAACCAAAAAAATTATTTCAAAAAATATAAAACAATTAAAAACAGTTCCAGATATAGATATGAATACCCTGCTATAGCTACACACAACCGGAGTAAGTCAAGATTACATTTTATTTGCCTTTCTAAGTCATGAGTGCAGCTTCTAATCCTTTCATATAGCAAGGCTGAATTTCTCCATGGTCCTCCATGGTTCACCAGGTAAAGTAAACTACACATGTCTAAGTCATTGATTCTGTAAGAATGGTCTGTCTCTTTGGGATAATTCTGATATTCAGGTTGCACAAAACAAACCAATGTTCTCACAGAAAGGCAAGAATGGAGCCACTAATTGAATCATAATTAAGTTCTTACTTCTTACATTACCTCAAGATTTCTAAGCCTCCCCTTTCCCCCATTGCTGATGTACAGTTCCTCTAATTACTATGATTCAACATCCCTAATTAAACACACACTCTTTTCCATTCTCATATTGTTCACTTTTCCCCAATAAGGTTAGGCACCTTATTTTCATTTTATGTGGGACTGATACATCATCAAGTTTATTTTCTTAACTTCAGCAGAGGTAAAATCCCCCAAGATTCTATTGTTATTGAGATGAAAAAAGAAAAGAACTACATTTACGTGACAGTTTAAGGGCCCATTTATTAAACCTCATTTTTTTCTGTTCAAGGTTGTTATGTGGAAAACTCAATTTTGTTTAAGGAAAAATAAAAACTCAAATTTTTTGTGATTTATCATACAGCAAAGCTGCTAAAAATCTGAATCCCAAAATACTCCATCTCAAACCTGTTGAGGTCATGTAGAAGTCAATGGCAGATGTTCCTGAAGTTGTTTCTTGACATTGTGATAATCTGATAAAGAGACAGATTCAATTCAGAGAAAAAAGTTCTCATGTCATGAAAACTCAGATTTAATTGAGGAGAAACAACTTTTCTCCAGATTCAGTTCCAGTTTTTCCCATAGACTTTGGGCCAGATGCATTTCAGTAAGAAAAAGTTATCTCATGGTTTTTCATGTGACAAGTCATGGACGAGATTCAATTTTAGGAGAAAAACACTTTTCTCCTAATTCAGTTCCAATTTTTCCCCATAGACTTCGAGTTTTCACATGATAAACTGTGAGATATGTTTTTCTGAATTCTCCATTGAGAAAAGATCAGACCACAGGTATATAGAGGTAAATACAATATAAATACAAATAGCTAAATACCTGGAACCTAATAACATACAGATGTACGTAAATAAGCCATCTACTCAATGTTTCTGTGTTCTGTCTACCCAGTTCTAATATCTTTAAATTATGCATCCATTTTATTTCTGACCTTGAAGTCATATAAATGTTACTTTCAACTTTTCCCAGTGTAATTTTAACCTCTGAGAAGTGAAGGAGCAAGATAGGAAACACGTATAAATGGTCTCATTTGTCACCGAATACAGGCAGGACGGTAATAAACTTCAAAAGACACTTTGTAAAATCTGGCATGTTATCTAAAAGATAAAGATCTGAGCCAACCCAGACCAGCAATACTAAAAAAAACCCACACAACTCTTTTTATGAACAGTCAGCAGTGTTGGTCTGGAAGGGTTTAGGGCCCAATGGGGCTGCTGCCTCAGGGGCCCACATTCCCCCAGGACACTTAACTCAGCTGCAACCCCTCTATGCACCTGGGCCCCAAATGCAACCCCTTTTGCCTCTGGGCCCCATTCCCAAATTCGACCCACCTTCACCCCATATCTTATTTTATCTTGTTGTACTCATGATTGGGGCTAGGGGAGATAAGGGTGCAACATGCAGGGCGGGGTCTGAGCCAGGGCCCCCTTGGTTTTTTTCCTCGTGACCCACCCTAAACACTGATTTAAAACTCTTCAAATATTTTGATATTAATAAAGCAAAGAGTCCCACTGCTAAATATCACTCTATTTTATTATTTTTTTTTATTCTTTATTTTTCATTTTTCAAAACATATAATAGACACAACTCTTCCATTTCTTGTGCATTCTCCATGACATTACAATTTTCATATCATTTTAACATTGTGACATAACAATGCAAAAGAGAGAAAAAGAGGTGAGAAGAAAAAATTAGTTAGACAAAAAAAAATAAGTATCTAGTCATCCCACACCTCTTTGATTTTTTGATCTTCTTCCTTTATCTGTTGCATTTAGATCCTCTTTATTTATTTCTGCTTATTCTGTGTGGTTTCTATTGCCATGATTTCTTTATAATCTGTTGTTTCCTTATATTTTATCCATGTTGTCCATGTGGAGATATATTTCTCCTGCATACCATTGGCATAGGAAATCAGTTCCTCCATTCTCTTCAAAGATTCAATTTCCTCTATCCAATCTTTTACTAAAGGGGGTTGCTCAGATTTCCATCTCCTAGGCATTATCACTCTTGCTGCTTGTAATGCAAATCTTATTAAACTCTGTTTAATCTTCTTTATAGATCCTGGTATCATGGACAACAACCACACGTCTGGTACATCAGGTAAGTCTTTTCCTACTGCTTGCGTCAAATGTTTATTAATATGTTCCCAGAAAGGTCTTATTTTAGGGCATGCCCGTCAGATGTGCAATCACGTACCTGCTTCTATGTTACACCTCCAACAATGATCTGAAGTTGCCAGGTAAATTTTCTTTAATTTCGATGGGTATAGATAACACCTTGTAAGAATTTTAAAATTAGTTTCTTGCACTTTTGCTACTATATTCATCTTGTGAGTAAGAGCATATGCTTTCTGCCTGTCGCTATCTGTGAAACCGAGTCCAATTTATTTTTCCCAGTTTGGAGCATTTACTGGTCGCTTTTTGAACTTCATTTCATTCATAATTTTGATTCTTAGCGATACAGTATGTATCAGACAATATTTGTCTGTATCAACTTCTCATAGGGTGTAGTATTGTTAGATTTGTTCTCTTTTTTTTTAACACTTCATTGTACAAATGTGTCAGTTGAACATACTGGAAACTGTGTTTTGATTTCTGATCTGATAATGTAATTATTTCATTAAATGGTATCAATCCTTCTTCATTTATCACATCATAGGCTCTTATGCACTTCCCTTCCACCCCCCTTTAGGAAGCCTCCAGTTGTCATAACCATAGACAGGCCCATAGGTGAGCCTGTACTATTTATGATCTCATCATATTGTCTTGTTATTTGGTCCCAATGTCTTAGAGTATTCCATATTATTAATGCATACTTGATTATTCAATTCGGGTATCCATGGAAACAATGTCAATATTGTTTTAGCAGAGGATTGTTAAATATTTATGATGTTGCCAATCTAATATCCTGGTCATTGTTATAGCTTGAGAATATATTCTAAGGTCTGGGAGACCTAGTCCACCTTTCTCTTTTGGTCTTGTCAGAATGATTCTCGATATTCTGCTGGATCTTTTTCCTCCCAGAAATCTCATGATCAATTTCTGTGTTTCCACATAAAATGCATTTGGAATCCGGCATGGCAATTTTAATAACACTTACCTTTCTGAACCATTCTTCTATATATTTTCTTATATGTTGTATCATCTTGTTTTGGTTGAGAGTATATGCATCTTCCACCTTCTTGGGTAACATGACTCCCAGATATTTAATATATGTCTGTGACCAGATGAATGGGAAGTTCTTATTTCAATCTGATAAGATTCTTATTTGTAATGTTATGGACATTGCTTCCGATTTGGTTATGCTGACCTTAAAATTACTATATTTTCCAAATCTTTCTAGTTCTTTTATTAATTCTGGTAGGGAAGTTAGCGGTTGGGTTGGCTTACTGTCTTGTAATTTACTCCTTCCAAGGAAACTCCCTTGATATTGGGGTGTCCTCTTATTGCATTCGATAGGTGTTCCATTGTCAACACATATAACATTGGCAAGAGAGGGCATCCCTGTCTGGTCCTGTTTCTGATTTGAAACTTACTCTGTTAAGATTTGCTGATGGATTTGTATATAGAAACATTATCCTTGCTAAGGCCATTTTTCCTAGGCCTACTTGTTTCAGGTTTGCTTTGAGAAAGGACCACAAGACTCTGTCAAATGCCCTTTCGGTGTCTGTGGACAGGATCACGGCCTATTCTATTAATGTAAAAGTCTTAAGCACATTGTCTCTTCCCTCCCTTTTATGTACGAAGCGAACCTGATTTTTATGTATGATTTTGGGGAGTATTTCTTGGAATCTAAGTGCTAAGCTTTTTGCATATATTTTTATATCCTTGTTAAGCAGTGAAATAGGCCGGTAGGACGGTAAGACACTGGATCTTTGCCTGGTTTTAAAAGCACTGCAATATCGGCTTCAAGAAAAGCTTTAGATGGACTTGAATTTGTATCTATTTCATTGAAAGCCTGTAGCATAAATGGTCTCAGGTCTGTTAAAGTTTTATAAAATAAAGTTGTATAGCCATGAGGCCCTGGGCTTTTCCCCACTGACATTGCTTTGACTGTCTGATTCAGTTCCTCAACGGTTCAAAGTATTTGGTGTAGATACAAATGCTCAGACGAATCTGCTGCAAAAGGGTGTCTTTATTTGTGCATTCATCACAACATGTTTTGAGCTTTCGCTCTTTATCAAGTGCTTGATAAAGAGCGAAAGCTCGAAACATGTCGTGATGAATGCACAAATAAAGACACCCTTTTGCAGCAGATTCGTCTGAGCATTTGTATCTACACCAAATACTTTGAACCGTTGATGTGGCTTTGTTGGATGGAAGCAAGGTGTATAGATAGAAAACTTCTAATCTAACTACAACCAAGGACAGATTGTACCATTATCACGTGATTCAGTTCCTCAACCATGATTGGCATTTCTAGTTTATTTATTTCCTCTTGAGATAGTTGTGGAAGGCCCATCTTCTCTATATATGTGTGTTGAGCAGTAGGTGCATTTGCCCCCTTGCTTTTGCTTTTAAATTATATAAAACTGTGCAATATTTATGAAACATTTTGCCAATCTGTGTTATTTATCAGCTTCATGTGTGAGTTTATATTCCTTTATGACTTCCATTAACTCTTTGAGACAGAATGGATCCATTAGTAAAGAATAATTAGAATTAACTTGCA
Source organism: Xenopus borealis (assembly GCA_024363595.1). Classification (NCBI taxonomy): domain Eukaryota; kingdom Metazoa; phylum Chordata; class Amphibia; order Anura; family Pipidae; genus Xenopus; species Xenopus borealis. The sequence continues at coordinate 15,941,744 of CM044441.1, read as the reverse complement.
AGTCCTGTGTTGTTTTTTTTACCTTATATATTTTTAAAGCTATGTACGTATATTGGTGCATGATTTGTGGTGGTTATAGTCCTGACTTCTGTTTGCATTACTTGTTCTAATGAGTGATGTGAAACCATCAAGTAGTCTATCCTGCTATAAGTAATGTGAACTTGTGAATAGAATGGGTAATCTTTGTCTATGGGATGTTGCATCCTCCATACGTCTATTAAGTTTTCCTGGTGTAATCGCTTCTTTAGGGCTTTATGTTATCGATGTGGCGTTGCTGTTTTACCAGTCTAGCGTAGGATCAAGGGTTATATTAAAGTCTCCACCAAATATTACTAGACCTTCTGCCCATTGTGTCAGTTTGTTTAATATTGCTATTATGAATGGTATCTGTTTATATATATTTGGGCTATATATATTCACCAATGTCAGTGTTTGGCCCTGGATATTTTAACTAAAATATACCGACCTTGTGGATCTATTTTACTATCTATTATGCTGTGTGTCAATCTTCTGTGTATAGTTATTGCTATTCCTTTTGATTTCCCAAGAGGATTATCACTAAATATCCATGTTGTATAGTGTTTACTCTTAATCACCGGTCTATGTTGAGTTTTGTAATGGGTTTCTTGTATTAAAGCAATATCTATATGCTTAGATTGGAGTTTGTGCAGGATTTGCAAGCACTTTTGTGGACTATTTAATCTTTTAACCTATGAACATATTTTTATTGCCATTGTTTCTTTTCTTCACAGAAATTGCTCACAATTGCTTATTCTATTTGCAATGCCTGCCGCTCCATTATGTACAGTGGGATGACTACATATCAAAAGGAAAACAAGAGAAGAAAAAAGAAAAAACAAGTTCAAAGAAAAAAAAAAAAACATTAACAACATCTAATAGTGATGGTTCCCCAGCTAATCTGGAGTACCATCTAAGATATCTATTTTTCCAATAATTTAGTAGCAGCCTTTGTTCTTGCTGTGCCTTATTGCTGTGCCTTATTGAGTCTCAGTTGAGTTACTGTCCCGTCCAGTCTGTTTTCTTCTTTTCTTTGACTGCCATGTTATCTTTAGTATTTACACTTCCTCTCTTATTTGTTTTTTTTTATTGCTCTATCCTTTATCTCTATATAGTTTCTGAGTTATAAACCCATTCTCTGTGCCATTAAAATTTTCTCTATTTCAATAAAAAAAAAAACATTATGTACTTCTGGACTCTTTGACTTAATGATTTCCAATTTTCACCGGGAGAAAGAGAAAAAAAATTGTCCTTCTTTTCCTCCTTTTTTCTGGGGGGGGCAGGGGAGGCAGGGAAAGGAAAGAAAAATATACAAGTAGTATACAGGGGGGAAACCCATTTCCCAGTAAGCTTAGTGATATATCTTTATCATGAGTTGATTGTCCAGAAAAAGAAAACAAAAAGGGAAGAAAAGGAGAAATAATATAACGGTGATGTAGGGGGGGAAAAGAAGCCCCTCCCAGTGAACCCATAAGTGTTCATATGCTCAAAATATTTCCATGTCTCCTTATTGTGAGTTATTTATCCAAACAAAAAAAGAAAAGAAAAAAAAAGGGAAAAAGGTGTAAAAATTGGTGTATAAGTGATATGGGGGGCAAGTGTTCCCTGTGTCTCCTTATTGTCTGTTATTTATCCGAGGAAAAGAGAGAGAAAAAAATTTCCTCCTTTTTTGAAGGAATATAAGAGGGGGAAACCCCCTGCTAGAGTTCAAAATTATTTTTGTGTCTCCCTATTGTGAATTATTTATCCCAAAGAATACTCAAATAGAGAAAGAGGGAGAAGAGATTAGGAAGAAAGAAAAGAAGAGAAAAAAAGGGAAAAAGTAAAAACATGCAATTTGCTCTCACTTTGTATATTTGCATATGGTGGAAATTGCAATCTATAAATTTATCCCCAGGTATATTTCTTATAGTCTTTCAATCTTTTCCTGAGCCATGGTATTTATCTTCTAAGTCCTCTATAGCTTCACAGTAACAACCTTTATGTTTCTATGTATCCTTTTCTACTTACAGTATCTCTTTAACTAAGCCTTCTTTATAGTTTCCCACCTATACCCCCCCCCAAAAAAAAACTTTCTTTCCTTTTGTTTTCCCTCTTAAAAAATGAAGAGGGGAAATATGGATCTGTATGTGCTCAGATCCATATTTTTGTGTATAGCTAAGAAGAGATTATCATATCAGTGTATGGTTACTTATAGCTTTATGACTACTTATGGCTTTCAAGCTTATATTAGTTCTTATCACCTTTCCATAAAAAAAAAAAAAAAAATTACAAATAAATAAATAAAAAAGAAAAAATAAATAAAAATAAGCAGTTTGCCCATATATTGGTTTTGTTGTTGATCTAAATAATATTTTTTGACCTAGTTTCCAACTCATTGAAATAACAATTTAGTTTGAAAAAAAGCGGTAAATTTGAATTTAAGTTTCTGCATGTTATCGCTGAGAATATTTTTCCGCCAGAATATTCGCAGAGACTAAGTTTACTAAATAGCGATACGCTCAGAAGTCATTGCGATCACTTGCGGTAACTACGTTAGCGAACCAGCTTACGTTAGCAGTAATTTCAGTGAGTTGCGAATTTTCTGGCGACAAATTACCTTTGCAAATATAGAAATTAGTCTTGTTTTATGGCGTTAATTATGGCAATTTTTACTTTGACATTTATGGTCAGAAATGCATCTTCAAAACTCATAAACTTTATTTAGTGATGATTATACCATCCAACAACATTACCAGAGTGACACCAATCAAACATGTATGCATCATATAAACCCAGTTATCTCTTTGTATCATTTAAATGAAAATTAAACTCCCATTCAGAATAATTAAGTTAATGCCACTATATAGTTGGCGGTAAAATGTTGAGAATATTCTGGCGTTAATTTTGTCTTTCACACATTTCGCTGTTTAGTAAACCAGGCGTTAATGTGTACGTAGCGTTATTTTCAGCGAATGCGATAACTGGCGAAAAACATATTCTTGGGCAAGAATATTTGCAAATTTATATTTACCGCAGGTTAATAAACTCGCGAAAACATATTCTGCGTTAAATTTGTCTATATTTTGTGTGCAAATTTTTACCGCACATACCCCTTAGTTTCCATATTATCCATTAGTTCTATTTCTCATTAATGAGCCAGCTCCATGATAAGTTCTTTATCAATAGTTATACAGTTATACATATGTACATTGCAGTGTCTTTTCCTTAGAGAAAAAATGTCCCTTTTAGCACATTTATCATATAAATACTTTTCCCATTATTTGTTGGCTTGAAAGCTTAAATATATCATCTCCAAGGAAGAGCCTAGATGCCTAAATCCTTCTTAAGCATCCTAGGGGTTGCTGGCATTTTTCCTCTGAAATTTTAGCCACGAGCACGACACCAGCTGTCTCTACCCTTTTAATTCTATCACTGGGATGCTTAGTCTGCAGCAAAAGTTTACACTTTGTCGTTATATATGACTCCAAGTGAAAATGGATAATTTTATATTTAATGCCCCTCTCTGTTAAGGCACTAGTTAATGGACATAACAATCTACGCTGTTGCAGAGTCATCCAGGACAAATCCTGAAAGATCTCTATCTTACTGCCCTGATGCATACATATGTTCGTTCCCCCGGCTTTTGAAATAATTAATTTCTTTATCTTATAACTGCAGAGACGGCATATAATGTCGCGTGGTCCCTCTCGGCTAGGAGTTTTACCTGTTACTCTGTGGACCTGATCAAACTCAATAACCATTTCCTTGGAGCCTTGCAAAAGCGTAGTGAAGATACCCCTTAGCGTGGTCTCCAGCTGTCCATGTGTGATTGATGCTGTTAGGCCCCTTACTCGTAGATTGTTTCACTTTCTGTGATTATCAAAGTCTTCCATCTGGCGTCTAATAAGAAAAATATCTTTATGATGTTGATTTATATGCTGAATGCCCTCTTTGATCGCTTGTCTATTCATTGAGACTTGCTTGTCCAGCTCCTCCAAATGTGTTCCGATGTTAAGAAGGGAACTCTTGATTTCCTCCATATTTTCTCTGTGAGTTTGCTGGATCCCTTCTACCATCTCTTGCAGGTCTAGCTTAGTAGGAAGGAACACTATCATCTCATGCAGTGCATGGTTTACTGCAGTGCATGGTCCCAGCCTCTTCCTCATGGTACGAGCTTGCAGTCCCTCCTGGTATTGGCGGCATCTTGCCCCCCCGTGGAGAATCTCTTCCGCACCGACTTATCAAAATACCTGTATACCGGTACTGTCTTCATAGTTTGAGGCGGTGTGGCTGTGTTCTGTTGCGCTTTCTTTTAAGTGTCCTTTCCCATCTTAAAAGTAAAAAGAAGCCTGTGGGTTCTTACAAATGCAGCCGCAAATCCTCATCTGTGGGTTCTACCCAGCGTACATCCAGATACCCCCCCCCCGTAAAAGTACTGCATCATACTTCTTCATTTTTAAGTACACACAACTGTTATAATGCTAACAGTGCCTTCTCAGAGAATCCAAAAAATGTCATGTCTTATGGACTGGATAGCTATAGTGTGATGTTTTTTGTTATTGTGAGTACAGCATTCCTCTACTTTACAATACCTCATGATCTCGGCATTCATGCCATTCAACATTATTTGAATATTTGAAGTGATTATTTCCAAGAATTTAAACTATTTTTCATATGATATGACATAGATAACTTAACATAACCTGATGCTGTGATCATGATTGACAGTACAGCAAATATGGGTTCAAATTATCTTTTTCATATTAGATTTACTTAAAAAAAAATAGTTCAGTTATGTGTGTACAAAATATGGTTATTCCTAAGGAAAGCCTGTGTATTATGGCCAGTCATACCCTTCATTTACAATAAATCCCACCCATTTTCAGCGAGCACTTCTAGGTTCTGTGATTTAAGACCTGTCTTGTCTAGAGTGGAAATATTAGGACCTATGTATGTACATTGGCTTAGGGCAGAGGTATTGTCACCAGTGTGCCCTTGTCTTTTCTCCAGCTGTTTCACATATATTCAATTTATCTGCAGTTTCTGGTAAATTTCTCTCTATATTTAAACAGGTGCTTCTTGGTTTTCTTCCTTCCTTTTCAAGCAATCCTTCTCTGTTGCTTTTAATGAAGTTGGTCCTCTGCTGTTCTTCCTGTACACTCTCTCTTTAGAAGACCTTATTTCTTCATATGGTCTGAAATATCACATTTATGCAGACAACATCCAAGTACTGTATATCTAGACACTCCATCATTAACCTCTGACTCTCAGACCTTGATCTCTCTGTGTGAATGAATCGCCACCACCTTAAACTGAACTTAGAAAAATGGAGCTCAAACCTTGCATTTTGACCATTTATCCAGTTAATTCAGCAAAGATTTTTATTTTTATGGTCTGCTTAATCTAGCCTCAAATATGAAATTTTTCTATGAAAAATATCCTACTGACTAAAAATATGACTTTTAAGGGGTTGTTTAGTAAAAGTCAAGGTTTAGAGGAATGTTTTCTGATTTAAGAAAAAACTTGAATCAGTGAATTCTAGGTAGAAAACCCGAAAACTCAAATTAATTAAGTTTTCTGTAAAAATAAAAAAACCTTGCTTGAATTAATTGAGTTTTCAAGTAAAACCCAATGAAAAAACCCCGAACATCATAAATGCTACGAACATCTTGAAAACTAGATTTTTTGGGTAAGAATCAACTCAACTTTTAATAAATAACCCCCTTAATTTTAATATTGTGACTTGCAAGCATAATATTTTCATATTTTACTTTCTTTTTATAAAGATGAATGAATGAGTAGTTGCTAATAGCTGAATATACAAGACCAGGTACGTGTTTGTGCAAAAGATAAGATGTCTGCAATCTGACTTTTGCTTGAAACAAAAATTTAGACATTTACAGAATATAAATGTCAGTTCAATTGTTTTTACACCTCCTTACAGGCTGTTGCCTTGTGATGCCATTGTTCCTGCTTTGTTCTTCTAAGTTTTTGTTTGTTTGTATTTTTGATAGATTTTTAGCAAAGGGTATTTTTAACCTACAATCTGTCCATCAAAGTGCTCCAGCAGGCCCGCATGTAAAATACCCTCCATGCTTCACTCCCAGCATGCCTTTCATCTCAGCATTTAGCAGACATTTGGGAATGCAGAATGGTTTGATTCTTTTTTACTTCTGTCATTTTCCCACCAGCAAATCATGAGGTCAATATGACAGTTCCTTTGTATTCAACTTAACGAGCATCTGTGTGCAGGGTTTTTTTCCTTTCTTACTGAACAGTTTCAGATGTCTTTTATTGGTTAATAAGTGACCCTAATGGCTGGAATTCAGCACTTACTGAGACATAAATACTTCAGTGATTTCAAATTGAAAAAAGTATGCAGGCGGAATTCCAGGCAGCAGATTCAAATCTGGGCAGAGGTATGCACACAATCAGTGTGGCCATTAGTGTGTTCATTTTATATTCACCATAGAGATTAAAATTCAAAATATCTTTTCAATTTTCGTTTAATTGCTGTGTTAGTTCTGCATCCCTTTTTCCTAATTTTCTACTTGATTTTTTTCTCAATAATGGTAATTTTTTTTTCCATAACACAAATTTTTCACAGACTTAATACAACTTAAACATTTCTGACAACTCGATTTTGACAACACTTTTTTATATTTTTTAATTTTATATTTAAGCAGAATAACAAGAAGGTTTCTATTCAATCGATGATCTGCCCAGTGGTTTGGATGGATCCGGTTGCTAAATATTTCCAATACTGGTCCATAATCAATTTGAAGAGAAAAATTAAGATTCTAATTTAATCCCAAATCAATCTGTAGACATCTCTCAAGTTTCTTGCATTTAAATATTTCCAATATTGGTCCATATCAATTTAATCTGAAAATTTAAGATTCTAATTTAATCCCAACTCAATCTATAGACATCTGCCAATTTATTGCTAGAAGTTATTTATCTTTTTATTCAGCAGCTTTCCAGTTTCAGCAATCTAGTTGCTAGGGTCCAACTTACCCTAGCAACAATGCACTGATTAGCAAAATAGACTGGAATAGGAATAGGAGAGGGCCTGTAAAGAAAGATGAGTAATGAAAAGTTGCAATAATAATAAAGTTTGAGTTTCAGTTAATGACTGATGAAACAGAGGTTGCAATATAGCCTGAAGAAGTGTACTGGAGAAAGATGTTAGAGATGGCCTAATTTAGATATAATTCTTGGCTTGAGGAACCTATATGAACTGAAGGAAATATAGTTTAAATGCTTTCAAAGGGAACTATTTGTTGTAAAAATGTGAAACATAGTGATGAGTGAAATTGTGAACCAGACATGGAATTTTCTGAAAAATTCTGCATTTTTGCAGTCGTCAAATATTTTATCAATAAATTCGCTGCCAGATAACTCACATAGACCCCCAAAAAAACAAATTTCTCATATATTCGCTGTTTCCCAAAGTTTTCCAAAACAAAACAGATTGATTCATCACTAAAAATGTGTTCTAAAAGGATAGAACCACACTGCAAAGCAACACATAAACCAGTGAAGTTTTCAGCACATTTCTAACAAGATAAAGTAGCAATTATAGCCCTAACATGTATCATATATACAGTATGCTGTTGTAAATGTTCTTTAATAACATGACTGAGTATAGTCTTTGTTGCTTTCCTAGATTTACTCCCATTGTTCTGCATTCAGATTAGAGAGATATCAGGTAATCTAATATTGTACTTTAAACTGCACGGAGGGAAATTGTGCTGAATTGCTTATTTCTTATTTTTAACATTCTGAAACAGCTCAGGATATCGATACAGCTGGTAGATGAGAGGCAGATGGAGAACATTTTTGGAATAGTCTTAGCCAACCATGAGGAGACACGTTGGGAAATCAGGATCCTTAACAGCAGCCTCAAAAGCACAGAATCTAATTAGAAAACACACAAATAATACCATACATTTGGCATCTGCGGCTGAGCATTTTGGTTGCTTTATAACAGAGGGAACTGAAATATTCCCTGGTAACCTCAAATATGGCAAGCTGCAAATTAAACAGCAAATCCCTGCCGCTGATAACAGCTATGTCCTGCTTTCCCCGTCTGTCTTTTAAAGCCTTGGATGCTTCTTCTTTGAAGATTTTTTTTACATCTTCCCTGCACACCACAAACAACTAATTAACACTTTGATCAACTATTTAATCAGCTCAGCGGATAAAAGTCGAGGGGAAGGAAATAAATTAGAGGGAAGCTTTCTACAGAGGATTGATGTGTAGAGTGAAATACCTTGCTTTCTAGATGTTTTTTCACTGTGCCTACAGCCTGGGTGTGGAGCACTTCAGGAGTAGGAATGTACCCTCTGGACTCAAAAAGGGATGCTAGTTATACCAGAGGTCAAGGAATGCTGAGAGACGTCTTCTTTGAATACTATGAAAAATGTGGAATTTAAAGGAGCAGTTCAAGGTAAAAATAAAAACTGGGTAAATAGACAGACTGTGCAAAATAAAAAATGTTTCTAATATAGTTAGTTAGCCAAAAATGTAATGTATAAAGGCTGGAGTGACTGGTTGGCTAACATAACAGAATACAACACAACATCTTGCTTTTCAGCTCCCTAAATCTGAGTTAGTCAGCGACTTGAAGGGGGGGGGCTACATGGGACATAACTGTTCAATGAATTGATCTTCAGCATTCAGCTCAGATTCAAAAGCAACAGTTATGTCCCATGTGCCCCCCACAAAGTCACTGATTGGTTACTGCCTGGTAACCAGGGTAACCAGTCAGTGTAAACAAAAGAGAGCTGAAAAGCAAGAAGTAGTGTTCTGTTATGTTAGACTTGCAGTCACTTCAGCCTTTATACATTACATTTTTGCTAACTATACTGAAAACATTTTTTTATTTTGCACAGCCTATCTATTTACAAGTTTTTACTTTTATACTGAACAATTCCTTTAAAAAAAGAAAAAAGCCATGCCTTGACATTGTTTGAAACAGCAATAGTACCTCCTATTTTGAATGACGAATGTTTATTTGCTGATGGGCAGCTTAACGGAAACACACAAGGTACGGATTTGGTTTATGTAGTAATTAGAGGCCCTGACTACAATTTTAAAGCTGAAAATCCAAAATAAAACACAGGAAAGGGACCTGCTATCCAGAATGCTCAGGACCGGGGTTTTCTTTACCTTAGGTCTTCTAGTAAATCATATAATCATGAAATAAACCCATTAGGCTGGTTTTGCTTCCAATAAGGCTTAATTATAAATATTTAAGATCAAGTACAAGACACTGTTTTAATATTACATAGAAAAAGGAATTTTTAAAAATCTGGATTATTTGTATAAAATGAGAGTGTATGGGAGACGGCCATGCCATAATTATTAATACATTAATACATGGAATAACGTGTAAATGTATATGCTTAAAAGGAGCATGAGGGGGGCCTATTTAACCTTGCATGGGATTTTTCGGTACAAACAATCTTTAAGGAGACCTCATGTAATTTTCCTTAGTTTTTCTTTGTTCCAAAAGCCTGTCTGGGTAAAATTATGGAAATGAAATGAGTTTTTTCAGCATGAGCATTGCTTGAGCCCAGGATTGTTTTTGCTGAAAAGCACAAGAAATTCTAAAAAGACTCCTTTATAGTTCTTTATCTGGTATGCCTCAGATTTCCCTGATACAGTGGATATCTCAGATTCCCTTATATTCTGATCAGCATATGTAAAGCCAATGGAATGGATCCAAGAGAAAATCATTTTTAAACTGGGTATCCTTCCCAGCATTCCTCCTGCTTGGAATATGAATAAGAATCAAGTCTCCTTCAACCAAAATGCTTTCTTGTGGAATCTTTCAGCTACCAACCCCATCCAGACTTCAAGGACTTCTCTTCTTCAGCATAATTCTAAATGTCTTGCTCTGATGTTTGCTAGAACAATGTCTGTCTATCAGCCATTGGTTCTTGCCCTAATCCTCTGTGTTCCTGACACTATGCCCCATTTCATTAAAACAAACTCCTTATAACACACAGGTAGAAATTATAACAACACTAGAAGGCCACCAAAGATAAACATATGTACCCTCTTCCTGGATCAAAGTACTTTGAATTGAGACTCAAAGACAATGAAGACATTTTTAGAATTCCTCTCTAACAGTCATAGCAAGGTGTGAAAAAGAATTTCTACAAGTTCCCCATCTCTATTTGTATGTGGGTAATTTTCCTTCTCAGGTTGCCTTTACTGTAAGAAACTGCAGCTTGAGACGTAAAAGCTTTAAATACATATGGCCACCCTATTGTACACTAGTTAAGGACACCAACTGTACTGCACACATGACATGGAATGCCCCTATGACATAATGTGTAGTCACAACATCTAATTATGAAGACGCCTAATGACTTGCATACACATTTCAAATAGAAGGTAAACAGGTGTAACAAGAATCGTGTTTAGTCTGTACTTTTATAGAGAACCAAGTCTACAACTCTAAGCTCAATTTATCTATTTAAAACAAATATACAGCTATTTAGGGGGGAAAAAAACAATTTGCAGGGACTGGAATAAATTGATGAGATTTAGGCAGCTAGGTCCATGACAATGCCAGATTTGCAGAAAGTTGCCTTAAAGGGGAGGTTCACCTTTAAGTTACATTTTTTAGTATGTTATACAATTGCCAATTCTAAGCAACTTTTCAATTGGTCTTTTTTAAATTTTAAATTATTGTTATTTTTTCTCCTGACTCTTTCCAGATTTCAAATGGGGGTCGCTGACCCTATCCAAAAACAGGTCCTGGTCCTCTCCTATTCATATTCTAGTATTTTATTAAAACCAAGGCATGGTTGCTAGGGTAATTTGGACCCTAGCAACCAGATTGCTGAGATTCCAACCAATAATATAAAATTGAAACCAGCTGCAAATTGTCTCAGAATATCATTCTCTACATCATACTAAAAGTTAATTTAAAGGTGAACAACCCCTTTAACCTCAATACATGTATCTGTTAAGCTCATAATAAAGCAATTTTGGAATGTATATCCAATACAAATTTTGCTTTGGTTCTCCTAATATCTAATTTTCCTAACATTTAATAATGATGTGAGGCATCATGTACAATAATGGATTTCCTTTTCTAAACTGGTCTGGCATTCTACAAGATTATAGAAGCATGGGATCCAGGGGTTATTCATAGTGATGGGGGAATCTATCCCGTTTCACTTCGCCGAAAAATTTTAGAATTTCCAGTGAAATTCACGAATTGGCGAAAAACATTTTTGACGCGTGCTGCGTCTTTTTTTGATGTGCGTCTCGTTTTTTTGATGCCAGCAAATTTTCGGCAGGTGAATTTTCGGCAGGCAAATTTTCGCTGGCATTTCGCTAATTTATCCATCAGCGGCGAATCGCGTGAATTTGCGCCTGGCGAATAAATTTGCCCATCACTAGTTATTCATCAAATGTCAAGCTGTTATTACCTAAAATTTTTGAGTTTTCAAGGGTATTTTTCAGTCAAAACTAAAATTTTCTAGTTTAAAAAAAAAACTAAAATTTTTCAAGATTTTTTATACCCCAAAGCTGGAAATAGCTTGAATCCAAAATACTCCAGCTATAACCCATGAGGTCATATATAAGTCAATGTCAGAAGTCCCTTCGACCATTTGAAGATGTTAATACCCTTCATGATGTTTTTTCTCTCAAAAACTTGATTATTTAGATCGATTCAAGTTTATTTTTACCAAAAACTTGATTAAAGGGCACCTATTGTCAAAAACAGTTACCCCCAACCAAAGGTGCGGGCTGATAGAGCCCGCATTCCGGTTGGGGGTACTGGTGTTTTGTTTTGTCTCGGCGTATGCGCATTTGCGCACGTGTGACGTCAGGCGCATTCGCATTAATAAAAGAGGTCAGCTTTAACGCTGCTTTTCTTAATGCGCATGCTCCTGACGTCACATGCGCGCAAATGCGCATGTACCGAGACTGTAATTTTACACGAGCGTCTATTTTGACACGCAGGTGGCGCATGTGTAGAAGACATCACAGTATTTCACCCCGCTGGTCACCGTAGGAAGAGCAGGGCTGACCGGCGGGGATGGTTCCAGTATGCCCTGTTCAGGAGACCCCTCCGGGGGCTCCCAGGGCTTATCAGAAAACTTTCTGTGAAAAGTCTTCAGCAATTGTGGGGCATGGGATTCTGCAGCATTAACCCAAGATCTCTCCTCGGGACCAAAACCTTTCCAGGGGACAAGGTACTGGACTCCTCCCCTGAAGTTGTGAGAGTCAATAATGTCCTGCACCTCGAATTCCTGATGACCATTCAAAAGGATGGGAGGAGGAGGAACTTCAACAGCAGAGGTTAACAATGCTCTTGATCTTAAAAGAACCAATAAAACAGGGACCCAACTTAGGAGAACTGCTCTAAGGTCTGGTTTGTTTTCTCAGTCTGTCCATTACTCCATGATACTCCATGATAAGCCAAAGATAAGTTCAATTGAATATTCAAAGTTTGCAGAACGCCCTCCAGAACTTTGAAACAAACTGAACACCCCGATCAGACACAACAGAGGAAGGTATACCGTGAAGAAGGAAAATCTGTTTGATGAATAGTTGTGCAAGAGTGGAAGCAGCAGGTAACTTCTTCAAAGGAACAAAATGGGCCATCTTTGAGAACCTGTTGACCACAACCCAGATGGTAGTCATCCCATAAGATTTAGGTAGGTCCACCACAAAGTCCATTGCAATGTCAGTCCAGGGTTATGTGGGAATAGGCAAAGGTTGAAGAAGGCCACATGGAGAGATCGAGGAATTTTTTTGTTGAGCACAGGTGATGCATGAGGAAACAAAAACACAGACACCTTGCTTCAACAAAGGCCACCAAAAATATCTGGAAACCAAAGAGATGGTCTTACTGACACCTGGATGCCCCGTCACCTTAGAGGAGTGAGCTCAATGTAAGACTTGAGGGGCAGAAGAGGCAGGTATGAAGGTTTTTCCAGGAGGGTATTCAGGAGGAGAGACAGACACAGGAGCAACAAAGCATTCAGGGGGGGATAATTGGAGTGGGAGGGAGGACAGGAACTTCATCTGTAGAGAACGATCGGAGTTCGGAGTTCGGAGTTCTTGGAACCAGGACAATAGGAAATAATTAAATTCAACCTGGAGAAAAAGAGAGCCCAATTTGCTTGACGGGGATTGAGTCGTTTGGCAGAAGAGATGTATCCCAGATTTTTGTAGTCAGTCAGAATGGTAACAGGCTCTGTAGAACCCACCAGCAGTTCTCTGTTGCCCACATCATAGTTTCTCTCAGCTGGGGAAAATTTACAAGAAAATAATCCACAGGGGTGTAATGGGCCATGGAAATCAGATTGTTGCGAAAAGATAGCCCCAACTCCAGAGTCTGAGGCATCTACCTCCAAGACAAAAGGTCGAGAGACATCAGGATGAGTTAGGACAGGGGCAGAACAGAAAGCTTGTTTCAAGTGCACCCACGTGGGTGGAGTTTCCTATTCCTTTGCCAAGTCTTGGGGCAGGCTCTGCCGAGCACCAGGGCACCTGCCAGGGTGGCTCTGCCAATTGTATCTACCCCTAGTTGATCACCCGCATGGGTGGCTCTTCCTGTACCACTGCCTGTACCCAGGGCTCTGTCCACAGCATTTCCCATGAGTTGGGCACCCACCAGGGAGGGCTTTCATGTTCCTATGTCAATACCCCCAGGCACCCAAGAGGGGTTTCCTGTATTACAGCCAGAACCCTGGTTTCCCTCAAAGGTGGTTTTGCTAATTATCCAGGCATATGAAGATTATGGTCTCTGTGGTGCCTGGAATTCACCTTGCAAGGAGGGGGATACTGTCAGGTTCTGCTGGGATTTGAGCCAGGGACCTTTGGGTTTCTGGCTCGATGCACTATCCATTAGGCCAGGAGAGTAGCCTGTAGGGCTGCTCACTATAGATTTCCTGGCCTCTGCAGCCCCAGCCCAGCAGCAACCTGATTGGTTGCAGTCAGCCAATCAGGGCTGACTCAGCCCTATTTAAGGCCAGCCCGTGCACACCTGGCCGGAGCATTATTAGGCCTCTAGTACTGTGGCAGTGTCCCTGACTAGGTCCCTTAGCTCTTGCCTTGTCCTTCCTTCCTTCCTTTCTGCTTTGCCCTGTCCCTCCTGCCTTGTCTTGCCTTGTTCTTCCTGCCTTGTCTCAACCTTGTACTGACCTTGCCTTGCCTGTTCCTGATTCCTGCTTCCTGACCCTGCTCCTTGTATCCCCTCATCCTGCTCTGTATTCTGCCCTTGCTGCCCTTTCCTCCTGCTTTTGCTCTCCAGTCCTTTCCTCCTGCTCTCGCTCTCCAGTCCTTTCCTCCTGCTCTCGCTCTCCAGTCCTTTCCTCCTGCTCTCGCTCTCCAGTCCTTTCTTTCCTCCTGCTCTCGCTCTCCAGTCCTTTCTTTCCTCCTGCTCTCGTTCTCCAGTCCTTTCCTCCTGCTCTCGCTCTCCAGTCCTTTCTGTCCTGTCCCACTCCTGCTCAATCTTGTCTGCAACAGTCCCAATCTACACTCTCTCTCTGTCCTGTTCCAGTCTGTCTTCGCCCTCATCTCCCTGGTCCAGCCCACTCCTTACTGGTTTCCAAGGCACAATACACCCTTGCCTGAAGGACTCACACCTTCCCCTTCAGACTCTACAGCACCCCCTACCCAATCCTTGACAGCATGAACACAAATAGCCCTTCATGTTTAAATTACACAAAGGAAAATGTAAAAGTAAGAACATTTAAGGAACTGGAAGAGGAGTAAAGGAGACAGGCTTGCAAACAGTTTGTTGTGTTTGATGGAATAACATACCACCACTCCTCCCAGAAAGCTCTTTTTTGTAGGTTTTGTATGTTGGATTCCAGATTATATGCTTCACACGGCAATACAAGCCATTTTTTCCGATGTAACAAGTCTATTTTGATCCTAATGCCTTTAGGTGTTCTGCAAGGGATATTCTCCCAAACCACAAGTAACAATGATCAAAGAAATTAGTAGCTTCTTGAGCTAACCACAATTATTTGCTGAAGCTCATTTATTTGTTTACTGAAATTTTCTCTATGTTTTAAAAAGGGTCAGGGGGTTATTTATTCTGCCTAATCACTCGACATTCTTGATTCCCACGGTGATCTTGCTGCTGCTACATTCTCATATTTACAAATGGTTACAGCTACAGTAGGCATGTTTTGAATTATAAAATGAGGGTTTGCAAACTGAACCATTGACTGAAACGAGCGGCTGTGTTTTTGCTTTTCACCACTAACGAGATGCCCCTTTTTGACCTTGAAATTCATGGGAGACCAGGTAGAAAATTGTTGTTGAAACTGTGCCCTAGTGACCTAAATGTGTGTAAGTATGTTGTATTCATCTACTTTGCATTGTGAAGGAAAACAATCCTGTTCTCTTTTTCTGGCTTTAAAAATCTCTTCCTTTCCCACAAGATAACTATGGAGAGCATTATGAACAGCCATTTTCAATCCGGCTTCCTGTGAGATTTGCCTTTTATACAAAATAATGTTAGCAAAAGAAATTGTAATTATTTCTGTAAGAATGCAGAACAATTATCATTAGAACAAAAGAAATTTCTTTCATGATTAGAGAAGGAATAGATAAGTAGAGATACATTGAAGAGCCATCGACTGACCATGTGAAGTTGCCAGAATTTGGATTTCTGGCTCATAGTAATCAAACCTGGCAGATAAAGTAAAATACTGCATACACAGATGAAAGTGCATTGCTAAGTTTAAGGCCAAAATCAGTGTTATGATAACATTCAGGTTATGGACAATGGCATCCTTTGTTTTTTTTCCACCACTATGATGTCATCTTCATCAAAGATTTTATTGTAGCAAATACATGAATTATAGCAGTGAAAATAAGATTTGAGACATTTGTCTTTATTCTGATAATTTAATCTGATATTTTAAACAAGGTTTATATTCACGTTCTGCATCTACATTTATTTAAGCAGGTCTTTGGTAAACAAAGAAAACAATGAAAAATAGAATGCTTTCTTGACTATAAGAAGCATGACCTTTAAAACCAACACCACATGGATCAAATTATAAAAAAGATCAGTTAAGAGAAAAACATATGACATTATCTACTGATGGTGGGGCAAAAAATGGCTAGAGCCTCTATGTTGCACTTTGGACTCGGCGTCAGTGCCTTTGGCTGAAGGTCCTTGGGTTCCAAAATGTAGTGCTCAGTAACTCTGTATTCTTGAGGATTGGGTGAAGAGAGGCTTTTAAGTGTCATGCCTACCATGACTTGAATGTTACCAAGGGGCTCTGGACTTACTGTTAGGGCTGCCAGGCACCTATAATTTAATTTTGAATCCAGCCTGGGGTACAGAGAGCAGCACATATAGGTATATTGTTTTCAGAAGAAATTGCTGGTTTGTATAATGTCCATTTGGAATGGTGCTATTTATGTTACATGGTGCATTTAATACATTACATTTGCACTGATAACGAGACATGCCAAGGGAACCTTAATAAAGTCAATAGCGTTGTTTTAATGCCCTACACATAAGTATGGTAGAAAATGTATGGGGAAAACTGGATGCCTGAAAAAAAATGTTAAGCCTTTTGCAGCCTATCTCCCTGAAAAGCTGAAAAGATGTCAGCGTTTTTTGTATGTAGAAGATATTGCACTCAAAAATTATGATGTACAGTAAATAATTGAAGATTGAGGATGTTCTATGCACTCCAATGCACTTTGTCAGGTCAGAGCTGGCAAAGGCAAGTTTGGCGAAAGAGGTAACGTTCATTAAAACCCGCATCCTTGTGAATTTGCGGAGTTATGTCCATTTGCCAGAGTGCAAATTCGCCTGGCATTAGAGTGCAAAGAAACACTAGCGTCTATCACCTTCACTAGTGAAGAGGCCCATGCTCTCGCTAGTAAATCGGCAAAGTAACAAAATGATGTCATACTGTCTGTCAGAAAGCAGTTCCATAGTGCAGCACTGGCTCTTTCTGAAAGCAAATGACCAGGCAAAAAGACCTGAGATGGCTGCCTACACACCAATATTACAACAACAACAAAAAAATTGGATTAGGAATTACATGTTATATGACAGAGTGAATTATTTGTAATGTAAATAATGTAATTTGGGAATAAAAACAACACCATAAAAATCATGAAAGAGTTCTTTTAAGGCAAAAAATGTCTCAATAGGATATATATATATATATAGATAACATACCTCTTGTTTTTATCTGTATGAATTATGGGCTCACACCCTCATTGTACCCCACCTAATGGGAAACATGTAGGAATTTGTGATGCAGTAGTTTCAATGCCAATCAACAGGCTAGCTTGGTCAATTTGCTAAATTTTGATTAATACTGATAATAATCAAAGCCTTATTATTAAATTTATTAACATGTTTTTGGAGTGGCAACATATTTCGCAGCCTACGGGTTTTATTAAGCCAAACCAGCCAAAAACTGGTCTGAGAAGTCCATTCACACAGGATTATCAATTTTTATAATGTATTTCCTGTTAATTCAATAAATATTGATCAATGTGTTTCAAATTACAACCTTTCTACTACATTATGTCCTCTTAATTTAATAAATATCATCAATATTAATAAAATTTCCGATTTCCGACTGCATTACAAAGTTTAGTGAATCTGACTCAAAGTAACTACCCTCAGGCTCTTCAAATATGTGATTTTATTCTCTGGTCATAGAAAAACAAAACAAAAATAAAAATTACAGACAACATTAATTTTGAAAAAGTATTTACAGCTGCAATGATTGAAAAGTAGAATCTTATGTATATAATTTTACACTTTTAAATTAAAATGTGTGTTTTGCAGACTATTCTGCTCTATTTTTAATGTGTCTCCCTTTTTACAATGTTCTAACAGATAACTTGAGTATTTCAGAAAAAGGATTCATAAAGGTATTTAGACCCTTAGCATGGCAGAACTTCTAGGAATGGAAAGGAAGTAAACAGAGGGATATCGTAAAAACAAAGACATTCCACACATGTTTCTTCTTGATGATGGTGTCCCTTTAATCCAAACAGTAAAACTATAAACACAAATTAGAAAAAAAACAACCTCAAAAACATAGCTCTGCAAAGAATGCATAGATATAACAAGGTTATGACAAAGAGTTGTACTTCAGGTAGTTCAGGCTTTGCACGTCTGATAGTGAGGATTAAGGGACAACTTACTCTAGTGTAACTTTAAATTGGTCTTTAGGCTGTTATAATTGTGGAAATCAAATAGGACAACATCAACAACATGCATCTCTTGATATTGCCAGCCCATAATTTGCTATTTTTCCCTAAATAAGTTGAATTATTTTTGTACTGTTTTTTGTTTTACAACACAGCTGACTGGCATCAACAAAGCATATCATATATGAAATCTCTATTGTCCCTCTTAATAGCATAACAATAACAAGCAAGGTTTGGGTTCAGCTGACAATAATGTTATCTTGGCACAGTAGCATACTGTCAGGGACTGATAGGGGGTACTAAGGAGGTATAGTAGTGAAGGTGAATCCTTCAAGCAGGAGCTGATACTGCTTGGACAGCATGGAGCGTGTGAAGAATCTGACTGGACAGTAAGAGATGGAGAGGGCGTAGACTCTGTGATTGGATGTAGACAGGTGTGAATTCTAAAGATGGTGCAGGAGTAGAACCAGATCAGGACTAGGATGAAGACTCTGGGACAGGACTGGATACAGAGCCAGTGCAGGATGGGGGTGATGGGGAGGACTGGAGTATGAGAACTAGAGCAGGTGCAAGAGCAAGATGAGCAAGAACAGTATAGGAGCCAAGCAATAAGCATCCAGAGAGCCAGGGACAGTGCCTCAGTGTTAAAGTAAAGTCAGACTGGCAGGAACAGGATGATGCAAGCAAGGAACAAGAGACAGAACAGAGTGAGTGTAGACAAGACTGGAACAGGTTAGTGCAGGTGAGAAGGTAGAATCTAGATAATAACTGGCTCAGGACAAGTGATCAGAAAAGACAGGACTGGAAGCAAAGAGCAGAACTAGAAACAAGGAGTCAGACCAGACAGGACTGGAAATAAGGAGTAAGAATCGACAGGATTGGAAACAAGGAGTAAGACCAGACAGGACTGAAAACAAGTAGTGATGGGCGAATCTCCCGCGATTCGCTTCGCCTAGAGATTCGCGAATTTCTAGAGAAATTCACGAATCGGCGAAAAATTCGCGAAACGAGTCGCGGGACGATTTTGTCGCGTGTCGCGTCTACTTTGTCGTGCGTCGTGTCAACTTTGACGCGTCGCGTCGTTTTCGGCGCGCGTCACGTCGTTTTCGGAGCGCGACTGATGCGCGACTCGTTTTTCGGCGAAATTTCGCCAAGCGAAATTTCGCTGGTGATTCGCGAATTGCGGGAATTTGCCGCGAATTCGACCTAGGCGAATAAATTCGCCCATCACTAAAAACAAGTAGTAAGAGGGGCGAGAGCAGGAGCTAGGGACTAGGCCACAGTGCTCCAACAGTAACTCAGTCACAGCCTGTGAGGAGGGCTGGGCTATTATAGGGCAGGGTCAGCCTTGATTCGCTGACTCCAACTGACCAATAAGGATTCTGGGGTGAAATAGCTAAGGCCAGGACCTAGATAAGGTAGTTGACCAGGTTGGGTAGCAAATCCAAGTGTTTAAAAATGCTGGATGCGGGTCGAGGTAGGATTCAGTTTTTAAAAATTGGTTCCATGCAGGACTCTATCCTATTCTTACCCATAACCCTCAATTTCTGTGTGTAGGATTGTGTTGTAATCTTTTTATACTGCAGATCTTCTAAAGTGAAAAACATGGCAAAATAAACAAAACATTGCAATCTTATTAATATATATTTTTTAATGGTAGACTAACATAAAAACTTTCAATTATTTTGTACCCCCTTCTAGACCTGGTGTAACCTATAAAAATCACTGAAACAAATTCAGGTTGTAAAGATTTTTTTTTTTTTAAATAATAATGTAAAATGCTGTGTGAAAAAAAAAACAGACCGAACAATGTTTTTTTTTGCAGCTTCATTCAGGCTACAGCCAAATCGCAAAATTTTAATCTAAAGCTAAGTACAGGTATGGGACCTGTTATCCAGAATGCTTGGGACCTGGGGTTTTCCAGATCAGGGATCTTTCCATAATTTGGATTTTAAAACTTTAGGTCTAATAGAAAATCATGTAAACATTAAATAAACTTAATAGGCTGGTTTTGTTACCAATAAGGATTCATTATATCTTAGTTGGGAGCAAGTACAAGCTATTGTTTTATTATTACAGAGAAAAAGGAAACCATTTAAAAAAAATTTGGATTATTTGATTATAATGGAGTCTATGGGAAATGTTCATTCCATAATTCAAAACTTTCTGGATAACAGTTTTCCAGATAACGGATCCCATACCTGAATAAGAATCATTATAAAGTGACATAAGTAAGTTGTATTCTAACCACAACTTTATGAACAGATTTAAAGATATTAAAATATATGTTTAATAGAGCTACAGTTTGCATCCTTACTCTTTTTACAAAAAAGTAAAAAAAAACACTAATTGATAAATTGTTTACTCATATTTAAATTTGATTATTTTTAAAGAAAGGGATCTTTGTTTAGTCCCCACCATCCTGCACATTTGATATGTATTTGCAATTCTTCCTTACTCGACCAGTGTTCAAAGACAGCAGCTTATTCTTTGGGCAATTCAAGAGTTATCTGGGGTCAGTGGGACAGATTTAAACTTGCAAAGACATAGGAAATGTAAACACATTCCTTATAATGAACACCTCATAGCCACAGGAATGATCTAAATCCAACAATCAATTCTCTGTGGGTTTCGCCCCTATGCTTCTCACGGAGTGTTATTCTGTGATTACAGGCACGATATAGGTAAATCAGCAACATTAAACCTTCTTATCTGATCTGAACTGAAAACACAAATCACAAAGGAATCAGAGCTTACTAAACACTAAAACTAAATATAACCAGACTTGGTTGGACACTTTGACCGATTTCAAATGCCTGACCATCTGTATATAAACATACCCACTGAAAACCTATTGGAACCCTATTTTTCAATCTCCATGCAACATCAGCATTCTGGTATTCAACATTCTACCATACTGGTAGTTTGACAGGATAAAAATACCTAAGATTGACCAGAGTACTTTGGGTGTAGATAAGGAATGTTTTGGAACTAATAACCCTAGACTGTATATTGTAAGCTCCACTAGGGCAGGGGTTATTAGTTATAAAGACTAAAGGGCTGATTTACTAACATTTCTATTTTTCTGTCACAATCTCCAAATATTTGTGGCTTTTCAAGATTTATTAAATGTAAAAACCACTAAAAGCTCTAATATAAAATTCACCAAGTAAAGGCTGTCAAGGGGAGCTGCACTAATCTTATTGTACTATTTTTAATCAAGTCTGAATTCGTTATTTAAGAAAAGTGAGTTTAATTGTGGTTTCAAAAAACTCTAAAACCACTAATGACCATAAATAAAAATCTGAATTAATTTGTTTGGTTTGTTTGATTTGATACATAGAGCTAATGGTGACTACCTCTCTACTTAATTTTAAATGTCTCCCAGTCTTATGATATAAATGTCTGGAACATAACTTTTTGCATTAGTTTGAGTGCTAGTGCCTTTTTGTTTCTATGTTATGAGGAGAGTACTGTCTCTCCAGGGCCCTGTGCACCAGGCAGAATTACAAAAAATGCCTGGGTGAGCTTGTGAATCTTGGAAAACTACTAGATCACAATGTGTGCCTGCCCATCAGGAGCTTGGCTGGCTCTGTACATTTGCCATGAGCCAAAGCCAAATTGATAGCACTAAGGGAGACCAGGACAATGGGGAACAGAACCAAAGTCACATGTTCTAAGCAGTATGTTCAGAAGTGGCTTTAGTTGCTCTTTAAAGGGATACTGTCATGGAAAAAGATGTTGTTTTCAAAACATATGAATTAA
>CM044441.1:15905288-15918562 GCA_024363595.1 Xenopus borealis | reverse complement strand
TTCATGTACTTTAAGTATATGCAATCACTTGAGGGTGCCTAACTTTGGTACCCTCGAGTTAAAAGACCGTTCCTTCTCCTTTAAAATCAGAGGATGTAAAACTAAGTTTTCACTGAACTTAATTTGAGTTGAAATCATAAACTATCATTTAAACCATGGATCACCCTGCATCAATGACCCTCATTAGAAAAAGAAAACCATACAGATAAATTGATAGATTTATAGATAGATCTATAAGCAGAGAAAATAATTATGAGGTAGAGAGTAATATTCTGAGACAATTTGCAATACATTTTTATGTTTTATTATTTCTGTTTTTTTAGATATATTGCTTTTTATTCAGCAGCTCTCCAGTTTGCAATGTCAGGAATCTGGTTGCTAGGGTCCCAATTACTGGAATATGAATAGGAGAGGCCTGAATAGATATAGTATATAGAGTAATACAAAGTAGCAATAAACATTTGTAGCCTTACCAAGCATTTGTTTTTTAGATGGGTCAGCAACCCCTATTTAAAAGCTAGAAAGAGTCAGAAGAAAAAAAAATAAAAAAGAGCAACTGAAGAGGTGCTTAGAATTAGTCATTCTATAATATTAAAATTTAACTTCAGTGTAAGCCACCCTTTAAGTCAATACCATTTGTAACTTTGTTTAAAAAGTAATTGTAATTTAATAGCTGTCGATGTCTACAGTACTTAAAATACCTAGAGCTTCTGCTCTTCAAAATATATTTTCAATGAAGTAGGACACCAATACATACAACTAGCATTAATGTCTTTTTTTCACAAAATAATATTAATGCTAGAAATACTATCTATTCAAGTAAAAATAGCATGGTCAAAGCTAATATACTCTGCAAACCCAAGTGCAACCCCAATGGTGATTGCTGATCTCCTTGTAGGCTTTTGTAATACCCAGAGAGTCATATTTGTCAAAATTCGGATTTAGAGGTTATTTCAACCTCGACTAAACTCACAGTACAAAAACAAAGCATAAAAGATTTCTACTTTTTTATTAAAATATCTGAATACAAAAAGCACCAATGAATGAAAACACAAAACAACTTAGAATAAAAATATGAAAACTTTGATTTTACTCTGTGTCTTTGCAAGTAAACAAAATGTCAAAAAATCTCTAAAATCTTATAGTAATTAAATATTTTACTATTTGCCAAGAACAGCTTCCATTAACTTTTAAAGTTTTTAGATGGCATAGTTTTACATTCAAGTTTTTTGTGGCTTTCACATATCCAAAATTGTGTGTTTTAAAAACATTTTTCCCATGTAGAATTTTTAGGGGGTTATTTATTAAAGTCCGAATGCAGACAACTGAAAAAAATGTAATTACTATAAAATCCGAATTTTTGGTGGGAAAAAAACTCAACTTTTTTAAAAATTTATTAAACCCAGAGGGTGTTAAAAGGCTATATACAAATGTACTCCAACTCAGAGCTTCCGAGTTCATTTAGAAGTCAATGAGCGAAGTCTCAAAGATATCCTGATCTGCACTGGGTTTCTTGAAACAATCCTAAGATTTTGTGGTTTTCTGGTATCAAATCCAAAAAAATTTGTACGATTCAATTTTGTTGATTTTTTTCTGCACAGGAAATTTTTTTGGAAAAATGTATTGATAAATAAGGGGAAAAACTGTGCGGATTTGGTCAAAGTAACTTTCAGTATATAATGAGATATTTTTAAATTTTGATAAAAAATCCTCAATATGATTACCTGGTTGAGAAAGTGATCACATTTTGATACTGGCAGTAATTTAGTAATGTTGTAGTCTCTCGGTACAATGTTAGACATCAAGCAATCGTTGCAGATTAAACTTTAGTACCCTGGGCTTAATGCTATCATGTCCTGGATCTTTATAGCTTTCAAATTCCTTTGAACTTCTTGCTGGCCTAACCAGTTAGCTAGCATTTAACTTTTTTTTATTCTTCTTAACTCTTTAGTAGAATTAAAAATTTTCAGTGAGCCATGCTATAAAATTACATAATTAAATTCAGATTATAACTGACTCCATTTTATCCAAATTTTTAAGTGATTTCCATATTCCCTACTTGTACTTGATCCAAACTTATATATAATTTATCCTTATTGGAAGCAAAACATTACTATTGGTATTAATGTTTAAATGATTTTCAAGTAGACTGAAGGTATGAATGCATTATGGAAAGATCCATTATCCATAAAATGGCAGGTATATGTTTCAGATTCAAAACCATTATCTAGAAAGATGCAAATTACAGAAAGCTCACATAGACTCCATTTTATCCAAATAATCAAAATTTTTAATATGATTTCCTTTTTCTCTGTAATAATAAAACAGTACCTTATACTTGATCCCAACTAATATATAATTAATCCTTATTGGAAGCAAAACCAGCCTATTGGGTTTAATTTATGATTTTCTAGTAGACTGAAGGTATGAAGATCCAAATTATGGAAAGATCCATTATCCATAAAATCCCAGGTGCCAGGCATTCTGGAAAACAGTCCCATACCTTTACAAGTTCATACAGCAATGCATCTTGAGAAAGGTTGCTGATCATAAACCAAAACAATAATATATCTATGATAGACCAATGTAAGGTGAAATAAAGTAAAGTTTTCAAGCATCATACATCACAGTGACATCATATCCTATTTGACACATCATTAGACATAGACACACCCCATTAGTTAAAGGGACCTATGGTAATTGGAATATTCAACTGTCCTAATTGCAAAGTTCCTGTCATCAGTCAATTTCCCCTGGTATACAGTATATCTCAATTAAATCGTGGTGTTATTGCTGAAACAGTAGCCCATTATCATGAGCAGGGGGTGATCAGTGAGGAAGTCAAAGAATATTTGGTGATACAATTTCCCTTTATATCATATAGTGATATGCAGAAGAAATTATTTATGGAGTTACTTATATTGATATTGCATAACAATTATTTTTTGTTTCAGGATACTTTTTATCTTCAATTACAGTGGACAGTGATGGGATCGAACGTCGCCCCTACACATGCCAACCTATTTATGAACCAGTTTGAGCACCAGTTTGATTATACCCATAATTTGTTCAAAACACACTGTTTAGAGTGGTGGCGCTATATAGACGATCTATTGGTCGTCTGGAGGGGTGACATTTGATCCCTGTTGGACTTTAAGGTATACCTTGATGAATGTGTCCCAACCATAAAATTTACATTGTCCAGGGTTGGATTTACATAGCTGGCGCCCCTAGGCATGCTGTTGTTCATCGTCCATGTACCCTCCCATTTATTAATTTATTCGCTCAAATTTTCATCATCAGGACTGGACCAATAGTGATTGGCTCATGGGAAATTAAAAAAACGATTGTATCTCCTTTACATCCACAGTGTTTCTGAACCAATGTGGGTGTGGTTGGGTAGCATGCTGCCCCCTAAAATCCTGCTGCCTTAGACCTTGGCCTTGGTGGCCTCTACACAAATCCAGGCCTGACATTGCGCATAGTCAGAAGTCAGTAACGTTTTGGACACAAAGGTCTACCGTAAAGGGCACCAATTGTGCACTGACTTATTTGTAAAACCCACAGATCATGATAACTTACTAAGATATGAAAGTGCACATCCGAGGGCTAATACCTCCTCGCTCCCCAGATCCCAGTTGCTAAGGGTAAAATGCATAGTAATGGAGGAAGATAGATTGAATACTCATTTTAATGAGATGACAACAAAATTTGAAAGAAGAGGGTACCCAAGGGAGATGCTGGAAAAAGAAGTGTCACAAGTGAGGGAATTGAATCATGAGTTATTATATTATACAAGAGATAACACAAAGAACTGAGCAGAAAGCCTGCATACCATTGTGCATATGTACCATCTGTGTGCCAGGAAAATACATCAAATCCTTTATAAACATTGGCCACTCTTACAGAGGGCCTATCCAGATATTCCAGAATTTAAGGAGCCCCCAATGTTATCATGTAAATGTCCACAGAATCTAAGAGACAGACTAGTGAAGGCCGATTTGGGAACTACATGTTCTAACCCGCAAAGATTATTCTATTAAGAGATGGCATGTTTTCCCTGTGGGAGGTGCAATCAGTGCTCAAGGGTGATACGCAGTAACATTTTCACCAATCCACATTCTGGTAAAAAATTTGGGCCATTACACATGCGATTCAAAGTATGTGATATATATGCTCAAATGCCCATGTGGGCTAGCTTATTTCGGCTGAAACAATTCAGCCGATCAGAGACAGAGTGAGCCAGCTTAAAGCCATCAGGAAGGAAGTGGTGAAATTACCTGTACCTACACATTTCAAATTGGTAAGTCATCCCTCTGGTTTCTTGTGCTGGAATCTGATGCCCCCCCCCCACACACACATACACACACACACACACACAGCAGGGGTAGACTGCTACATTATTGATTTGATTGAGATATATATAATAGAGGAAATCGACTTATGACAGGAAGGTAACTTTGTAGTTAGGACAGTCTAATATTCCAATTACCATAGGTCCCTTTAACTAATGGGGTTTGTCTATGTCTAATGATGCATTAAATAGGATATGATGTTATTGTATGATGCATGACAAAGGGTCGAAAACGTTGTATGTTTGCATGTTCATTTTGATGATGGTAAAACTTTATTTCACCTTACAGATGAAGCCACTTTAGATTGTGTGTTTGACAGAAATCCCATTTTTCCCACTTAACACAGAATATTGTGTCACAGCATCCCATCCATTTAAAGAGTTCACCAATGAAAACAATGGTGCTTTGGTATGCTAATGAAAAGATAAATGCATTAAATGAGTTAAAATGACTTTAGATAACACAGTTTCTTCAATTAACGCACGAGGAGTCACAACGCATTTAACACACAAATCCAAGTGGCTGCATCTGTACATTGGTCTGGACTTTTTTGTTTGATATATTATTTGTCCATGCATATGGAATAAGTCTGAGATGTGTTTGGTTGCCCCTCTCCGTTTTTTACAGATATATACACACACAGTATAAACTATATAAATAATAAAATACGAGATGGAAAACTTCCCCCTCATTTCCTATAATACAGCCCTGCCAGGTGTCAACTGGAAATGTTATTGTACAAGCTCTAATTAGAATGCTTCATACGGCTGGCAATTCCCAGCATTGCATTTGGATGGCTGTGAATCCAAACAAGAGTCTTACTCACTGTTACTGAACTGATGGAAAGTACCTTACTCAAATAACTGTGCATTCAACTGTGAGAATGTGTTCTTGTCACTGCCCTTTCCCTGTGAAATATACTTGTTCATAGGTAGATGACTGAGCAGTAAGTAATACCTTTATTGACCATCTATGTAGAACATGGAACAGGCTTTCAAAATAGCAGAGGAGAGAGCAGCAATGCAATTGGAACGGAAACCTGATAATAGCCCATACCCCCTAGAAGACCATTTATACTACCCTGCTTTAATGATTTTGTGAACCCTCCCCAGACTACAAATGCTTTGTTATTGCTACTTTTTATTACATATCTTTCTATTCAGGCCCTCTCCTTTTCATAATCCAGTCTCTTATTCAAATGCATGGTTTCTTGGGTATTTTGGACCCTAGCAACCAGAATGCTGAAATTGCAAACTGTAGAGCTTCTGAATAAAAAGCTAAATAACTCAAAACCCCAAATAATAGAAAATAAATCAATTGCAGACTGTCTCAGAATAACTTTCTACATCTTTGATCCCCAAACAGTGGCTCATGAGCAACATGTTGCTCACCAACTCCTTGGATGTTGCTCCCAGTGGCCTCAAAGCAGGTGCTTGTTTTTGAATTCCTGGTTTAGAGGCAAGTTTTGGTTGCATAAAAACTGGCAGCCTCCTGTAGGCTGCCAGTTCAAATAGGAGCTACCAAATCACAGCCAATTTCACTACCAGAACATTTTTCATGCTTGTGTTGCTACCAAACGCTTTTTTTTTTAATGTGTTACGAGTAAAGGTGGCCATACACGGGCAGATAAAAGCTGCCGACAGACTGTGTCGACAGCTTATCGGCCCGTGTGGGGGGCCCTCCGACAGGCTTTCCCGATCGATATCTGGCCAAAAGTCGGCCAGATGTCGATCGGGCAGGATTAAAAATCCCGTCGGATCGCGGCCACATCTGTTCGTTGATGCGGTCCCGCAACCCGACCACCCGTACTGATCCGATCGTTGGGCCTAGGGCCCACGATCGGATCAGCCCGATATCGCCCACCTCAAGGTGGGCATATCGGGGAGAGATCTGCTCGTTTGGCGACATCGCCAAACGAGCGGATCTCTACGTGTATGGCCACCTTAAAAAAGGTTGGGGACCCCTGTTCAACATCATACTAACGGGTTATTTCTAAAACTTGAATTTATTTTTGTTTTTTATGACAACAAAGTGGACCAAACTCCCTTCCACCAGTTGAACTTATCTATCAATAATTGTTCTAAAAAAAAATTCTCAATTCGTATTGTATGACTGGCGCTCCGAAAACTTGACTCGAGAACTTTTGCTGCGAAAACTCAACTTTTTTGGATTGTTGGACAAAACCCCTAAATTTGGATTTGAGATGCAATTCAATTCTGAAAAATGTATCTCTAGTTAATCTTGTGAAAACTCCATTGAAGTCTATGGGAAAAAAAATGAAACTAAATTTGGAGAAACATCTCCCCAAATCTTGTCCATGACTTTTCACATGATAAATCATGAGGGCATTTTCGAAAGGTTCCAGGAGGTCCCCCATAGTCTAAAATAGCAATTTGGCAACTTTAAGGTGGTGAAGTGTCTAATTAAATTTTTTCTTTAAGAGACAGTACTTCGAAATTTCCAATTTTTTTCAATTTGGATCGAATTTTGGGCTATTTGATAGTCGAAGTATCCAAAAATTAATTCGAAATTCGAATTACCACTTCGACCCTGTAAATGTGCCCCTTAAAGTTTGAGTTTTGTTTTTCCATGAAAAATTAAAGTTTACTCCTTAAAAACCTCGACCAGATAAATTAGAGGTCTAATAAATGAGCCCCTAAAAGTTCATCCAAAGGTGAAGAACCCCTCTCAGCAAGTTGCGTTTTTTGAAACAGGGGAACTAGAGTCAGAAGTAGCTCACTCTCATGCCAAACACTAGAAATGACATCTGCCAGATTGAAAAAATTTGCAAGCATAATGCTGCTTGGTGATTGGACATATAGTTGAAATGCTGCATTGTTGGCAATATTGTTCAAATGGCACTTTGTACACTGGATTTCAGATGTAAATTAACAATACTAAGTTTGCCAGGTGCAGTAACCTATACCAAGCAATTAGCAGGTAGTATTTACCAGTTACCTGCTTAAAAGCAAACATTGTTTTGGCTGACATGGTTTACTGCACCTGAGCAAACTTACTACCCTTTATTACACAAAGGGGGGGTGTAGAGGAAGATTTAATATGGTTTAGGTAAAACCTCCTCTGTACACAGCAGTTGGGGTAGCTTTTGCAAGCTCTGACTAAATTTCCTTTACCGGTGGGATTTTGGGAGCTTATCCATTCATTCAGCGTACAAATATGCCTAGCTCCTTTCGGATTTATGTACAGGTATGGGACCTGGAATTTCTGTTATACAGAATGCTTGGGACCTTGGATTTCATGGTTAATGGATATTTCTGGAATTTGGATCTTCATACCTTAAATCTACTAGAAAATCATCTAAATATTCAATAACCCCAACAGGCTGGTTTTGCTTCCAATAAGGATTAATGTTATTTTAGCTGGGATCAAGTAAAAGACACTTTTTATTATTACAGAGAAAAAGGAAATCATTTCTGTAATTTACTGCAATAAAAATACAATGTTGTAAATGTTTCCTCTATATAAAAAACTGAAGCTAAATATCTAATGTTTTACAGAAACCATTTAAAGTGTTAAAAAAAAAGAAGTCTTTAGGGCCACAGACCATTGACACCTACTGATTAAAATGTCATTGGCCTTCAGGCAGGCCACTTTATCTTTTAAATGTCATAAGCAAAAATGCATTGATTTTAGACTGTCAGTGACATATACCATGCATTTATTAGTTCAACAATATGCCCATGGCAGAAACACAGATTTTATTTGAGTACATGTATATATATTTATGTACTTTCTCCAGTAATTTTGCTAAGTGTGTTTGCCTGTCAAAACCTTAACTTTCTGTTTGAATAAGCCACTAATTGCAGCAGGAGACTCAAAGACAGGGCTTAATATCTGTAGCTTGTAAAGTCTTCAGAAACATGATACAGAACGTCCATGCATTAAAGAACACGGCTCGAAGCTAATTAGAGTTAGCCAGAAAGTAGCATGACAGGCATTTCAGCATTTAGAAGCTGATGTCATGTTTAAGGACGCTTACATTCCCCGGGATGCAAATGTTGCACTATATTTCTAATCTGCTCAGCAGGACAGGAAAAAGCTCTCAATGTCACAAATATTTACTTATCCCTAAGCCCATATGATAGATGGCAAGATACCTTTAGACTTGTTTGACTTTATGTTCCGATCTTAGAAAATATTGCACCTCTTTCATTCCATTTTATCTGGAAAGTACCAACATATTTCTCAGTAACCCTTCGGTTCTGAATCAGAGCTGAATTATGTAAGAGAAATTAAACGAATACAGAACAGGAGAGGGATTGTTATTCCCATATTTCTTCTTCATGCACACTGAGTCAGGAATTGCAGTTTTAATCATCTTACTTTATTTATAGCACCAATGCCTTACAAGTGCATTCAGCAGTCTCAAGAGTCACAATGGAACTTCCCATCCACATCGAACAACTAGGAACAATTTCATTAACCTGTCTATAAGATTTTGGAGTGTGGATAGAAACCAGAGTAGAGAAGTTACAAACTTCTAGCAGGTAGTGTCCCCAGCATTAAAATGTAGCCACACAAATCACTAAGCTACAGAAGCTCCACTTCATGGGGATTTTTGGTTATTACTTATTGCTTTTGGTTTGACATTAATTATGGAGTTGTTTCCTCTTTTATACAGTGAGTTGGACAAAAGCAAAAAATATATTGTTGTGTCTCTTCTCAGCATGGGAATGGGGCATCTGCATATGGAGGAATGGGGCATCTGCATATGGCAAGGGGCCCTGTTTGGGCTATCAGCCAAGAAAAAGCAATAGATGTCATTTGTGTATACAGGGTATACAGGTAAGTCATTTGAAAAACAAGTGGCTGGCCCATGTAAAGTCACCATGTAAATTGATAGACTGCATAAACATGTGATTTCCATTACATATATTTATGTATTACAATACATTAACATTCAGTGCCAACATTCTTAAATGACTCCTCCTACTTTCATTTGTCCCTGTTTGGTGGCACAATCTCAACTTGTAGACCTGAAATGGTGTGTGGTTTGGTGAAAGTGGGAGAGTAAGGCAGAATGGAAATGGGACTAGGCAATGCTGGGCATGGACACAACTTGACCAGGATATTTCCTCAGGAATACATTTATAATCATCCAGTTCCATGGGTATTGCAGATATTTGTTTACTGATCTAAAGGTCTTTTGTACCCTTGCTCTACAGAAACTATATAAGCAACATGCCTTGGAAATTGCCAACACAATTATGTTTTCTTTTAGCTTTCTAAAAGTAAAAATAGAATTTTTTTTTTTTGTCACACCATGGGGCATAGTTCCGAAAATAGTTGTGTTGCCATATGTTAGGAAATGTAGGGGGAAAGGAGAGTACCCCCCCTATCAACCTACAATGGTAAAACACGCCAGCGTTTTTTGGGACTTAGAAAAATTTTCAATTTTTTTTTCAAACTCCTATCTATTATATTGAACTTCGCCTTTCGAAGTAAAGTCTAGCATAAGTGGTAACGTTCAGGAAAAAGTTGATCTTAGTAAATTTGCGTAATTACGATCCTTCGTCAGTGCGCAACTTCGCCTGGTGTAAGGGTGCGAAGTTGCGCAAGTCTATCTACATCGCTAGTGAAAATTCGCCAGAGCCGATGTTATCGAATTTGCAAAGTTGCGAAATTATGTCATGTGGCGAATTAGCGCTAGCGTTAGATGCTTCGTGCTTTAGTGAATTTGGGCCCATGACAGAATTTAAGATATTTTTGATGGATGCATCCTTGTTATTATCCTTTATTTATTAAGCATCAGAATGTTTAATCATTCATATAACTTCCTGCCCCAGTGGAGTTTACAATCTAATCTTCGTACCGCAGGCACACAAAGACTAAAATCAATTTGATCTGAATTCAATTAACCTAACTGTATATTTTTCTATCATTGAAGAGTTGAAACTCCCTGAGGAAGTTCAGACAAACATGGGAAGTACTGTATAAGGCAGGACACCACAGATGCAAAGCGTAAAAGCTAAACATAGTGCCTCCAATAAAACAAAAGGAATTCTTCGAGCTGGAAATATATAGGAAACGAAGAGTTCCATAAGGAAATGTCCGGTGTCTTAGTGCTGAGCACTGGAATTGCTCAAAAAATGATTCCAATAAGTCTTAGTGAACTCACAGGTGCACATGTTCCAGACCTTCAGTTTAAGGGCAATGGCACACCAGGAGTTTAATCACTACAGATAAATCTCTGCTTCTGCGGGTGACTATTATCCTGTAAGGCAGTAGTGGCCAACAGGGAGATTTGTCACCCCCAAGTGACTACAGGCAACAGATCTCCCTAAAATTCCTCACCATTTAAAATAATTGAAATCTCAGGAGGTATTACCAACATATTGCTATATTGCCCAAAGTTTTCTCCAGAGACAACTTTGGGCGATGTAGCTATATGTTGGTCATTCCACCAGTGATTTAAATTATTTCAAAAGGTGATGCATTTCCTGTCCCCATTGGCCACTGCTCTAAAAGCTTTCCAATAGCCAATAATGTTTATCGCTGGTGGTGAAACTCATGTATCGATTCAGTCTCCCAAAATCAGCGATTTTGGAAGACTGAATCGACACATGGGTTTTACCACCAGCGATTCACATTATTGCCTATGGGAAAGCTTTTACAGGAGATTAGTCAACTGCAGAAGCAGAGATTTATTGTTGTTGGTTAATCTCAGTGTGCCATTGCCCTATAGTAGGTTTTGTGACTTACGCTTTTCATTCCAAAAGGTGCACTTAATCCTTTTTGATTGGCTGTCCTATTGTTATATATGATTGGACACTCAATCATAAAATGTGATTTGTGCTTTTAGCTTTAAATACTGTATGTTTTGTGTAGCCCTTCAGCCTGTGATTTTTTCTTGTTGTAATGCTTTTTCATCAAAATAAATATATTTTTATCTGCACTACTTCATTTCATGGTCCAGCTTTGTGCCAGCCTGGTATCTATGAAGAAAGAATATTCTTGAAATGTTTAGTTATATCTGCAAATGGAACAGCCACTTCTTACAAAAAGCAATCTGCATTTTATAAGGTTTGTACTTTTGAACACATTTGAATTCCCCAGAAGCCTCCAGTGAAATGTGTGTGTCAACCGTTGAACTGAGCATTAGTGTATAATTATAAGCACGGAGTATGTGTTAAAAATAAAGTATGCATTGGCCCCACTCCAAGACACCATGAGCAATGCTTAATCTGAGATGCCAAACCAATGGAGCCTAGCACAGTGGAATTCTCTCTTTTCAAGCAATACCACCAGAGGATGAACATAACAATTAGAATTTCAAACACCCTTGATGCTCAATATTTATTTAAAAAAATAAATGAAACAGAAGAACAGATGAAAAAAAAAAGGCAATAGACTAGTAAGGTCATCTATTAACTAAGGATTGAGCTATACAGTGTGGGAACTGTTATTCGGAAACCCCATTATTCAGAAAGCTCCAAATTACAGATAAGTCATCTCCCACAGACTCCATTTTATTAAAAAAAAAAACAAATGTTTACAAATTATAAAATTTTTCTCTGTAATAATAAAACAATAGCTTGTACTTTGTCCCAAAACTTACTGGAGGCAAAACCAGCCTATTTGGTCTATTTAATGTTTATGTGATTTTCAAGTAGACTTAGGGGTTTATGTAACAGCAGTAACCCATATCAACCAATTAGCAGGTAGAATTTACTGGTCACCTGTTTAAATGCAAACATCTTATTGGTTCCTATTAGTGATGGGCAAATTTATTCGCCAGGGGCGAATTCGCGGGATTCGCCGTTGGCGAATACATTCGCGAATCACCAGGCTAAATTTCGCTTGGCGAAAATTCGCAGGAAAAACGAGTCGCACGTCGTTTTTGACACGACGCAAACAAAGCGACGCGCGAATAAAAATGACGTGACGCGCCAAAAACGACGCAACGCACGTC
The DNA here is from genome assembly GCA_024363595.1 of Xenopus borealis. Lineage (NCBI taxonomy): Eukaryota > Metazoa > Chordata > Amphibia > Anura > Pipidae > Xenopus > Xenopus borealis. The sequence goes on along the minus strand of CM044441.1, from coordinate 15,906,274 downwards.
AAAAGCGTCCCGCGACTCGTTTCGCGAATTTTTCACGAATTTCTCGGCGAAGCGAATCTCGGGAGATTCGCCCATCACTAGTTCCTATGGGTAATTGCTCCTGGGCAAACTTTGTTAGTGCTTTATATTACATATGGGTGTTAAGGTAGAAAGGTCCAAATTACAGAAAAATCCGTAAAACCCTTTGAAATGTTCAAAGCTTGATCGGATTCAATCGAACAACGATCGTAACGAATTTTTCGTGAAATCGTAAAGTGAAATTTGGCCTCTACGATCATTGAATATCGAATAGATCGAATGATCGGATATTCGATAATTCGATGATCGAAGGATTCAAAATGTTAAAGTTATTCGACTGCCTACTTCACCAGATTGAACCTACTGAATTGCAATAGAAGCCTATGGGAAGTTCCCCATAGGCTTCAGAGACTTAGGGGCCGATTTACTAAATTCACATGAATAGATCGGAGTTTGATCGAACGATCGTAGGAAAAATTTGATTGGTCGAATATGCAAATTTGGCTTATTCGATCATCTAATAGCGAACGATTGAATGATCGAATATTCAAACATTCGATCAGCAAAGGATTTAATTTTTAAAAGTTGTTCGATTGCCTACTTCGGCAGATTGGACCTACCGAATTGTAATAGAAGCCTATGGGAGCCCTCCCATAGGCTTCTGAGGCTAAGTCCTGATCGAATAGGATTCGTACGATTGAAGTCTGCGATCGTTCTAATTATTCGAATGATCAAATAATTCATTTGAATGATCGAATGATCATTATTCGATCAGCAAATGATCGAAGATCGAATAAAAGGGTAGCCTAAAACTATTCGATTAGTATTCGAAAATCGAATGCTAATCGAATATTGAGGATAATCGAATTTTTTTGGGGAATAATAATAAATCTGCCCCTAAGTCCTGCTCAAATACTATTCGTACGATCGGAGCGTTCGCTCGTTCCAATCGTACAAATTTTTCGGAC
>CM044441.1:15881877-15904839 GCA_024363595.1 Xenopus borealis | reverse complement strand
AATTTCGTAGAGCTAATTTCCAGAAATAATAGTAAATTTGCCCCTATGTGTTGCAAGTCGAGTGAATATACTGTATGTAAAATTGTCATTACCTGAGAAGCTATAATAATACAGGCAAACTATTCTCTTTTTAGTTTTGAAGAATCCATGGTATTTCTGGGTGTTGGTCTCTTTCAAACTTCAGAAGATACTAGCTTTATTTCTGGCATTTCAGTTTCTTGGTTAGCTTCCCAGTTACTCACATGCTTATTCCTATTGCCCTAGCAATGTTGATTGACAATGTTTACTTTGAAGTTATCATGAAACACCACTCTCTCTGTTTATTTGTTTTCCACCTGCCTTCTGTGAGTCAAAGGAAGATCAAAACAGTCCAAACACCATAAGGATAAAGTAATTCTCTAAACCCAAACCATTAATTTGTTTTACTGACAGTAATGAGGACCTGAGCCAGAAATATTTACTCCACTGAGATAAGGAAAACTGTTCTGTAAAGTTGGGAGTCTGCGATCTAGAATGCTCAGGTCACTCTCTTGCACAAGTTACTGTTTGGTGTCCACCAAAAAGGCCGACAATAGTTCCATAAACAAGTAGGTTGGTCTGTACCCCTTCAGATACAGAATCCATTATATGGAAACCCATTATCCAGAAAGTTCTGAATTACAGAAAGGCCATCTGCCAAAGACTCAATTTTATCCAATTTTTAAAAAAATTATTTCCCTTTTCTTTGTAATAGTAAAACGGTACCGTGTACTTGATCCCAACTAAGAAATAATTAATCCTTATTGGAGGCAAAACCAGCCCATTGGGGTTTATGGGGAGGCCCATTTCGAATTCATGTGACTTTTTTACTCTAATAAATTTGAATACAATATTCGATTGGGAGGTTGTTTAAGAAAAAATTTAAACATCTAAAACTCGAACAAATATTACCAACTCAAAAACTCATATCAAATTTGACTAAACGTCAGGAAGGCTATTAACATCTTCAAATGGGTCACTAGACCTCTGCTATTGACATGTACATGCACTCGGCAGGTTTTAGGTGGTGAATAGTCGAATTCAAATTGTTTTAAGGTTCAAGGTTTGATAAATCTCGATTTTAAAATTTGAATCGAGTTTGGATTATTCCCAATTCAATCTGAGAATTTTGACCCAAAAAAATTAGAAAATCTAAATTTACTGTTCGACCCTTAATAAATCTGTCCCTTAATGTTGAAATGATTTACTAGTCGACTTAGGGGCAGTTTTATCAAGGGTCGAAGTGAAAATTCAAAATAAAAAAATTTGAATTTAGAAGTAATTTTTGGGTACTTCGACTATCAAATAGGCCAAAATTTGATTTGAATTGAAAAAATTCGATTTGAATTGAAAAATTTTGATTCAAATTGATAAAATTCAATTTAAATTGAAAAATTCAACCATTCGAAAAAGTACTGTATAAAAAATTTGAATTCAACCCTTCACTACCTTAAACCTGCTGAATTTCTGTTTTAGCCTATGGGGGGCTCCCATAACTTTTATGGAGTCTTTCTGAGAAATCAAATTTTTTTTTGGATTAAATGATTCAAATTGTTCGAATTGAAGATTCAATCGAACGATTAAAACAATTTGAATTTGATTGAAAATGGACCTATTCAATTGAAAACGGTCTGATTTCGGTCAAAAAAAATTTGATGGAGTTTGATTAAATTTGATGGTGTTTGATGAAAAAGTTGATTAAGTTTTTTCATTTTGAAATTCGGCCCTTGTTAAATCTGCCCTTTAAGGTATGAAGATAAAAATTACAGAAAAATCTGTTATTTGGAACACCCCAGGCCCTGAGAATTCTGGATAACAGGTCCCATACCTGTAATATTAATTGCAGTTTTTGTTCTAAAACTTTGGGTTTTGCAGACATGTGGAGGGCTGTTTATTAAATGTTGGATTTTCTTGGTTTTAGAGATTTTGAAACTCACTTTCTCTAAAACTACATGTCATAACATTTATTAAAAGTTCCAAATAAGAAAGTACAAATGGAAAATGACTCTGGGCGATCCGAAAAAGTTACGAATACCGTTAACACCTCTAAAGTTTTTCCTAGTGAAAAAACAAGATCCAAAAACCTTTAAAAGTCTGAATAGATATTAACCGGGACAAAAGGATCAGTTCAGCTTCCAGTGACTTCTATAGGACCTAGACAACTTTTACTTGGCAACGTTTTGTATTAGTGGTTTTTCCTTAGGGGCTGATTTACTAAAGGTCGAATTTCGAAGTGGAAAATACTTCCAAATTCGACCATTGAATTGAAATACTGCGACTTTGAATATCGAAGTTGAAGTATTTTTCACCAAATTAAGCATTCCTGCGAATAAAAATTGAACGATTTTAGCATACGATCGAACTATTTTACTTCAATTAAAAAAATTTATAAAAATGGTCTAAAAGGTCCCCATAGGCTAACATAACACTTTGGCAGCTTTTATTTGGCGAAGTAAAATAACAAAGTTTTTTTAAAGAGACAGTACTTCGATTTTCAAAGTATTTTACTATTCGACCATTCAAATAGAATGTTCGAAGTAGCTTATTCGATGGTCAAATTTTAAAAAAAAATTACTTAAAAATTCGAACTTTTTGAATTTGAATATTCACTTCGAGCCTTAGTAAATCAGCCCTATAATAAATTACAGATTTTTAAAAATATATTTTACCTGTCTGGCTACTGAAAGTCTGCACTTATATGCAAAAATGCACTGTAACACTGACACAATTTTGTAAAGTGATGAATACATTCACCCTCAGGCATAATATACTCATATGCTACCTTTTACAAAATATTCCTAATGCATATGGCTTAGCATTATTTTTTTATGGCTGAGCTTAGCACCTTGTTATTAAAAACCCTTGTTTCTGAAAAATACCAACAAAGAAATGCTGGTAAAACAAGCGGCCATTGAATTTGCACTGGTAAGTTTCCTTGTTGTTACCTTTAGACTTCATTTAAACTATAAAAGCCTTGGAGCACACCCCATCCCATCATTTTTATCAGGAACCTATTCATCTGCCTGTATCATTTTGTGGCTGAGGGAGGAAACCTGAACATCCAGATACCCTACAATTTATAATTGCAGTTATGGGACCTGTTATCCAGAATGCTCAAGACCTCTCTATACCTTAAATCTACTCAAAAAATATATTTAAATTAAACCCAATAGGGTTGTTTTGCTTCTAATAAGGATTCAATGAATCTTAGTTGGGATCAAGTACAAAGTACTGCTCTATTATTACAAAGGACAGTGTCATTATTTGTAACAACTTTAATTATTTGATCAAAATAGTGTCTATGGGAGATGGCCTTTCAATAATTCAGAGCTTTTCAGATAATGGATCTCATACCTGTAATAGTATCTAATCTCCCACTCTTAAATGTGTTCAAAAACATCAGCAGAAGAATGTCATGGTATTTTTTTTTACATCAAAGCAGCCTCACACAAGCCTAACTTCACCAAGATCAATGCTACCTCTGGAGCAATGGAGTGCCCTCTCGAGTGATGAATCACTCTTCATCATCTAGCAGTCTGATGAACAGATTTGGAGACTACCAGATGTTTGATTGCCTAAGGCTGATGGTAAAAGTTTGTTGGAGGATAATAAACTGGCACTGTTTAAGAACTTAGTTGGCCTGCACAGAGCACTTAACGTAACCCAAATGAACACCTGCAATGAGTATAATTCTGCATACTTGGAAGTTATCATTTATTGCCCCCCCCCCACTCAAACCCACCATTTAATTCCCTGAATATTTAACTATGTACACTGACACCTAAAACTACCCATGGGTGCACTTCCTGTTTTTATTCAACACCAGTTTGTCAGTGGACTTTCCATTCCACACACACAATAAAATTCCCCCTATGTCTAAGAAGCCAGTATATAGATCAAACTATATTACTACTACTCCACAACAAATAATCACATAAGCTTCCTAATTTTTTCCCCCCAAAACATTTTGAGTCAGGTCAATATTATCACAACATGATTAATGTACAAGGCTTTGAGATTTGAAAAAGGTCCCAACAGCTGTTTTGAATGATGATCTAATCTAATGCCTGTTAAATGTTTCTCCCGTATTTCAACTGTCAATTTAAATTTATCTGTCAACTAAGATCAGGGTCGGACAGACAAACTCCCACTGACTCCCCTCACCTATTACAGCACTGCCGGGCACACACGTACTGACGTCACTGCTTCTATGTAGGAGATCACTCAATGGACAATGGGTCTGAGAGAAACAAAGGAGGACTTTGACACACAGTAATTCCATTGATTTTTCTTCTACTGCCATTTCTTATCTCTAATAAGGCCGACCTGCAGCTCTTGTTAAAATGCAGCTGCCAGTGCCTCTTGATGAGATGTCTTATATTGTAGCTATGCTGGAAGACTTTTGCAGCCTAATTGTTATTAACGTGTATTTCTATAGCGCCAACTTTTTTCGTAGCGCTGTAAAGTAAATGTGATTATACAACTAAATCACATGAATTACATACATAGAACATAAGGAGTTACATACATCACAATAAATATGGAGTTACATACATCACCATAAATACTGGTACAGGAGGTGAGGTACACCCTGTACAGAAAAAGCTTACAATCTAAAAGGAAGGGAGTGATACACAAGGTGTGAGAGTGGGCAAGATCAGAGTAAAGTGGGTGAGAGATGTAGTACTGTAAGTGGTATTGCATTGGGTAGTTAAGAGTGAGGGTAGGCTTCTCTAAAAAAGTGGTTTTTAAGAGATTTCTTGAAAGCTGAAAGATTGGGAGAAAGTCGGACAGACCGTGGGAGAGAATTCCAGAGGAGGGGTGCAGCCCTTGCAAAGTCTTGAATGCGAGCATGTGAGGAGGTAATGAGAGAAGAGTTGAGTAGCAGGTCAGTAGAGGAGCGGTTGGGTAAGTGGTTGGGTGAGTATATGGAGATTAGTTCAGATATGTGGGGAGGGGCAGAGTTATGAAGTGCTTTGAATGTCAGGGTCATTAATTTGAATTTAATTCTGAAGGGCAGTAGAAGCCAGTGCAGGGATTGCAGAATGGCATGGTAGAGGAGGAGCGGTTGCTGAGGTGTATAAGCCTAATGTAAATAACAGAACAGCGATTTCTCCTGTCTACATCTCAAAGTACAGGTACGGGATCCATTATCCGGAAACCAGTTATCCAGAAAGCTCTTAATTACGGAATGGCATTTTATACATTTAATCCAATTTTTTCAAAATGATTTCCTTTTTCTGTGTAATAATAAAAAAGTAGCTTGTACTTGATCCCAACTAAGATATAATTAATCCTTATTGGAAGCAAAACCAGCTTATTGGGTTTATTTAATATTTACATGATTTTCTAGAAGATTTAAGGTATGAGGATCCAAATTATGGCAAGATCCATTATCTGGAAAACACCAAGCCCAAGCATTCTTGATAACAGGTCCCATACCTGTACCAGAAGCACTTTATGGGGGGGATTCGGGGAAAAAAAAATATTTTAGCTCAAATTGTTTGTTTTATTAAAGCCTGATGAAGCAAAAAGCACTAATCCAAAAACTCAGTCCTGCAGAGGTCAGTCAGTGTTAGAGGTTCCTATACTATTCTGAAGTTTCCGTGGTCTGCGCTGGAATAAGACTGAAAGTCCGGGCTTTTTGGGCAAAAACCCAAACAATTTGAGCTTTTTGGTAAAAAGACAGAAAAAATCGAGCAACTCAGGCAATACTTCTGAAAATAATAAGAGGATTGTAGTTTTTTCTCGATTTTATTGAGTTTTTACACAAACCTATTAAAGAAAGCTTTTTTTTAACAATAAATAAGGTCATATTGGGTATTAGAGTTTTGTTTTTTCTATTTAAAAAGTTAGATAAATTCGGATTTTAGTAAACAACCCTCTGCCATGTTTTGAATATGTTTAAGGGAAAAACATTGAAAAAGAAAATACTATTAAACATGGAGACATAACTTTGATCTAGAATTTTTCTTTTGCCTTAACTTTTTATTGCTTCATTGCTTTTACTCTCTGCCACGAATATGAATGAGAATGACTGGTGATAAGGACACCCCTGACGTTCCAGCACACAAAATAGGCGATTAAATAAATAAATGTATAAAATGTGTGTTATTTCTGGATTGCCAAGCACAGTAGAGAGATTGCTCATTAGCTACAGGAGAAAATAACTCTCATCTGTCTAGTAATGAGTCACTGAGCAAAATACAATCTATTTGATAAATATTGATCATTTTAAGAAACCAAAAAGCATCAAATCATTGTATTTGCTGTTTGTCTATACAAAATGTGCTAATCTGTTACCAAGCCAGCTGAGTTGAAAAAAGATCTGCTATATTTACGGGTTGCTGGGCTGAAGATACCTTATCAGCGGAGTGACAGCTATTACATTGCCGGAGCTGAGGATTCAGTGGGCCACTGTAATATTTAAGTGAATATAAATGCATTTCCCTTTTGCTTTATTTCCCCAAGCGTCTGTGAATGTGTTAATGGCCCTGTTTGCAGTTTTAGCAGCCACTACCTCTCTGTTTTGCAGGTCACAAGTTTCTTTATCAGATTCCCATGGGCTTCATAGTGTGTTATATTTCTCTTATATTTACAAAGAGATACCATAAATCTAAGACAAAATATATGTCTCATTTAAATTTATGGCCAGTTTCAGGTTCATATAATGTAGAAGTGATAATATGCACCGGGCACAGACTGGAATTGTACAACGAAATATGACTACAAGGATTGGCTCTTGTATGCTACTCTAATGCCTTTAGGTGCCCACAGATAAGAAAACAAGGGAGGCATTGAATAGGTATGGGATCCATTATCTGAAACCCATTCTCCAGAAAGTTAACAGGAAAGACATCTCCCATAGTATCCATATTAATCAATTAAAGGGTTGTTTACCTTTAAATTAACTTTTAGTATGATGTAGAGAGTGACATTCTAAGACTTTATAATTGGCTTTCATTTTTTATTTGGGGTTTTTGCGTTATTTCGCTTTTTATTTAGCATCTCTCCAGTTTGCAACTTCAGATGTCTGATTGGTACAGTCCAAATGACCCTAGCAGCCATACACTGATTTGAATAAGAGACTGGACTATGATTAGGAGTGGCCTGAATAGAAAGATGATTAATAAAAAGTAGCAATAATAATAAGTGCGTAGCCTTACGGATTATTTGTTTTTTAGATGGGATCAGTGCCCCCACTTGAAAGCTGGAAAGAATCAGAAGAAGGAGGCAACTAATTAAAACCATATAGAAAATAAATAATGAAGACCAATGGAAAAGCTGCTTAAAATTTGCAATACTATAACATACTAAAAGTTAACTTAAGATGAACCACCCCTGATGATTAAAAATGATTAACTTTTTCTCTGTAATAATAAAACTACCTTTTACTTGATCCAAACTAAGATATCATTAAACCTTGTTTGAGGCAAAACAATCCAATTGGGTTTAATTAATGTTTACATAATATTTTTTTTTTTATTTAAGGTATGGAGATTCAAATTATAGAAAGATCCCTTATGTGGAAAACCCCAGGTACTGAGCATTCTGGATAACAGGTCCTGTACCTGTATTAAGTCAATTTGAGGGCCCAAAAGATTGTAGCATATGCAGTATTAGCCACAGACAAACATGGATGATGAAGTAATATTGATATTCTAAGCACTTTTAAATCATCCACATTTCCTGGGAAGTAGAATTTAATATGACCTGATTTTGATCATTCAGAACAATTATTTGGAATCTACAGAATGATGTTTGGCCAGTTGGCTGAAAAATATTTACAATGGGGAATCGAATGGTATGTGCACAGCTTAGATTTCTTTTCCAAGGATCATGGAAGAAATACAGTGTGTACACTTTGGATACTAAGAAGCGGAAGCCATGTGATATGCTTCTCAACAGATTTACACAGCAGACATGATGGTCTGACCAAAAGCAGATGGTGAAAATTAGTAAGGTCTTCACCTTTATAATGTTCAGTCACTTTCCAACAGATGTGCACAGTGATCTGAATACAACTATCACATTTGACACACCATTCTCTGGCTTAATCTGCCAAGTTGTAAAACCATTGGTGCTTGTGTTGGTTCACAGGCTGATTTGGAACTGCATGGCCACATTATATGTCTAAACCTTCCGCTCTCCACCTTCTGTCTGCTTTGTTAGATACTTTTGTTGATCTTTCACTCCAACAGTGAGCTAATTTTTGGATATAGCTGACTAGTAGGTAGTCCCACTTAATGGGGTTCCTCCTTCCCAACTTCCATGGAGGTGCCTTTCTTACTCCTGGGTCTACTCATCAGTAAACCCTTCCTTAGCTCGGGCATCCTGAACCATCCACCCCCATTATGAGTGCAGTTCAAACAGGTCTTACATGGATTGTCTAATTTTTCTCTCTAAGGGAAGAGATACTTCATTCTTCACATAATTTCAAACCCACCCACAGGACTTCCTACACATGTATAATAAACACATTCCACCCATACTGTTTATAGTCCTAGTACTATATAGCAGGCTATAAGCTGATGACAGAGAAGGATACATTAATGAATGCATGCAACTACTAAGGGCTTTGCTGGGAGCTGAGTAATATGGGCAAAGTTTCCCCCCAAACTAGTCATTATCTATTTCCGTTCATTATTAGTTAATAAAATAGATTATCAAAAACTAAACTGCTGTTCATTATTAGTTAATAAAATAGATTATCAAAAACTAAACTGCTGTTCGTGGCTGTGGGTTACTAAACTGGGACAAACATTGCCTGTTACTGGATGACCTCAAACACATTAAATGCATTTAGATATATTTATAAATAGTCGTAAGCCTGGTCTGAGGATGAAATAATCCTGAACTCTTTGAGCAGATAGATTGATAGATAGATTTTCATTTTCCATGGTTGCATCCATACAAAGCAAAATCAGTACCATTAGGCCTACAACCGTAACGCATGTTCTTATTCTTGTCCTGCGTCCTAGTGTGACCTATTCTGAGTCATTTCTTACTTGCAGGCTTTATGCAGAAAAGAAAAGAAGTACATATTATCTGTGCTATGCGTGTGTTTCCTGTATGCAATGTCAGCGTTGTGTATGCAACTACATATATTGCTATTTTCTAACCACGTTTCATGGTCTCCTTCTTTCCCCCCTCCTCTCATAGCTCCCCAAGCATCTTTAAGTTAAACAATGACGTGTCATTTTCTATTTATTTTTTCTTTACATCGCATGCTACTCCTCATAAGCCATTTAAGGTTAGTGAACCATTCCATTTGTTTTACATAACTCAACTTGGGAGAACAACTATTTCATAGTTCTATTTTAGAACTTTGATGAACAGAGCAGTCATGCTAGGAAGAGCACCGTTGTTGATATTTGAATCTCTTCTGTGTCCATTAGAAGAAGCTATATTAAACAGCTATTGCTAACTGGTTGAGTAATTAGAAAACAATAACATTTCCCCATGTCTTTGAGATTATCTGTCCAAAAGTCTGAATAAGGACACCACAATTTTATATGCACATTTGGATGGTTAAAAGTCTTTAGATGTTTGGAGATATACCATTAGTCATCATGGACCATTCCTATTAAAATCTATAGTACTGAATATACAAGTAAAGCCATATATAGGATATAAATGCATACAAATATTCTGATAAGGGTCTACTTTTATAATAAACAATGTCAATAGGTTTAACTGAATGTTTGACAATAAAATAGTGTCAAATGTTAAGCCTATTGCAATAGGGGCTTGAACAGATAAAAATGAAGTTTGGTATGGTCGATGAAAACTCTGTTTGATGGACAGCCAAGGAAATCCTCATACATAAGCAGTCTGAAGGCATATGGCATATGACCACATAATTATGCTCCAGCAATATTGCTAGATGCCAAAAAAGATAAACATACAGGGTATTGTCATGTTTTGGGAATTTAGATTAAAAGGAATACATTCTCATTGCTTGTATGATAAAAAGAAAGTGTAATATTTTTGCAGGGCTCACATTTGTGGAATTTGTCAGCTGGAGAAAAAGGAAAAAGGAAAACTGCACAGTAGAATATATTCCTATTTGGCCTCATTATAGTTTAAACAATAAAACTGCCGTATGGCCAGGGTCAGACGGGGCCAAAATCAGTCTGCTGAAATTCGCAGGATGATTTCAGCCCCTTACTGTGAGCAGTATCTTCTTCTTCTTTCATGTCTGCAACCCTTGTGTTGGATCTGTGGGTTTTGGTGAGAAATGCAAAGTCTCTTGTGACGACAACTGCTGAGTGTGTTCAAGCTAGAGCCGACAATGCATGCCGTGAGGGGCTGAAATCGGCCAACAGTTTTCAGCAGGCTGATTTCGGCTCGTCTGGCCATAGCCTATACCATTTCAGATAATAACAGATTGTTATTGTATTTGTGACTACAGTTGTACATGCTAATTGACATGAGAGTTCCTTAGGACTAAGTTTAGTGCAAAATCAAGAGATTCATTTTTTTAAGTTTATTGGTTCTGGTAGGTAACCCACCAACAGTATGCCTGACAGTTCTCTTGCTGAAAGTCCTGTCATTTAACGACCACATTTAAGCATTGATGTGGTCCTCATCCAACTGACTTCAACAAATGAGCAGAGGCAAAGGTGCATGGAGTGAGTTTAGGGGTTTCCCCTCACCTGTTCCTTGATAAAAGCATAAAAATCATCCTCCAGGGTGATACCATGTTCCTTATCCAGTGTGTGTGCTTCTGCATTTAATAAATAGAAATCCACAAAAATAGAATGGTGCTGCCTCTAGATAACATTCAATCACTCTTTATTCTTAAGAGCACCCAACCGGAACGTCATGTACCTGTCTTAGGGCTGTGGCACACAGGACATTTTGCCACCCATGCTTAACCACCTCCAGCTGACAAAAAATCAGATGTTCCTTCCCCTTTGGCATCAATGTAAATTGCTGGTTGGCAAACGTATGCATTGCATAAGCTTCCCACAAGCCAACTTCAGGCTACTGTGTAAGGCACATGGACAATTTACATTAATGCCGGTGGGAAGGAGACAAAGCACTTTTTGTTGTCAGCATTGGCGAACAGGCAACATGTGTCATTATCATTCTTTCTGCAAAGAGTTTGGTGAGTGCTGAACAATTATAATTCTATGTGGGCAATATGTGTGCCACAGCCCTTAAGGGGTCTTCCAAAAAAAGTGCTCATAATTTTAACGATGGCAGGCATTGATGTAATTGACATATAACCTCTGTAAAGGATAATAAGTACAGTACTAACAAAGACCTTCCTAATCTGTATCATGTGGCGTGAAGCTCAAGGCAGAAGCTTCAGAATTCTTTAACTTTTTGCTTCAAAAAAAAAAACTAGCACTGGAATAAGAGTGAGAGCTGTTAACAGGAACAGACAAAGTTTCTGTCTGCAGAAGCAGACGCCATAAAACTAAGTTAGCATTGCAATTTCTCTGCACTAAGCACAACTCATCAGGAAAATGTTAGCTTATTGCAACCTTTAAAGTTCTCCAAATTAGTCGTTGTATGCTCTTAACTGCACACAACTCTATTTGTTTGACCTGAGTGGCCTATTTTACCACTTCCCTTCGTGTTTATGTGTATTTATCATGTAAATATGTGGTTGCTTGGACTTCCTTTCTACATCCTTTCCTGAGAAGCCTAGCATTAACAGTGCCTACACGTGGACGCTACACAGGCTGGTCAGACACTGTATATTTAATCATCGGAATGTTTGCTTTGCTCTTGGGACGCCCTGCAACATTTTACAAATCTAACCAGCATTAGAAACCTGTCATATGTAATTTAGCTCCATATCTAAATCTTTAAATAACTCTCTCTGGAATTTATGAATATTAGATTTCTGTCCATTGTAAATTAAACTTCACACATGAAATATATTTTTATATCAAAACGCAACATGAAATGAATTCCAGTGAACGTCATTTAAAAATATGACTGGGGGTCCAGAGAGGTCAAATTTATACATGAGCTAATGGTTGCTTGACTGAAACCTGTCAAAGGAGTTAGGCGGCGCATAATAAATTTAATCGTAAAATTCATGCTGCATATTGAAAACCTTTTAACTAACACGTATTTCCGTACTCATGATTTAATACCACTTTAAAGTGACCCTGCTCTGTGTGCCGAGTTACCATTTATTTTAAATCGACAGGAGCGGAAAAGAAAAGACAGTAAATAATGCTGCAATATGTTACAGCTCTCAAGGTAAATGGACGTCCTTTATTAATCTCATTTCTTTTTGGCTTGCTTTCTGTGTTCTGCAGCAAAGGGCTATTTTATGGAACCTTTATTTATTTTTTTCCCCTTGACAGTTTTAAAGGGGAATACCACCTAAAACTTTAATGGAAGAAGAAATGGAAGAAGAAAAGAGAATAATTTGAAGCAATTTTCCAATACACTTTGGAGTTTATTGGTCAAAATAGATATTGTGCCATTCTTTTGATCCCCATGTAGAATGTCATATCTGAAGCATGTGATAAGGTCACTCCCAATGATGCACTGTACAATAAGGTAAATATGAGTAGGACAGCAACATACAGCCTTATACAAATACATTTCTATCTACTGAAGATGAACATAATGAACATAATGGATTTATTTTAAATTTAAGGGTAATAGCAGATGTGGCTGTTTCTCAGCCTACTGATAAACACGGGGGAGAATCAGCCCCTATGCTGACATCAGCCTTTCCCTGTACCTGCCTATGGGGCAAATTCACTAAAGGGCGAAGTAGCTAACACTAGCGACTTTTCAGCAGAAATCCAATCCACAGGGACATCGCCAATGTAATGTACCCACCTTATTCAAACTGACCTAAGTATAAGATCAATATCGACTTTTCGCTAGGCATAAATGAACGCTAGCGAATCTTTGCTATAAAATGCTCACACTGGAGAAGTATCACTATTGAAACCTCTGCATCCGGCAGTCATCTTGGATGCACACTGCGACGACATCCGACATTCCTAGAACTCTTATCCGAAGCGCATTCCAACTTGACACTAGCGTTTCAATGTGCAGCTTTGGATCGTACCAAAATCGCCCATGTAGTCATACCCATACAAAGCGGAAACATCTAAGCATGCATTTTGGCACCAAAATCTACTCCATATGCTTGCATCTATCCAACATAATAGCTCTGGGTGCAGGCAAAGGGAAAGGCTAATGCCAGTGTAGGGGCTGATTTTGGGCCTGCACATAAATGCAGTCATGCCTGGCATTATTCTAAAGGGGAACTAGACAACTATGGATGCCCCTGCTCTTGCATATTGGTGAAAATCAGTTGCAAGTAGAATCAATCATATTAAGAGTTAGGAATGTGTTACTTCCTGAGCAAAACAACAATTGCATCCGAATCTGTGGGTGCAAACGTGGTGTGCCTAGCAATGAAACCTGCTTTGCAATACCTCGAACCACTGTTAGGTTCAGGTTGGAAGTAGATTTATTGTCCCTTAGCATCAACAGGCACAATTGCTCGACATTCATCAGAAGAGCCAAGATGGACGCATTAGCAAACATCTGCTAGTGCAGGAGCATGTTTGGACACAAGCACCTTAAGGAACTGAGTCATTATGCACAATTGTGTCCATTTTTGCAGCACTGATACTTGAAGGTGCATTCAAAAACGACCCATCAAACAAGGAGAAATTATACACTGTAGATCAGGTGTCTACAAACATGTCATAAGAGTTGGGGAGCAAAAATGTTCCTGGGGATGCCAAATAAGGGCTGTGATTGGCTATTTGGTAGCCCCAATGTGGACTAGAAACCTAGGTTCTGTTTGGTAGTACACCTAGTTTTTATGCAACCAAAATGTGCCCCTAAGCCCGGAAGTCAAAAATAAGCACAAGGTTGGTGAGTAACATGCTGCTCATGAGAACTGGTTGGGGATCACTGACATAGACACTTGGATTTGTAGGGTTAGGGAAATGTTGGTCAGGGTTTTCATCCTGTTTGACCAACTGCTCCAAGGCCAGTCCCTCTTTCTGTCATTAAATGAGAAGTAAAGTTAAGCTAAAAAAGTAGCTAGATATTTTGTACTGTATGCAAAAGACAACCACAACCTTTTAGCAGTAAAGATCTGTGTCTCCAAAGATGTCCTAGTAGCTCCCCATCTTCTTTTCTGCTGATTCACTGATTCACATGCTCTGTGCTGCTGTCACTTACTGAGCTTAAAGAGATTCTGACACCTAAAGTCAAACTCTTTTTTACCTCTATTATAATAACTGGCTTTGAAAGCTACTTCTAACTTTGCCATAAGGTATTTGCATGATGCTTTTCCATTACCTGTCTGATCCCCCATGTTACTGTATGAGGGGGCTGCCATATTTGTGCACCCGGCATCTGTTATCATTAGAAACTGTAACTAACAGACTGAGATGGGACTGTTAGGCTGGCAAAGTAAGAGTGTCAGGGTGTCAGAGAGTCAAGCTTAGAAATTTCAGCTAACAGTTATATACAAAAACAAACCTCTCAGCAAAAAATGATCAACATGACCTATAGGTAACAATTAATGTACATTCATATGTTAAATTTCATTTTTTAGTGTCAGTATCACTTTAAGGACCCACAATATACAGTACACATAGGATAGAAATGTCACACTATAAGGCTAATTAATAATTAATACAGATAATAACTACATGGCAGTACATAAGTCAGTGTAATTAGCATCAGAATTTAATAGTATCAGCTTTTATTAAAGGCAAACCTAATTTTCTGCTTGGTAAAGTCCGACAACCCCTTATCCCCAAACCCTTAGCTTCTGAACAGCTGCTCAGAGCTCACTGAGCATGTGAGTTTCACAGACACTTTTCAAGATGGTGACACCCTGTGACAAGTTTTAAGTCTTGGATCATTTCTGCTATTGACTGAAACTTTTGGTTGGTGCAATAGGTTTATAATAGTGGTGTACGGCAGGGCTCTGTACTGGGTCCCTTGCTTTTCAACTTGTTTATTAATGACCTGGATGTGGGCATTGATGGTACGGTTTCTAAATTGTTTAGAACTACAGGTTCCATGCAGGATGCTGTCACTCTGCAGAGTGATTTCTCTAAGTTGGGAAACTGAGCAGCAAACTGGAAAATTAGGTTCAATGTTGATAAATGCAAGGTTATGCAAAAATAATATAAATGCAAGTTATACACTAAATGGCAGTGTGTTTGGAGTTTCCTTAAATGAGAACGATCTTGGGGTTTTTATAGATAACAAGTTGTCTAAGTCCAGGTTGGGGTTGTTTTCTCTGGAAAAAAGGTGCTTGTGAGGGACATGATTATACTTTACAAATACATTAGAGGACATTATAGACAAATAGCAGAGGACCTTTTTACCCATAAATAGGATCAACGCACCAGAGGCCACCCCTTCAGACTAGAAGAAAAGGACTTTCATTTGAAGCAGTGTAGGTGGTTCTTCACAGTGAGGACAGTGAGGTTGTGGAATGCACTGCCGGGTGATGTTGTGATGGCTCATTCTGTTGATGATTTTAAAAGGGGCTTGGATGATTTTTTGGACAGACATAATATCAAAGGCTATTTTGATACTAAACTCTACAGTTAGTATAGCTATGGGCATATATGGTTTGCGTGAAAGGGTGGAGGGGTGTGTGTATCCTGGGTTTTAATTTGGAGGGGTTGAACTTGATGGACTTTGTCTTTTTTTAAATCAACTATGTAACTGTATAAAATATGACATTTTAGTCATATTTATTTTTAGGGTTTAGTTTTCCTTTAAGGAATTATTAATTAGCCATGTTATTGGTGGAAGTTTTTTCTGTAGAATACATGAAACTGTATAAATACTGATATTACAGATTTATTATAGATTCTAGAGCCGGCATCTGCAGAGAAAGAGATACATACTGTAAATACAAATCCTATATGGAAATATATAAAAAGTCAAATTAGAAACATGGTATACTTAACGGTATAGCTACTGTAATTACAGATAGTTTCATTGTGTCTGTGTTGATGGCACAATAGACATACAAGTTCAGAGGCATTGACTAAGGACAAATTACCAGGCACAGCTGAACCTACTAAGTGCACTTTTGTTGTACATCATACAGTTTAAACCCTAGTTGCCATAGTTTTGGGAATATCTACCAAATAATGAACAACTCTAGTTTGGAAGACTGACTCATCTAATAGGATGCTATTGTGCTGGTACACCTAATATTACAAGTTTGTGGTTGGGAGAATTGCATAACATGGGAGTAAACAGAGTAAGGTGATGAATGATAAATGGCTAGCAATATTATTTGTATGTACTTGTAACATAACATAAGAACTAATCTCTACCTACTGTATGCTAGTGTAGTTTTATTGTATCTCAATGTAAAGGCTGTGAACACTTGTCCTAGGTTGGTCAACCAACCTGACTTCTTATTTTGATGGCTTCTATTTTATTGAGATATATAATTGAGATACTTTAAACAATGAAATGTCAACTAAATCTGGTCAAAACAGCATTAGGATCCAGTCATTTATCCACGCCTCACAATATAGCTCTGCCATCTGGACATTTGTTAACACACATGCAGGGTCAGCTACAGAATACAAATGGATCACTGGTGATCTAAACAGATTGAAGATATTTGAACCAGACCACTTCAAACCAATTGTATGCTGATTGGATTTTAATAATGGCACCAGTTATTCTAGGCCTGATAAACAGAGCAACTCCAAGCTACTTTCATAATAACCAAATGACCAAGCAATATTGGTCACATGTGGCCATCTTTTAAGGTAAGGGCAGAGACACATATGGAGATTAGGGGAGATTTAGTCACTTGTCGATAAATCGTCTCAGAAGGAAACTTCAGGCGACATCGGAAAACAAAGTGCTCTGAGTGCCCCCTCACCAGCAATTTAGATCCTAGCCGATGGGAAGGCAGTTCGGGGAGATTAGTCACCCGAAGAAGAGGCGATTTGTTACCGGGCAAATAATCTCCCCGAATCTCCACATGTCTCTGCCCTAAAAGGAGCAAAGACAATAAGGTTATTTACATATTCCATGGACAGAAGTGTTAAACTGGCCAGATCTGCTCCTTTGGAGAGTTTGCCAAACAAGCGGATCTTTCACCGATATTCCCACCTTGAGTGTATGATCTTTTCATGTGCCCTAGGGCCCAACAATCAGATAACAATGCCAGCAATTCAGGTGGTCGTTAATGCGGCCCTCAATTCAATGGGATTTTTAAACCTGCTCGATTGAAATCTGGGCAATTTTAATTTGGGGAATCCCGTCAGAAAGCCCCATACGCTGGCGAATAAGCTGCCATCATCTTATATCGATCCTTGTATGGCCTCTTTAAGAAGGGTAAAGGGGACAAGAGTGCATCGCTTTGTGTGTCAAATGGCTGCTCTGGACACCTCACTTTCAGAATATATAGAATATGAAAGATATACTTTAAGGCTAATTTATTTTGTGTATCGTGTCAATAACAATTGTGTGCTTTATAATACTAATCTTTCCTTCTGTACTGTTCTTTTGCATTGGAATCCTTATCTCCACCCTAGATACACACTTTAACCATATCTAGATATAAACTGTTCTGTTTCATCCTAGAAGTATTTCTTTCAGTAATCTCCTCATCTACTGAAGACATTCTGCTGTGCAGTGTACCACTTTACTGATCTCGACAACATATCACAAGCACATGCACACAATATGTGATTTTTCACATTCCATCATCAAGCTATTGAAGTCACAAGGACCAATGCCCCACAACTAAATTTTCAACTACTGTATGAAACAGTAATCGTATTTTATATAAAACAGCCCTTCTCTAACAGAAAATTAGAGAACATTTGATTTTCTGGCATTTTAAAAATGACTGTCATGTGTGGAATTGCTGTTTGAGACAACACAATATAATGCTGCCTGGTCCATCATATAAAGAGGCATCCCAGTCTAAAGCTCCCCATAGACGCAACGATATTTCCCTGCCGAACGACCGATTTTAGGGAAGTCCGACCAATCTGTCAAATTATCGTGCGGTTAGTGGGATACAAACGATCGTTCGTCTTATGATTTTTCGTCCGACATTGGTCTGATGATTGATCGGTCAGGTTAGAAAATCTTTATCGGTCCCCATGCAATCTACCTATGTTTGCAGGGCAAAGCAGGCTGCGATCCTTCAGTTTTGCTGGCAATATCGCCTGAAATGGTCTTTTTAGTTGATGGACACATCAGGCATTTAAACAATCGTTTTGAGACAATCGTGGTCTCACGATAACTATTGGATCTTTCAAAAATCTTTATGTCTATGGCCAGCTTAAATAGGGGTGTTTTATTTTCCAATTACTAGAACTTTAATTGATGTGACCAATGTGCCATTTTTTTAAAGCAAAACATTTCCATTGTTTTTCACTGGGGAAACGGTGTGTCTGTTAGCAAATAGCCTTTGTTTATGTCTACCTTTCTTATTTTACCCATTTTGTTATGAATTTCTATAGTCTGTTCTTGCTATCTTCTTATTCAATCACAATGCTAAGCTATAGGTAGAGACAAACTGATAATGAGGTTAACGTGGCCTCTGTGGGGAAAGAGGGAACATCAGACAAAATATATGAACAATTTAGCTCCTTGTGTTTTTGTAAAAGAAAATACAAACCCCCCAAGTAAATAGTGATAAACATGAGCATAGCATTGCTTTATTGATCACTGTTATATTAATGTTCAGCAATAAGGAGCACCAGCCTTGGGTTATGGTTGGCAATTTCAATCATTGGTGTTTGCTCCACAAGAGATTTACACTTTTCTGTAAATCCTTGGCTGTGATTAGTCATTGGTTATTACATAGTACTCTCCAAACATTCTTCTTCAGGTAATATAGCAATTTAAGTTGAAAAGAAAAAAAAAAAAACATATGTCCTTCTAGTTCAACCTGTTTGTCTAATTGAAACCTAATCTGCCAAACCAACTAGTTTATCCAGAGGAAGGCAAAATATCCCATCTGAAGCCTCTCCAATTTGACTCTGAGAGGGAAACATATTCCTTCTTTGGATAAACTTTGTACTAAGG
This sequence comes from Xenopus borealis, assembly GCA_024363595.1. Lineage (NCBI taxonomy): Eukaryota > Metazoa > Chordata > Amphibia > Anura > Pipidae > Xenopus > Xenopus borealis. The sequence continues at coordinate 15,885,774 of CM044441.1, read as the reverse complement.
GTTTGTTTAGTGACCCTGTATTTTCTCCATTGCTTAATAGGCATCCAACCCTTTCTTGAAGCTATCTAATGTATCTGCCAGTACAACCACTTCAGGGAAAGAATTTTACAGCTTCACAGCCCTCACTGTACAAAAAACTTTTCATTTCTCAAAGGGACAGTTCAGTTTAAAAATAAAAACTGGTTAAATAGATAAGCTGCGCAAAATTAAAAATGTTTCTAATATAGATAGTTAGATAAAAACGTAATGCATAAAGGCTGGAGTGACTGGATGTCTAACATAATAGCTGAACCCAACTTCCTGCTTTGCAGCTCTCTAACGTTAAGTTAGTCAGTGACTTTATGGGAGGCTTCATGGGACATAAATGTTCAGTCAGTTTGCAATTGATCCTTAGCATGCAGGTCAGATTTAAAATCAAATGGTTATGACACATGTGTTCCCCAAGTCACTGGTTGTTTACCAATCAGTGGAAACCAGGACAGCTGAAAAGCAGAAAGTAGTGTTCTGGCTATTAGGTTAGACATCCGCACACTCCAGCCTTTATACATTAATTTATACTAACTATATTAAAAACTATTTTTAGTTTGCAAACCTATTTACTCAGTTTTTATACTAAACTATTAATTTAAAGTGGAATCTCCTTTCTTCTAATCTCAGTGGATGATCTAGTGTCTACTGGAAGGATCTACTGGCAAAAAAAATCATTGAGTTTATTATATGGTTCCCTTATATATTTATACATACTAATAATACCTTTCTTAGTGCTTAAGCATCACTTTTCCAGCATAAACATCCTCAACTTGGTCACTATTTCCTTATAACTGACCCATGTCCCTTATCAGCTTTGTAATGCTGGCCATACACGGGCAGATAAAGCTGCCGATATCGGTCGTTTAGAGCCCCTTGGCGTCATCGTAATCCGATAGTCCAACCATATGGCCCCTGATTTAGTACCTGCCGTGTTAGTGGCATATCGGAGAAAGATCTTCTCGTTTGGCGATGTTGCCAAAGGAGCGGATCTTTGCATCTATGGCTAGCTTAACTCTGTAGGTATAAAAGCTCTTTCAGTTAAATTGTTGTTTTTGGTTAAAAAAAAGTCCATCAAATTTCATCGTTCCAAATGAACCCATACTAAACTAACTGTAGATCTTGATATTACAATAACCTTGAATATAATATTTCACCAAGAAGTCAAGCCAACAATTTGCCATCACAACATCACCTGGCAGGGCATTCAACAACTGTAATGCTCTCTCCCTGAATAACCACACAAGTTGCTTAAAATTAAAGTTCTCAAGACTGGCCTCTTGTTCTTGTAGAAAACGTAGCTGGGGATCTTTCCTCCCTTACAAAAGAGCAATGTCCCCTAATGCACTTATGTTCCCTCAACGTCACATTTTCTCCAGATAAATAACCTAAACTTTGACAGTGTACCCTCATAATTGAATTCTTCCATCCATTTTAGCAGTCTAGCTGCATCTCTCTAAACTCTCTTCAGCTCAGTATTATCCTTCTTAAATACTGAAGCCCAACAATACTCAAGGTGAGGTTACTGTGTCCAATCAGGGAATACTATACGCTAAACCAGTGACCCCCAAAACATATTGCTAACCAACTCCTTGAATGTTGCTACCAGTGGCCTCAAAGCAAGTGCTTCTTATTGAATTCCAAGTTTGGAGGCAAGTTTTGGTTGTATAAAACCCAGTGGCACTGCCAATAAGGGCCACCTGTAGGCTGCCAGTCCACATAGGGGCTACCAAATAGCCAATTCCAGAACTTATTTTGCACCACCCAGAACATTTTTTCCATGCTTGTGTTGCTCCCCAACTCTTTTTACATCGGAATGTTACTACCGGGTAAAAACAGTTGGGGACCCCTGAACAAACCAAACATGCCATGTACAAACTTTGCCAGGATCAACATGACATCAAGAAACTATTACTACAAAAACACCAACTGAAAATGAATGGATCTAGAAATGAATGATTCTTACAAATGTCATGTTACAGGGAACATCTGCACCATGTAACTTCCTCCTTCTTCAAACAAAAATATTTTGTATGGAAACAAAACAGTGTCCCTGTTATGGCCAAATAATCACATGCTATCCTAAACTCCAGTTGCTCTTAATAGGCAAACAAGTACGTCTAATGACATATGTGGCAAAAGAAACAAGCTTCATTGTTTGTTGTTTGGCCACATCCTCATTATTTAGCTTGAATTACACTTAGAATTAAACAAAATATGTCACAAAATTATATTGCATTCGCCAGTGCTGGATTCTCAGAACAATATATGTTGCTAGAAACAGATTATTGTCAGTGATAGTGTATACACTACCTGTCCCACACATATTGCATAATGAATACAAGTATGAGATCCGGAAATCCTTCATCCAGAAAACTCAGCATTACGGAAAGGCCATCTCCCATAGACTATATTATAATTAAATAATTCACATTTTTAAAAATTATTACCTTTTTCTCTGTAATAATAAAACAGTAGCTTGTACTTGATCCCAAATAAGATACCATTAATCCTTATTGGAATCAAAACAATCCTACTGGAATTATTTAATGTTTACATGATTTTCTAGTAGACCTAGGGGGTTATTTAGCAAAATTCTAATTTATCTCATTTTTTTTATTAAACAAAGTTCGAACAAACTCCCATCCACCATTGTACTGTATCTTATTTATCAATAAAATAACTTGAAAAATTTGAATCTGGAAAAAAATTCTATAAAATCGAGTGGAAACTTGAAACGTTTAATCCCAAATAGATTAATTTTTTTTTTTTTAAACTATCGGACTAAACCCAGCACAGACCATGATATCTTCAAATTGGCATAGAGACATCTGCCATTGACTTCTACATGACTTCAACATGTTTGAGATGATGGATTTTTTTATTTGGGCTTTTTTCAGTATCTGGGTATAATAAATCTCAAAAAAAATTGTTTTTTTTTCTTTCCACTAAAAAAAAAATTTGCCCCAAAAAGGCTGACCTAAAAAATATGGAGAGCCAAATTATGGAAAGATTTCTTGTCCAGAAAATCCCAGGTCCCATGCATTCTAGAATAACAGGTCCCATAGCTTTATTATCAGTGTTTATTATATCCCCAGTGAGAATAAATTGTTGATAGTCAGTATCTAATTTTGCTATAAATATTTCCAAAAATTAATTATCAAACAAAAGCTGCAGCTCAAGGCCCTGTTTTTTTTGGAATTTCCGAGCACACTGCACTATTATCTACCCAATCCCATGATTACATACGGCTGCATCTTACAAAATCCAGGCATGCAATTACAGCTAATGGTAATGTTCTCCAAAGCATATTTGAAAGCATTAAACTAATAATACATACAGGTTGTTTGGGGATTACTATGAAAATACAAAAGACATGATTGCAGATAAATCACTTTTGCATTATTTGGAATATTTCCATGCACATTCTGAGGCTGATTTAGTTCATTTTAATGAAATGTATCTATTTTTTACTTTAACATACTAACTACTACTACTACATGACTACAATATGTGTATTGAAGGAAAAAAATATTTTACAATATACGGATATTATAAAACACGGTCTTGGTAAGGATAAAAGCAGGGACATGCAGCAATTAATCTTGTGCAAAGTGCAAAAACATGGTGAATTGCATACATTTTTTGCTCTTTGATACCTAATATCCTTACATTCTCCAACCGGTGGCAAATTATTCTTAGTGGCTTATTAACTAAAAACTTGCAAATAACCATACACCGTGAATGTAACTCTATAACATAACCCCTGTGTCCTGCACTAATACTGATAAAGAAGAACAGCTTATATTGCAGACCAACCTCATTTTCTGCTGGATAATTAGCGACGACCCCTAAGCTTAGCTTCTCAAC
>CM044441.1:15844915-15872089 GCA_024363595.1 Xenopus borealis | reverse complement strand
GACATTAGAGGTATAAACCTCACAAACCTTTATCCACCAGGTCTGCCCTAAGTAGAGCATTTTGTAGTTGTGGCAAGAGATAAGGAGTATATAACAATTTATGTAGCTCTTCAGATGACAATACTTGGTGCAAGGATGGGTAACAGCATGGGCATACACTCTATCACAATCATCTGACTCACAGGCCCACATGCCAGTTAGTCAGATCATGTGCACAGCCACATTTTAATCCCTCCTATTGGTTTGTACATGAAATACAGAAAGAAGCTGCCATAGCCACCCTTGTGCCATCCTACTGATTTGCCAGGTAACCAGTGACATGTATATCTCCCAATTAGATTTAGGTATGGAAAGTTGAATTAACCAGCCACTATAAAGCAAGGCAGATGATTAAATGAATGACACATAAAGAGGAACCTCTGTGCATGCAAACATTCTGATGCTACTATGTCATTTCTATACTTCCTGATCCATTAACACCATTTAAATTGACCCCATATTCACTATGTACATTGTGTGGGCTGGCTCTTAGTTCCTTACTCAAGTCTTATTTTGATTGTCCTGATGTTGATTTCTGCCTGAACACCTGGCCTTTATTCTAGCTGCCTGCCCTTGATTCTAGATGCCTGACCTTAATTCTAACTGCCTACCCTTGACTGGTCACAACCTTCTTTATCGTATGTCATATTAATACTATGACTTTAAATTTCAGCCAAAAGGGTGGCAAGGCAATAAAAGTACAAGAGATGGTATAATTATCCCTGGGATGAGGCCAGCTTAACGGGCCAAAAATGAAATTTGTCAGAGTAGAGATAACGCCCTAGGATGTTTCATAGACTGTACATCCTGAGACAATTAGGGTTGAACTAGGCAGCGGACACCAGAAAAAGACCAGGTGGGCCCCAACCCTCATGGGCACGGATGGCCCTGATTCACTCCATGCATAAAGTTATTGCTGATGCCCAAACCTCTCTACCGTGCCCTCATTGCACCAGTGAGGAGAAAAGGGAACAAATGAGGGGGGGGGGGCTTTGCTGTTGGGGCACGGGTACAGTGAAATGCTGAATACATTGAAGATGGAACAACTGCAAATGCTTACATTAAATTTAGTTTGTACCACTCTTTAGTTTGTACCACTCTTCATCCAAAATATGTAAGCTCCCATGGCCACGTCAACCCTCCTCAATTACATGTAGGTCCTACAACAGCCTATTGGTATACTATTGTTATGCATATAAATACTTGGCCCATTTAGCAGCAATAGACACTAAGAAGTAAAGCATTAAAGTAACGTTCCTTTATCCTTTACTAAGGGATCATTAGTGCGGCAGACAGGAAAGCTTTTAAGCCGCAGCTAATTAAGGTATGCCTGTGAAGAAATACTTATATGGAAGGCTGAATGGCAGAAATAAGCAACACTTGCGTTCAGCTGGTATAACCAATGCTGTAGCGTTGACCAACTTTTAAAGTTGCAGAAAAGATAGAGTAGATAGTAAAACACAGTACCACAGTGGAAATAAATAATGTAAACTATAACACCACATATGTAGCATGGTCCAGGTGCACCAGACCCTCAGCAAAGGGAGCAGAAAAACATATAAGACTAAGCGATCAGAAAGCACGAAATACGAAGAGATGTTCCTTATGTTTTCAAGTTATTTTCTTAGGCCTTCATGGTTTTTTGAGTGCCTTAATTCCCGTGTTCATGGTTAAGAGATACAACTAGTTGCTGCAAGGTATGTACTGTTTACTTTGCACAGAAGTTAGACTTGGTGCTGGCATACGTTGGCTTTTAAAAGCTGGTGAATGCACTTTAGACCAAGCATGGCAATATTTTTCACAGTGTGAAAAAGTATGAAAAAGTATGATTTAAAATATGGAATAACATTCTTTGTTCTGTTGTACATGTAGAGACATCCTATATTGCATTTGTTGGGATAAACACTAGAGAGAAAGCTAAAAGCTTTCATATTACACAAAACTAAAGCAGGCAGCAAATCATCTTTTAACCTTTTAAAACAAATGAACAAAAAAAGGTTCTGGAGCAATTGACAAAATTTTTTTGAAATGCCTTGGTTTCCATCATTTTGCAACAGATTCTTTTGCAATGCATATTCACAGACGTTTTGCAAGTAAAAACCTTTTAAATGGCTTTCCCGAAAACACAGTTTTAATAAGTGAAATCCATTTAATGATCATTGCAGCCATGACTTAATGGAGAATTATCAAGAAATTATAATATAAGCTCTGCCATGCTGGAATAAGATATTTTCTTACTACAATCAATTAAGCATTCTGACTCATTTCAGAAATAATCAAGTTTAATCTTGATTTATGGTATGGTGTCTTCTAATTGGGCAATATAAAGGCAAGAGACACTTGGTCCATTACCAGCATTTTCTTCTGCATTGTAAAGGGTGCATTGACATCTAATACATAAAGAAAAAATATATTATGGAAATAAATAAAGACTCTTTATAAAATTCTTGCTTTCACATTTAACACGATTGGTTCATACTACACGTGCTGGCATGCCAATTATGGAAGCCTGCCACCACAGATAGAAATGGAACCATTCTATAAAAGTGTCACTGTATCTTATGGGTTTTTAAACTGTTGCCAAAGTGTTAATAAAAAGGAATGAAAAATATGGGCCAGGAGGAAGATTTAATAAAATATAATAAAAAGACATCTTATCATATTTGTACTGTTAAAAATGTGGACTCTTTTAGTCCCTTTATACAGCACTGCAGCATTCTGTAATGAGATTGTAGATTCTTCCCATGTTTGTGTTTGGTCTCCTTCCAACAAACACCAAAAATATGAAGGTACAGTACATTAATTGGCTTCAAATAAAAATGAGTTTCATTGTGTGTAGAATGTGTAGAGTTATATACAAGTTAGAGTTCATGGCAAAATGGATGAAAGGAAACCCTGAAAATAGCATTTGCCATGAGCTGGCAGTAATTCCAGTGTTCTCTTATCAGGTTGAAGCCCTAGTAGATAACTGGTCAGCTACTACATTTGGAAATACAAAATGTGTTTCTTGTTGGCCTTATAAATTCCCCTTTATTAACTGCCACGAGGAAGCCTTATTTCTATAGAAAGGAAAGTTTCAGTTTTATCTGAAGCCCATGAACTTACCAGTCTTTTGGATATAACTGGGTGTTCCTCCTCAAACTGTTGTGCCTGCCAAATTACACTGTAAACTTAACTTGGGAAAGGTTTGATCTTTATGATTGGCCTCTAATGAAGGTTAGCTCTGGGTCATAATGATAACATTTACTACAGGGTTCCCCAACATTTCTTTACCCATGACCCACATTCAAATGTACACAGATTTAGGGAGCAACATGCTCCTGGAGGGGAACATGATACGTGTTTTTGTGGGGTGTTGTGTGTCTATTTGGTATGTGCTATGTGAAGGTATTCGTTCTCCTTTATAAGGATAGATTAAGGATAAATAAAGTCATTAAATCCACCAACCTTCAGTTAGTTCATGATGCAAACTGATTGCCTCTTAGAGCAGTAAGTGAACAGCGTGGATGTAGTGCCGGTAATGGGGAAGATATCTGATATCAAGTCATTGATTCTAGTGTTATTAAAACCATGAAACTTGGTATAAGATTACCATTTCTGAAGTTCTGTGCCTTCTAAATCTGCACAATCTCATTTTATAGAAAAGACTGATGGCACAAATTAAGATTTAATGAGTTCTAATAAGGAAAGTGCACCCCAGTGGAAAAATATGATTATAAATGGTCAGCAAAATAAATAATAAAGTTCAACTAGATGACTGACTAAAAAAACACTATTACTAATTCATTATTTATAAGTGGGCCTTTTAAACTGAAATTTGTATTCATGAAATATTAAATCTGTTTACCTGTATTATTATTTTTCCTGTCTATCTTTTTTCCCCCTATCTCCATGGAGGTAAAGCAGGGACAAAACCTAATGCACACTGAAAAATTAACCATTCTGAACTAGATGTTAGTATTGCTTAGAGGCAGGAGAGGGGATGTCTACATAGCCTCTATAGCCTGATGCTCATGAATTCATTGTTGCTGACTGCAGTCAGTCCATTTTAGCATCTGCATCTTTATACACTCACCAAAGGACTGGTGCAAAATTCAGAAAACATGAAGCCTGTTAATTGCACTTTGCTCCCTGTCTTGGGTGTGGTAAATGAGCCATTTTATTTCTTTAATATTTATCTGCACTTGATGTGTGTGACAGTTAAATACTGACATGAAAGTTCTCATTGTGGGACTACCCACTGGCTCACAATGTTATAATTCCATTCAAAGACTGTTGTTAACAGACAAACAGTATTGTCCCATTTAGATCTAGGACAGCAAAAAAGAATAAGTGGAAACCTCTTACATTGGTCCACACCTGCCTGAATTATGATTCACATGAATGTTGGAATACTGTACAAACTACAGCCCAATTACACCCAGCACATACGTAGGTGGCCACATGGGGTAATGATATGGTTTAGTGTTACTTTAGATGTTGTAAGTCCATGCTTAGGGTTTTGTTTCCCTCTTGTTAATGGCATAACTAAAAACTTTGTACAAAAGACCTGTTTTACAAACAATAGCATAAAAAAGACCACCAATCCCAGTGAATCTAGGTGCTGTAACCCCCATATTAAAATTAACCTGCATAATACCTTGCCTCCCCATAAATCCTCCCACCCCTTCCTGATCTGAACCACTGGAGACACCTTTAAATGTGCCCATTTGCTGCACCTTGTTCTAAAAACAGAATAGAGCAGCACATTTGGAATATTGTAAATTTCAGGTTTTACATAAACAACAACCACCTTTGCCTCCAAAATGACTATATGTCTGCTAAACTGTCTGTTTTGTCTTTTGGGCAGGAAGTCAAATGCAATTCATGGCCCATAATAAACTGCATTTACCATGAGCAGCACAATTTCCTTAGAAATGACTCAGTCATTCCAAGCATTTTAATTACCACTGTGCTCCTTCCTGCAAAAAGGAGTATTTCTAGGATATCAGGGAGGTCATCACAGAGGTAAAGGGAGTACAAAGCAGGTCCCTCTTAAAAACATTGAGTGTTTAATGGTGGCCCAGATATCGCCATGAAGCTCACCATACATGCATAGGTCTTTGCTCAATTTGAATATCCATGTGGAAGACCATTCAAGCTAAACAATGAGGGCCTATCTGTTACATCAGCTTTGAACAGCATAAACAGGGCCTCATGCATACCAAGCATCAGTGGGGAAATGGAATTATTCTTATTTGATTCATGGGTTTAAAGATGTTGTACAGTGTTAACCATCACAAAAATGCAGAAAATGTAAGGTTTGGTGATACCTTTTATTGGCTAATTGAATAAGTAAAAATTGCAAGCTTTTGGAGCACACAGGCCCCTCATCAGGCTAACTTTTTTGTATTTAGCCTGACAAAGGGGCCAAAAGTTTGCAATTTTTACTTATTCAGTTAGCCAATAAAAGGTATCACCAAACTTTACATTTTCTGCATTGATTCATGGGTGCAAATTTACTGAAGGGCTCCAGAAATACCATCCTCAGGGATATCTTCAATTTACAAACAGGCACAGAGGACTATTCGCTAGCACAGTTTCACTCCCTTTTGCCAAGCGCATTTTCGGTCAGGCAAAGATTGTTACTCCATAATCTTTCATCAGAGTTTCCTTCTCCAGCTTAGACCTGGTGCACTGATAAGATGAAGCTACATCCTCCTCGATCTTATGCCAGTGACATCATATCCTGCATTCAGAAAAGTTATTAAAATGAAATTGTAACTATTACAAATTTTTCTTTTAACTTTTATTTTACTATTTGAGCAGCATGCCACATTTGTTTTAAAGGAAAACTATACCCCCCAAACAATGTAGGTCTCTATAAACAGATATTGCATAATACAACTCATATGTAAAATCCTGCTTCATGTAAATAAACGATTAGCATAATAATATACTTTTTTAGTAGCATGTGCCATAAGGTAATCATAAATAGAAAATAGCCATTTTAAAATGGCATCCTGGGATCCTAGGATCCAACGGTGCGCACAAACATGCCAAAAAACCTATAAAGTTAGGTCACATGAGCCAAGAGTTCTGTCTTTTGCTTCAACACTTCTTCCCTTTACAGTTAGAGTTTAAATATTTCTGGTCAGGTGATCTCTGAGGCAGCACACAGACCATCACGAAATGGTGGTTCAAGGCAAGAGATGTAAAAGGGTAATATTTACTTAAATATATATACCAGGTAGGTAAGATTCTTAAATATGTCACTTGATTTGATATAAACAATCTGTTGCTCAAAAATTCATTTTCGGGGTATAGTTTTCCTTTAAGGTTGGCTCATATCTAGGGCATTAGAGGATCCCTTTTGTCTTTATTTTGCTTCCTTGGATATTTGGCCACTTCAAGCATTTGCACCATCTCTAATAAAGACGTCTATACCAGGTGCACCAAACCGCCGGGCCGCAGACAGTCCTGAACTGGGCCGCCAAGCCTAGCCCGAAATTAACTAGGTGCACTAAATTAGATGCTGCTGTGCCGAATTGGACACCAGTGCACCAAATTGGATGCTGCCTGACCCCCCCCCCTTCAAAAAAAAATTGCCTCAACACCGGAACCCCTGGTCTATACATCCTATATGTACCCGCCCAATTAAAACTGACCTAAGCCTAAGAGTACTAATGAAGTTTTGCTAGCGAAAAACGAATGTTAGAGAAAGTTCACTATGTAATGAATTAATGCTAGTGAAACTTTGCATTACAGTGAATTAGTGTTGTGGTAGCAAATTTGCAACTGGTGTAGTGGCGCGAAGTGTGGCAAAGCCTTCACTGGCAAAAATGTGCCCTTTAGTGGATTTGCCTCATGGTCAACTTCCAATCAAGCTTACCATGGATAGCTGTTGTGATTACGTATCAAGAACTCTTGAAATGCACCGATGACCGGACAGTATTTACAACAGCTCAAAGAACAAAGTGCACTTTGATTCAGACATGCAATCAGTGCCAATTACCTTTTGCCGCTATGTTGCTGACGTAAGATACAATGCAGGTTCATTGCCTTGGGTGTATCTGTAGCAAATCTCAACAATTCATACCAATGATGTCTACGCTAGACAAATGGATTGTGATGCTATCGAGCTGCTACTCACATCCTGCAGATGAGTCACACATCATAGCTACTGAGACAGAATACACAAATAAAGCTCACCCTATATGCGAGCCTTGCACTAACATTAGAAAGTTTATCTTGTGACAGTGTTATGGCAACAGGAAATGAATCATCCCTGGCAACTAGGGAAGTGATAGTGCAGCAATAAGCGTTACACTCTACTCGTTTCATATATCATTGTGCATTTAAAGGGGACTATTGCGAAAATGAAAACCTAATATAAGCTTTATCAAAATGAAATAAGAATATTTGGTACTGTTTCTGAAATAATCAAGTTTACCTTCACCATCCCTCTCTCAGCATGTGTTTCTCTTCATTCTTAAAGCAGTTGGGTGTCAGATATTAATTGAGTTAGATCTTGATATATATATACATCTAGAAGATGTATTAGAGCTCACTCAACGGCTTCCAGAGCAAACAAAATCAAACAAAATAACTGCCTTTTGCACAAATCCTGCATGTAGAGAGACATGATGTCTGGTGATTTTAATAGAGTAAGCTCTAATACACCTTCTAGGCAAAAGAAGCCCCCCTTTGTTCAACTGTAAATGATTTTCTGACACCCAACTGCTACATGAAGACAGAATGAAGAGAAACAGATGCTGAGAGATATATTTAGAAAAGTTCTTATTTCAGTATGATGAAGCTTATATAATATTTTAATTTTTATGATAGTTACTTTTTAAGAAGGTATTATTTGGCCATTGTAGTCGCTGGAAGAGAAAACACAGACACAACAAGAATGGGGGGGGGAGAATGATGCCAGCTTTCATTATTTTATTTTCCTATATTGGCAAATGCTGAGACTTAATGAGGCAAAAAGGTTCAGCCCATTAGGCTGACAGTTACCCCACTCAAATGCTGTGCAATGGTGCTGCCTGATTATTATTATTATGTTCAATATAAGAAGGTATTTCATATAGATTTGAAAAGCCTTTTCACTGCATCGGTAGGCAAGGCTGGCAAGATTCCTGCCTTGGTGACAGATAAATGTGAAATAAAAGTTGCTTAAGTGCCTTGCTTGCATAAGCTTGCCAGCCATACATTTAAATAGACAGGGGATAAAAACATAAAATAAAACTGTGCAGGGGTGACCTAACTGTTAACAAGTCAGCAATGCCATTGATGCACCCTTTATTCCACCCCATTGCTTCTTGGGTTAATTTAAAAAAAAAAAAAAAACATGCTTAAAGGACGTTTAAGTTAACTTTTAATATGTTATAGAATGGCTAATTCTAAGCAACTTTTCAACTGGCCTCCATTTTTTATTGTTGCTTAATTATGTGTCTTCTGACTCTTTTCAGTTTTTTTTAATGGGGGTCACTGACCCAATCTAAAAATTAATGCTTTGTAAGGTTACAAATGAATTGTTATTGCTATTTTTTATTACTCATCTTTTTTTATTCAGGCCCCTCATTGTCATAATCCAGTCTTTAATTCAAATCAATGCATGGTTGCTATTGTAATGTGGACCCTAGCAACCAGATTGTTGAAACGGCAAATTGGAGAGCTGCTGAATAAAAAGCTAAATAACACATAATAAAAAAATGAAAACCAATAGCAAATTTTCTCAGAATATACTAAAAGTTAGCTCAAAGGTGAAAAACCCCTATTATATGATCTCTGGACATCTAAAGTACATCTAAAATACAAATATTAAAGGAGAACTAAACCCAAAAAATGTACCAGTCTAAAGGGTCAGCTTGTCAATAGCAGCAATGATCCAGGACTTCAAACTTGTTACAGGGGGTCTCCATCTTGGAAAGTGTATATTTTTTTTAGGCGAAGCATTGCACTCACAGGACTTGAAAAAAAAAAGTATGTCTTTAGTGCCCAACATTTTGGTTGTGGTTAGTGACATTTGTCAAGTGAGTATAAACATTCATAGTGTGTGTAAGATCCGCTCCCTATAAAAAAGGGCATTGGTGCCAAAACAAACAGGTAAATTACTATAGTAACCTCAGTGTACAAAACCAAATGTAATAAGGAAATGTAGAAACAAAAGCATAGGTCATTCCTTCTGTACATCCTGTGAGATATCATATACAACATCAGACATTAAATGCATTTGTGTAAACATTAAAGGAAAACTAAACCCTAAAAATTAGGTGGCTAAAAATTTAATATTTTATATACTGAACTTATTGCACTAGCCTAAAGTTTCAGCTTGTTAATAGCATCAATGATCCAGGACTTCAAACTTGTCACAGGGGGTCACTCACATGCTCAGTGGGCTCTGAGCAGCTGTTGAGAAGCTAAGCTTAGGGGTCGTTGCAAATTATCCAGCAGAAAATGAGATTCCCTGGCTGTAATATAAGGTGATGCTACAGGTTTGCTGATTATTAAATTCTGATGCTAATTGCACTGGTTTATGTGCTGCCATGTAGTAATTATCCATGTTAATTAGTAATCAGCCTTATACTGTAACATTTCTATTCTATGTGTACTGTATATTGTGAGTGGGTCCCTAAGCTCAGTAAGTGACAGCAGTACAGAAATCAACAGAAAAGAAGACGGAGAGCTACTGGGGCATCTTTGGAGGCACAGATCTTCCCGGCTAAAGGGCTTTGGTTGCCAGGGGCCTATTTCTTTAGTTTAACTTTCCTTATCCTTTAATGACAATAATGGAATTCACAAGCATGGGCAAAAATATTTTGGAGCATTTATTACTACCCTGTAAAAATTGTTAAATTAATGAGTTTGTCTTTAAGGTGGACATATGTGAACCCATATGCTCAAACACTTTGGTTCATTTCAGTCTTTGGGGGGAAATATCAACACTTCTGGGCAAATTTGCCCTTGGGCTGTTACCCATGGCAAACAATGAGATCGTTGCATTCATTTTTCTACCTACAGTTGCCTGAAAAAAAGCACTGATTTGTTGCTATGTGTTGTCTTGTCATGGGGGGGCATCTATGGAATTCTTTGGAGGAATCTTGGACAAATAAACCCATCCTGCCATCATGCAGACAACACATTCCACCACAATGTAGAACTTAGTGTAAAAAGTGCAATCCCTTCGACCTTGCTCTCTTCCATCCTTAATTAGTAGTAGTCTCCACAAGCCATGGGAATGGTGGAAATGACCCAAAAGAGGGTCCAAGGGAACTAGCAGTGAAATAAATGAAGGTGGAAGTAATCAGTTATCCCTTAAACTTTAGTTGTATTTGTACTCAATTACCAAAGAAAAATGTAGGGCTCATTTGCAAACACAATGAGAAGTGCAAGATTCATGAGCAATTCATCACTAAGTATTTTTCCCTAATACTCACAAAGCAATGTCCCTCAACAATTTATTTTTCCCTCTGCATTTGTGTACTAATGATGTCACTTCCAATGAGTGCATTAATAACATGCGTAGCATTCAAAATACTAGGCACAAGGTCCTTGTAATTCTGAGGTTTCCTTGTGTCAATGCACACAAGAAATTCATCAAAGCAAATGCACTTGTTGCAGGTTAAAAAGGAGCAAGTATGGACGTGTTTGTTTTTGAAAAGTGTTGATATGTTAATTTTAACACTTTGAAGTTGTGATCGGCTTTGTAAATGATCCCTAATATATTTCTAAAAATAATATCTTGGTAAAGGCAATAGCATTTACAGTATCATTTTAATTCTCCAAAGCTTTCTTGGTTTGTTGCAGTCTTCTGTATTGCCAAAACAGCAAAAGACCATGGGTCAACCTAATTCTGCATGATTAAACACTGATGTACCTCTTTTAAAGGAGAAGGAACGTCTTCTTACACTTGGGGGTGCCAAATGTTAGGCACCCCCAAGTGATAGGGGTTCTTCCAGCGAGCACCACAGAGCGATCCTCTTCCGGCTCCTTCTTTCCCAGGGGGAGACACATGCGCAGTACAATGAAATAGGCAACTTTTTAGTTAATGTTCAGCTTTTCGCTCTACTGAACATGTGCTGGTGGTGGCTGCATCTGTGGGGCTTGCTGGAAGAACCATGGGCCAGTGCAGTTTTCTGATAATAGCACCGACCTGGGGTTTCAGGTAAGTATATACAATCACTTGGGGATGCCTAACATTGGCACCACCAAGTGGAAGAAGATTTTCCTTCTCCTTTAAGTACATTCCAGGTACATTACGGCATACAGATATGAAATAAGATTTCATATGCTCCCTGAAGCACTCAGTTCATGTGTCATATAGTGATCTTTGAAACATTTAAAATGAATTTGATATTGTATATCTTAAGTAAAGTCTACATGCACAGTAGAGAGATCTTAGAAAAGGTTCTGTGCTGCACATGCATTCAACAAAGCCTAATGGGGGATGCTTGGAAGAGTAGAAGAAGATGGCAGTTTAGTGCTTAGCTGGTGCTAGGTTGAACAGAATAGTATTGCCACTCCAGGTTAACAGAGACTAGAATGACTGGGTTGCAGTGATATGCGGGTTGACAAAAAGTCAATCCTTATCTGACCATAACCCTAGTGCACTTCCTTATTTATAGACCTGTGCCCACCCCCTTTGATGTAGCCAACGGGGTGGGGCATGAGGCACTAATGTTAAAAAAAGCCACAAGCGAAGGCAGAAGTGGAGCACTGTAAGGTCATGGGTGGAGTAGGCCCAGAGTAAAGTTCAGTCAGAATGTACCCATAACCCGTGAACATTGTGCATAAAGTGGTATGAATTCTCCAGACCCTCGGTAATACAATCCGGTTCCTGGCTGGCGCACACATCAAGTGCCATACAACGTGGCTTCAAAATAAAATAAGATAGAGGCAACAGATCAATGTTGGACCTTTATAAGTAGATAAAAAAGCATAGTATGAAAAAAAATGCCCAAAAATCATCACTCCACATGCCTGAAATAGTAAAGATAATTTCATTGGCATGAGTTAAATGGGTTGAAACATAAGGGAATGTAATTTAGAGATGCAAACATGATCTACTTATATGTGTGTACTTTATCTTGCTTACACTGCTTTCAAACATTTGAAATTACAGGCATGGGATCCATTATACAAAAAGGACAGAATTACAAAAAGGTCCTCTCCCATAATATCCAAATAATTTTTTTTTAAAATGATTTCCTTTTTCTCTGTAATAATAAAACAGTCGCTTGTATTTGATCCCAACTAAGATACAATTAATCCTTATTGGAAGCAAAACCAGCCTATTGGGTTTATTTACTGTTTACGTGATTTTCAAGTAGACAAAGCATTACAGATAGATTAGTTATCCAGAAAACCCAAGGTCCCAAGCACTCTGGATAATAGGTCCAATACCTGTATAACCAATATGCCTCAGTACCAAGAATATAAATATAGCTCAAGATAAACAAGTCAATTTTTTCTGTTCTCAATCAAATGCCAATGTAGAGGGCAGCTGGGAAGTGGACAGTTCTGCAACAGCTGACATAGCAAGTTCACAATGTAAAAAAAAACACAGTTCAGCTGGTCACTTCAGTGCTCACCTGTTGAAATATGAACATTGCATTTGGGTACATACGTTAGAGATCTTCCTTTAGGCAGAAAATATTGAGGAAGCTGAACAAATTGTTGCAATACTATACATAAACTATAGTAACAGTTAAAAAGATGCATTTGCACACTCATAATTCCCGTTAAAGGAGATTATTTCAACACAACATCTCTCTGCACTGCAGAATACTGAGATGGCACATCGACATTACAAATTAGGGAACCATAGCTAACAATCTATGATTTTCTGAGAGCCCACCAAAAGGGCACCATAAAGCTTCCATGTACCAGGTAGGCTGCCAGTTACAATGCCCCTCTGTGATGTTGCAGTCAGGACCCACAAGTTTCTAGGATTCATTATCCGGAAACCCATTATCCAGAAAGTGCTGAATTACTGGAAGACGATCTCACAAAGACTCCATTTTAATCAAATAGCATTTTTAAAATGGATTCCCCTTTTCTCTGTAATACATTGTACTTGATCTCAAATAAAATATAATTAATCATTGCTGGAGGCAAAACCAGCCTATTGGGTTTATTTAGGAGCAGATTTATAAAAATGTGAGTTTGTTCATTCCTATGGCATTTTAAAAATTGCATTTATCAACATTTGGTTCTAAATATCCACTAGGAACGAATAGAATGTGAGTTTTTATTTAGTTATTAAGCTCTAAACGCACATCTTGATAAATCTGCCCCCTAGGGGCAAAAAAAAATTGTCCTATTTCGATCGAATAGGTCCCTTTTCAATTGAATAAAAATAGTTTGAATGCATTGTTCGATTCGAACGATTTTAACCAAAATCTCCGGATAGGTTCCAGGAGGTCCCCCATACGCTACAATGGCAATTTGGCAGCTATAAGGTGGCGAATAGTGAAATTCTAAGGATATTAAAGAGACAGTACTTTGAAAATTTGAATTTTTGATTTTTTTTTCTATTTGAATCAAATTTTGGGCTATTCGATAGTCGAAGTAGCCCAAAATTACTTCGAAATTCGAATATTTAAAACTTGAATTTTCACTTCGATCCTTGGTAAATCTGCCCATTAATGTTTCAATGATTTTTAGTAGACTTTTAAGGTATGGTTATCTAAATTGTAGAAGGAAAGGCTAAAATGAACTAAGCTTTATCAGAAACACCAGTAAAGCCTCAAAGTTGCTCTGAGCCCTCTGTTAAAAGAAATGCAGCATTTCTTTCCTTCTTTTGTGAACATGTTGTCTTCTGTATCAGACTTCCTGTTTTCAGGATAAATGAACAGGGCGTGGGCTTGAGCATGCTCAGTTTGCTCTTCTCTCCCTCCCTTTTCCCTCCTCCCCTCCCTTCTGTAATCTGAGATCAGAGCTATGAGTGAACAGGAAGAGACTCAGGCAGGAAGTGATGTCACAGCAAGCTAATTTGGCAGCTGCTATCCTGCACAAACAGAGAGTGCTTCTAGAGATGTTTATTCAGGTATGGTAAAGCATTCTGCAGAATAAATATAGTGTTATAGCTTGCACTGTTGTGGCTAATCTATTGCCAATAAACTGCTTCAGTATCTTTCCTTCTCTTTTACGGTATGGTGAGCTAAATTGCGGAAAGATCTCTTATCTAGAAAACCTCAGGTTCTGAGCAATCTGGATAACCCTTACCTGTACCACAATTCCCCTATAATGATCTTTTAAAAACTGAAATATGTCTAGATGAACATAATCTTGTAATGTATTATTAGTAGTCTGTATGTATACAGTAATCTCATAGTCCCCAGGGCTTTGCAGAGAATATTCAGTTACTAATATCAGTCCCTGCCTAAGTGGATCTTACAATATAATCTCTTTATTTGGCACACACACTGGGGCAGTTTTATATGAGGTGTCTATTGCCTAGCAGTATCCTTTAATAAAACACACTATTAGGATAGGGCCAGAGAGGGCCCAAATCAGCCAGTTGAAATTCACAGGCTGATTTCAGCCCCTCACCATTAGCAGAGTCGTTTTCTGTGTTCGTGTCCGGAAGCCTTGTTTCCTTCATTGTGAACACACTCAGCGGATTTCAACAAAGAGAAACAAGACTTTGGGGGAAATGTAATAAAATTCACAAAGAGAAAAACTTTGCAAATAAAAAGATGGCTGTCGCAGTGTAATATTTTTCCTTTTTTAGAGTTTTGTTTAATATTTTGTTGCAAAAAACAGCTTGAGATTGCAAAATTGTATTACATACACTGCAATCGTTCACAAAAGCAGTTTGGTCACAAATTTTGCAAGGAAGTCTTTGGGGCAGATTCAATAAAGTGTAAATTGTCGCCAGCGACCACTTTGCACACTTTGCCAGTCGCGAATTCGTTACCACCACGCTAATTCACTAATATGCGAAGTTGCGTTCTGGGCACTAAACGCTGGTGACATTTTGCTACTCATACTTCTTCAATGCAAGCATTTCATACCGAAGATTTGCTAGCGTTTGTTTGTGCCTAGCGCAAATTCGCGCTTAGTTCAATTTGAATAGGGGATAAAAGTTGTATACATGTCTTTTTTTAGAGATTTTGGTGTAAATGCTTGAAGTGGCCACTTTTTATTACAAATGTCCAAGGGAGCTTAAAGGGCAAGGAAAGGCAAAGAAATAAAATCCCATTTTTACTTTCTTTAATGAAAAAGAAATCTATCTCCAATATACTTTAATTAAAAAATGTGTACTGTTTTTATAAGAAACCTGACTGTTTGCAGTGAAATTCTCCGTTCATATAGTGCTGTGGATAGGAATTGTCAGACGGTCCCTAACATTTGGCAGAGAAAAAGCAGGGGGAGCCTCCGCCTTATTTACCAGCCATGCAGAACTCAAGCAGCTTTGTTTTTTGATCATTTATGACGATCCCTAAGAAGCCCAGACCACACTGAGCATGTGTATGCGGTCTAGTCTAGTCTTGCAAAGATGTATAACAAAGTTACAAAGATGACAGCCCCCTGTGGCCAACTTTGAAAGCGTAAATCATTTGTTTGATTAGGCTTGTGGTGCAGTAAATTCATGTTTATGTTTAGTATACAAAATACAGCATTTCTAGCCTTATTCTATTTTAGACTTTCCTTGCCCTTTGATAAAGACATAAAAGCTCCTCTAATGCTCTAGACATGAGCCCACCCTAAAATATGTATATGTGGCAGGCACATCAAATGTTTTAAAAAAAAAATGTTCAAACAAAAATCTAATAATTCGGACTCTTGAAGGAAATCCCACTTTAAAAATAGAAAAGTCACCTGCGTTTTTTTCGACTTTCCAGGGTACAGGATATGATTAGTAATGGGCGAAACGGCCGCGTTTCGCTTCGCCGAAAAATTTGCGAATTTCCAGAGAAATTTGCGAATTTTTCGCCATTTCGCGAAACGAGTCGCGCGTCGTTTTCGGCGAATTTTTGGGGTCGAATTTTTCTGGACGTTTCGCGAATTTATTCGCCAGCGGCGAATCGCGGGAATTCGCCGCGAATTCGCCCATGGCGAATAAATTCGCCCATCACTAGATATGATGACACTGACATCAGATTGAGGAAGATGTAGCTTTGTTACAGCAGTTTGCCTGGTCTAAGGTGGTGAAGGAAACTCTGGGAAAGAGGTAATGTTCAGTAAAATCCGCAATTTAGTGAATTTGTGGAGCAACGACCATTCTCTATAGTGTAAAGTCGCCTGGCGCTAGAGTGCGAACTAACGCTGGCGATGGTCTCTTTCGCTAGTGAATTGTCATCTGTGAATGTTAGTGGATTGACGATGTCGCTGCGGATTGGATTTCTAGTGAATATTCGCTAGCGACTGGCACTTCGAGATCTGCCCAATTGAGGTCTTAATTAGTCAAAAATAGCTCAAATGTGGTCACTATTGGGAGCAAACGTCTTTTTAAGATAGCGAAGCACATTACATCCCCCCCTTTGTATTTTGAACTAAAATTCATCTACGGTGTTTGCCCTGGAGCCGGCACAAGGTATGCAGCAGGCTTATTTGGCCCAGTCTGGCCTTAGCCTTAAAGGAGAACTCAACCCTCCCACAAATAAAAACCCCTACTGAGTACATAGTCCCCCCCCCTCCCTGCTTTCCCCCCTGCATAGGTGATAAGATCTCACCAGCTCCGCTGTGCTTAGTCTGCACTTACAGGTGAGTAAGGGATTAGGAGCACTTAGATGTTATCAACTATATGGGGGGAGAGCAGGAAAGGGGGATATGTAGGGTACTCAGTAGGGGTTTTTATTAGTGGGGAGGTTTAAATATTTTTGTAGCAGAAGCCTTCTGATTTACATCCAGCAATAACTTGTGTTTGGCGAAATCTCAATCACAGATCTTAGAACGTTCTGCTCAACTAAAGCAGGCAGCTTGGACATTTTTGTCCATACTCCGTGCAAGAGTGGATTGTTTGGAGAGCAGTTTTCACAGGATGAATTGTGATCCAGGGAAAAAACATCTACCCTTACGGGCCAATGATCCAAACAATTTGTATATTATTCACAGCAAAATATTTTCAGTATACATATAATTAAGATGGTATTCTTTTCTCCCTGAACATGAAAAATGACATCCCATGTGAATGCAACTGGACAAGTACACCATGTGGTACCATCACTGACTGAAATTCACAAAGAGAGGAAGTGCATTTGCTCTTGTGCATTATGACCATGACATATATTCCTTTGAAGGAGCAATCATTTCAAGATATCATGTATCTCTTTGCATCATCACATGGACAAGGAGTGTATTTTCTTGCTTTTACATGCTACTTATTCTGACCATTTGAGTGCCTTGTCAATAGGAAACAGCTGCTTGCGCTGCAAACATTTTTTAGATATCTGTCATATGACACACCAGGGAAAATCTGTTGCCCTTAACTATTATAGAATGTTGTAGACTGGCTTTGTGTTTCCGAAATGCACTGCTGAAAATCTTTATTTATTGCTTTAACAGTGATAATTAAGCAAAAATTCAGCTGTAGAGAGACACTCATTGAGGGACAATGCAGGAACAACCTAAAGAAACCAGTCGGGTATTAGCATTGTTCAGTCAGCTGCCTTAATGTAAAGCGATCTCAACCTCTTCTTTCCACCTGAGAACCATGCTGCTACAGTAGCTAGCTGTAAACCTGACCTTGTAAGCCCTATCATCCCATTCGTATGAATGCCTGGTATATTTCAGTTTCAAGCAAGTTGACAAGAAATGGGTCCATCATTAGATGCTTGCTCAAAAGACAGGACAATCCCAAGGGTCAGATTGAAAGGGGCAGTACAACCCCTTCTTCAACACTTCAAAAATAATGCTTAGTGCAATAAAATCAGTTACCTTCTTCTTTAGCATTTTTTCTCATTTGGGATATTATTTTACTTGTATTAGCTTGGTGTGATCACTTTGAAAAAAATAATGGCAGCCTTGCGGTTATGCATTATTGTCAATTACTTTTGATACTTTTGTCTGTGTATCTGAGTCATTATTATACGTAATTTTTTTACAATTTCTAAAGGGTTCCCTTTAGAATAATGTGCTATGTGCTTGGAACATTTACAGCTATTCCAGGTAGGAAAGTGCTTTTTCAAAGTAAAATGAAATTTGGAATTAATCTGAAGAACACCGTATGCCAGAAAGAAATCAGACATTTTAAAGATAGCGTTCTAACACGACTGCAAAAAAAAAATCACTTGACTATATATCAAGCTGTCACAGAGTAATGAATCTTGGCAAAACGGCTTCTGCGAAACTGACAAAATCTTTCAATCATTTACAGTATGAAAAGAAATGTTTTAAGAAAAAGTCTCGTTGTGTAGCTCTGTTGGGTAGGGTGTGAGTCAGAAACCATGAACAGTGAAGAGCTAAATTCATACATACTATCTATTATCTTGTTAGGGATTTATATAAACAAGAAGGAAGAAAAAGAATTGAGACACACCTAGGAGACAAGTGAAAAAGAGCAGAGAGAAATCTATCTCAGAACCTTAAAAAACTGTCAAAAAATGTTTATAAGAGCAAGAACAAAGACAAGAAATATGTCATATCCATGGTCCAATTATCTTATCATATTATCCTATGTATCCTATGTTCTACAGTGCTCTCCATAACTATAGTTAAAGCAAAAATCAGTACTGTTGCTCTGTGCAACAGATATTTCTGGTGATAATCAATTTGAAGGTCCTATATGGGTTGAAACCTGCTTTAGAACATAAAGGGGTCCTTTACATAAAAGAATGTAGTGTGCAAAGTAAAAGGCAATTTTTAGCTACTGAAATGGAGCATGGAGACTGAAATGGAGCATAGAGACTGCCACTGCCCAGACAAATATATCACTGGCCACTAAAGCAAATAAAGTGATGTCTTCAGAAAACTCAAGAGATAAAAACATATTTTTGCCTTTTTATAGGTCCCTGGTAAGGTCTCACCTGGAGAATGCAGTGCAGTTTTGGGCTCCAGCCTTTAAGAAGGATATAAATGAGCTGGAGAGTGCAGAGATGTGCAACTAAGGGGATGGAAGATTTAAACTGAGGGTAGATTGTCAAGGTCCCACTTGCAAGGGGACATGATTACACTTTAGAAGTACATTAGAGGTCACTGCTAGTAGATCTGTTTTTCTATTAAATGGATCACTGGACCAGAGGCCACCTCTTCAGACTAGAAAAAAAGGACTTTCATTTGAAGCAGCGTAGGTGGTTCTTCACAGTGAGGACAGTGAGGTTGTGGAATGCACTGCCAGTCCGGTAAGGATTTTAACAACAAACCACCATGCAGGCTAAATAAAGCAACATAATGCAAAGATGTTTTTGTAAGAGGCAAAAATAAACATACAACATTAGCTTACCTTAGTGCAGGGATCCCCAACCTTTTGAACCAGTGAGAGCAACATTCAGAAGTAAAAGGAGTTGGGGAGCAACACAAGCATGAAAAATGTTCTTGGGGTGCCAAATAAGGGCTCTAATTGGCCATTTGGTATCCCCTATGTGGATTGTCAACCTGCTTTGAGGCCACTTGGAGCAACATCCAAGAGGTTGGAGAGCAGCATGTTGCTCACGAGCTACTGCTTGGGGATCACTGCCTTAGTGTATTCTGACAATGCCTCAGACAAAGGTAAAAATGGTGCACTAAATAATAGGGGTCATTTACAACCTACTGGGTAAAATGCAAAAAGCAGCCATCATCCACCATGTTTTTTTGCACTTTGCTCCCTAAGCCAATGCTCATTATAAGCATGTACATAAAATATTCTACCAGATAATATGATTGTTCAGGCAACTGCTAAAAGATCAATTCAGGGCCTGTATACAAGTATGAGAAACTATACAGATTTGACTATGTTTTAATACTTATGGAAGTGGTTCACCTTCAAGTTAACTTTTAGTATGTTGTAGAACATTTTCTTTTATTTTATATATTTTTTTAATTATTTGCCTTCTTCTTCTGGCTCTTTACAACTTTCAAATGGGCATCACTGACCACATCTAAAGAAAAAAAAAAGGCTACAAATGTATTGTTATTGCTACTTTTTATTGCTCATCTTTCGACTCAGGCCTCTCCTATTCATATTCCAGCCTCTTATTCAAATCAATGCATGGCTGCTAGGGTAATTTGGACCCTAGCAACCAGACTGACTCCAATATGACACAACTCCAATCTAGATATAAATGAAAAAGCCTTTATTTGGATATGGCTTTAAAGATCTGTAACAACCATGACATTTCAGGCCTGCACTCTTTTTCAAACCAGACTGCTCAAACTGCAGACTATAACACTACATGTTTTTAAAGGGGATGATTTGACAAGGATATATATTCTATGTGTGTTTGGTCACGTCAACAAATGTAACTTTATCAGCACACATCAATGAACAGCTCCACGGCTGTTACGCTGTATAGTCAGTCACCTATATCAAGATAGTATTTTGGCACCACTATGGCCTTTATAAGGGGTTGTTGTTTGCAGTGTGTACACTTCCTAATGAAGGCTTAAGTTTAGAAGCTGAAACGTTGAAATAAAATTTACATTTTTTTTGTTTATACAAGACCTGAGAGTGCAGTTCATTTGCTGTTTGGATATTTATCTGTATAACCTAGCACCCAGGCATTTGCTATGTTGGATTTTGAGTGCATCAGCCCTCAATTTCTGTATCTTGTTTCTATTTCAGCAAATCTTTTTGCTCATCCATGACATTTCAGTCACTGTTCATGGATGCATAATTATTTTTCCTTAGAACAGTCATTGACAGAGAAGATTAATTCACAAACTAGCGATAATGTGCAAAACTAAGGAACACATATAGGAGATGAAAGATCAGCAATAACTTCAGTCAGCTGCGCTTGAGTGATTGGGTCTCAGGTTACGGCCATCGGCTCTTGCATCACAATGTGCAAATAAAAACTTTTTTTACTTAAAAGAATCCCTTGACTATCTGGTGACTGCGACATTTAAGGTCTGCTCTGTGCAGCATCTGACTCTTTGGAGGAATGACATCTGCATGACATTAAATGACTCATTTTTCAACTCTCCAGGCACTGGGGCAGAGGATGAGCAACACAGGCAGATGCGCTAGAACTTTGGAAAAATCAAAGTGCGGTTTTGTTTGTTTTTAAACTCTCGTAAATCAAATATTTCTTCTCAAACTGCTTATGGCACAAGACTAATATTCTGCTCATTTTCTTAAATCCACTTATACCATTTCTCATGATCTCCAGTGATGAACATCCCCCTAAAATAATAAGAGCATAGGAATGTAACCTTACATTTTCCATAGTTTCCAGTCTTTCATCTCTCAGTTTCCTGTGTGGATACAGCTGTCTTTCATTTTTTACATGGAGTTAGTGCCAGGAGGTAGACCTTTTCCATTTGATAAGGCTGCAAGCTTTTATTAGTTCTACACTGCTCTAAACTCTACAAATGGACTAAGCTAACGAGAAATGAGAATACATAATCATATCATTGTAATTGTATTTTGTTAGATTTAATCTCCTAACTCAATCATTTACCTCCTCCTCCAGCAAGGCAATATTCTGAATCACTGCTATAATAATTTGTATGGATTCAACATGATGTATAAATTTATAAAGCTCATTATGCTTCGGAATCATATTCTGGAAACATGGATGTGAACTGAAAGAATACCCAACTGAAAAGGTTCCCAAAGTTACTGTTATCCGCCATAGCTATTCATGATAGGCTATGCATTTTCATTATCTACACGCTAATTATCATAGTGCTGTTGCATATACACAGTACTTTACAGAGATAATACTTCATTCACAATAGTTCCTGCCCCAGCAGAGCTTACAATGTAAGGTCCCTATCACACTCACATACAGTACATATATGCCTGTAAGGTTTGAAGTTTGGGAGGAAACCAGGGTATCCTTAGAGGAGACGGGGGAGAACATATAAACTCCTTGCATATAATGCCCAAGCTGGAATTGAACTCAGTACCCAGAGCTGCAAGGCAGAAGTGCAACCATGTTGCCAATACCTCCTGTACTGAAGATTATTAACTGTTTCTTCTAGTTGGCTACTAATGGTTTTCGGCATTGGAATATAACTAATTGAGAAACTGGGGTGATTGAATGGCAGGGCAATTACTGGCCATAATGTTCTAATCGTGGGTTAACTAACAATCGGGGATGGAAGTACGTAATAACTATAGGAGCCTTGTATAACTTTAAGACTGTGTATACTAAGGGTAGGCCATTAAATGGATCGGCTACACAGTTCCAGTGAGTACATATTGATTTTAATAGAATATTATCTAGCGTAGCAGATGAACTGAAACATGAGAGCAGGACCAGAGAGCACACATACATTTTATTGGATCACGATATAGAGCAGTAGATGAACTGAAGCAAGTGGAAATGTAACACCGTGCAGGTAATTGTGGTATGGGATTTGACAAAGCAGTGGTAGGGAGACAGTGATTGATACTTGTTTTAGGAGTGTTAAGACCATTTAGGGGTGGTTACAAATGTATACTAATTGTTTCCATTAGGAAATTGCAAGCGGCTAGCTACACTATGGATGATATTTTGTTTGCTACAATTGTAGACTAAGGGGCAGATTTATCAAGGGTCGAATTTTGAGGTGAAGGGAGTTTTTTTTAAACTCCCATCGCCTCGAAATCCGAATAAAAAAAGACCAACCGAAATGTATTAACAAAGATTGAATTGTTAAACTTCGGTTGAATAGGCTGTATTCGATTTGACTTAGGATTGTAGGATTTTCCCAAAAAAACCTTTGATGACTCCAAATAGGTTTTAGGAGGTCCCGCATAGGCTAAAACAGCAATTCGGCAGCTCTTAGATGGTGAATGGTCGAATTTTTAAAGAGACAGCACATGATAAATTTCAATATTCGAATAATCAATTTTTTTTTTCAAATTCAATTCAAATTTTGATTATTCTATAGTCAAAGTACACTAAAATTAGCTTAAAAAATGTATTAAAAAATTATTTTTTTCTATTCGACCCTCGATTAATCTGCCCCTAAGTGTATGTGTTAGGAAATTAGTAGCAATTTGCACTATGGATTATATTATGTTTGTAATGCAATTAATTTTAGTTTTTAACCCATGTAGTAATATTAGGCACATATCAATGTATTGGGTAGGGTTGGCTAAGTGGTGATGTATTTCAGGGGTTAATTAGATGTTAATTAAAACTTTCCCATCAAGATGTTTACCTATGTCATTTTCCCGCCAATAGGGGTATATATTGCACATTTTGTGATGAATTTAGCACTTTGAGAAAGGCCTTTGGAGAGATCAAAACATCAGTTTGTGTTCCAATAAAAATTCTTTATATTCTTTTAAAAGACCTGTGAGTGCTGATCTTATATATGATCTTACAAAACAATTTTCTAACCAACATGACCCACATCTTTTTTAAAAGAAAGCATTAACGTGCATCAGGGCTCTCCTCCCCTAAAAAAAAATGTAGCAAAGTGTTAGTACAAGTACACGTTATCATGCAAGAATCATGGAATGCTAAGAGTTCATACAATGAGGAAAAATGCACCTGATAATTTTCATGTTCATCACCATTATGTTGACATTCCAATAAGCAAATAAGCAAGTTAAGGACTAAAATGTTCCGTAGCCTTGAGCGTTCAGATACCTGAAAGAATCTGGTCCTGATGATAAGACATAGTGTAAAAAGATTCTGAAACTCGTTTTTTACCTCCTCAAAAGGTGCCCTGAGTGCTCAAACAAAGCAAGAGCATTTTTGCACCAAAAGGGTGGCTCCACATCAATCAAGAGAGAATGTTTAATTTCAATGAAATGGTTTCCATTGATAAATATCTGTTTGCTTTAGGGATCTTCAAAATTGTGTGATTAAAAAAAAAGGTTCAGTTACCCGAGTTGCATACATCTTCTCTACCAATCAGGAGTTCCATTTAACTGATCTAGAGCTAATAGAATAATAATAGAAACCTGAGTGGTTGCTGAGTCGTGAATATGTTTCTGCATAGATCTCCTTGTGTTATTTTGATTTGAAAACCATTTATAAAAATCCACGATACCATTAATATTAGCAGCTGATCTTGTTGCTCAGGAATGTTTGGCTACACTGATATGATGTTCCAAGAGCCTGCCTCTCAAATGCTGCCTGTCAAGCCTTGCAAATGTTGCCAAACTAAATTAAGTCTGCTCCTCATTTAGGTCAGATAAAGCCTTGTCATACCTGAGGTCCTGACCTAAACATACAAATTCTGTATAACAAAAGTTGACAAGCCAGCTGCATATAGTATACAAATAAACAATATTTACATTCCAAATGTGATCAGGTATTTTGTTATTTTATTTAATACCATACAAATTTCATGTCCATTTTTACATTTTCTTAGATTTTTTTAGATTATTACTTGCAGTCCAGCACTTGTACACTGCGTATGTTTCTACCTGAACATTTCCCCAAATTTTACGTTTGTTTTTAGTGGTCCCTGGGAAACGTAAAAGCTACTGTAATCAAAATGAGATTGAGAAGAAATGTTGTTTCTTCTGCCAAGGTAAAGTTATCATTCAAGGTTTCACAGCTCTGTGGCCAAATTGTCCTGAAACATTCTCAAAAATCTTGTCATTAACAATAAATAGCATTAGAACAAAGGAAGGCCCTTGATGGAGCCACTAATAATGATCTCTTGCTATTGATAAGATGTATTTTACATTCAAAAAAGTGATATCATTACTGTACACAAATATGTATTGCCAGCACAAAGAACTGATGAGGCAGGAAACTAGGAGGCAGTTTATCCAAAAACTTTGAGTAGATAACACAAGGTCATGAAGTTACATTCTCAGCGCTACGAAACAAGTTGGCGCTATAGAAATACATGTTAATAATTCACAGAAGATACATTTCATTGACAGTACAGCTTCCTCATATACTCATCAGTTTCAGGAAGCAAACAACTAAGGTTTATTGGGATGAAGTAGGTCACAAGATAGATTATGAGGGGGAAATGGCATTTACTGTGTATATATGCCTGTTTTTCTCAGTCTGACTAATGAAGTCATTGTTGCTCCTCTCTTTCTCATCGCCTGAAGACATTTCTGAAACATACTGAACATTCCAAGTCCCTTTTGCAATCTGCCGCGTACCTTACGTAAGAGATCCTCTCTTGCATATGTACAATTTGTACTAGTTAGAGTTCAGCATAAAGGCGGGCTAACAGGTTGTAACATAACTTTCATTAGATTAAGAAAGAACACAACATACTCAAATGGAAGCATCAATCAATATCTCGGAAACAAATGAAACCTGCATGTCATAGGAAATAAAACAAGACTCCTGTGCATTAGTACAGTATGCCATATGTCATTTTATTACATTTAACCACCATATTACAGTCATTTCATTTTAATAGTTGCTACCACAGGTCAACACAAGAATGTAATGTTGATGCAGGAAAATTATACCAATGCTCAGTGCCTCGGAACCAACTCCCAATCATACATATAAAGCTTAAATTTGATTTAGATTGTTAAACAACAGGGAAGATTCCATAATTACTGATGAATACATTTGTCAAATTTTTCTGAAAAAATCACAGCAGGAGAATTTGTGAAACCCTGAAAATTCATGAAATGAGTTGACATCAATGTTTTTTTTTCCGTAAAATACCCAAGTCAGTAGGGTTTTTTTTTACAGCTTTATTTTTTGTTCAAATTAAAGTCAATGGGTGTTTCATTATTGCTTTTTTTTTATGCAAAATGCAAAAAAGTCCAATATTTAGCCATACATTTTGCCTGGTATTGCTCTTGCCAATTCTGCTCCAAGAGGTAAAACATTATTAAAACCATAAATTTTTCAAATACGATCAGTGTATTACCTCTGCAGATAAACATTTCTTGAAGTCCTAAATTAAATGATTATCGAAATTATAGTCACCAACTAGGCTGGTAACTATACAGGCTGCTGACTGGAAAAAGCAACTAAAAACAAACACACCAACTAAAAAGGATAAGTATGCGTTATTAACTGTTATTTTATAGTAAGGTGGTATATTTAAATACTGTGGTTTCATTTTTTATATTTTTTTCTGTATTTGGTGCTAAATAGCAAAGTTTGGTGTACTTGCTTTACTTTGAACTTAGTTTTCCTTCAGTTTGAGGGGGTGGAGTTTGATAAGTCGCACCTGAACAGACTGTATAAATAGAACCCCTGGGACTCCAGTGGAGCTTGCTCTAGTGTTTAGCTGCTCTCTCTTTAAGTGAGAGATCTATAAGTGGAGTTACAAACACCAGAGTTAAGTGGGTGATCTATAAGTGGAGTTACAAACACCGGAGTTAGTGGGAGATCGATAAGTGGAGTTACAAACACTGGAGTTTAAAAAATGTTTTCATATTTTATTCCTGTTTTGATCTGTAACTGGGATAATGCATTCTAGCAAGATTGAAGGTCTGACCCAGTGCACAGTCTGCCATATGTATGCAGATTTGGAACAAGAGGGAACAAGAGATCCAAAATGTTTACCTCTGTAGTGGATGTGAGCAAATTGCCACTTTGGTGGCTCAAGTTAGCGCACTAGAGGAACAAATTGCAACACTTAGGTTGATTGACAATCTTGAAAGAAGTCTCTTGCTCACTGAGCAGGACCTAACCGGGTCAGATAGTTTGGGGGGAACAGAACAGCAGCTGGATGTTGAGGTAGCTAGCTGTGTGACAGTTAGAAAATCTAAGGTGGGCAAAAAGGAAAAGTGATCCTGGGTTTATACATCCCAACAACTTTGCCAGATTGTGTGAAGATGATGGGAGTGTGAACTCTGGATTGACAATTCTAGATGGGGCTGATCTCTATAACAGCGACCAGTTTCTCTAGTAGTGGTGGGGAGAAGATCAAAGTCAGGCCTAAGAAGATTGTGGTTGTAGGGGATTAAATTATTAGGAAAGTGGATAGGGTAATCTGTCGTCCGGATCGCTGCAACCAAACGGTTTGCTGTGTACCTGGTGCCAGGGTTCAGCATGTGGTTGATCGGATAGACAAATTATTGGGTGGGGCTGGACATGACCCAACAGTCTTAGTACATATCGGTACTAATGACAAGATAGATGGTAGATGGAAAACCTTAAAGAGTGAGTTCAGGGATCT
>CM044441.1:15825592-15836396 GCA_024363595.1 Xenopus borealis | reverse complement strand
AATTGGGAATCATTAGTTTTGATCGAATAAAAAAAAATTTGATTGATCGATTAAATCGTTTGAATTTTTTTATTTTGGTTGTTCGCTCGATCGATCGAATTGCGGTAAAATCCTTTGAATTCGATTTTACTTCCCTTTTATTCATATGGTCGAATTTCGATTTTTTTTTAATTTGACCAATGATAAATCTGCCCCTTGATCTTTGATAAATCAGTCCCTAAGAGTATGGTTAAATGATTACTACCCCTTTAATATACAGTGTAAATAAATATTATTATAAATTATATATATATATATAGAGTATAACACTGTACGCTTATTGGGTTATTTACATAAACTTCAATTAATCTAATTTTTTTATAAAAACAAAGTCGACCAAACTCCCTTCCGAAAATTGAACTCATTTATCAATAATTTTTCTCACAAAAGTCTTTATCAAATTGTCACTACGAAAACTAGAATTTTTCAGAATATCGGATGAAAACCACAACTTTATTGGATTATCCAGTGCAGATAAACATTGACTTCTACTTGACCTTGACATTTTGAGATGGATTTTCGGATTTGGATTTTCAGCAACTTTGGAGTATAATAATTTATTTTCAATAAAAATTAGAATTTTCCCCTTTAAAAACCTCAACCATATAAATTTGAGGTTTAATAAATGGGCCCTAAAATACATGTAAATACAATGTACACATGTGCCTATATAGGGTCAAGTAACTTAATAAACCAGAAAGCTCGGCTACTATCAATTAGGGTAAGAACTGGGGTGTTATCCTACATATATTTGGAACTATGGCTGATAGCTGAATGATGTAGTAGAGGGTATAGTACTTCTTTAAATTTCTTGCTGTCGATCTTACATTCATTCTGTCTATATGGGAATATTCATACAGTACAGCATCTAAAGCCAACGTACCCTGCAGTACTATATGCAAACCTGAAAATGGCATCTGTCCATTAGATTCATATACAAATATATTGCAAATTACCCAGTGGCAATGTCGTTTGTGCAGAACAATATCCTCGTGTTTGTCGGTACTTTGAAGATTACAAATGAATACATACGCAAAACCCTACTAATATTGTACAAAAGGCTTCTCTTGTCTTTTTTCAGTTTTTTTCTTCTCGTTTTTTTTTTTTTTAATTACTGTATATTGACTTATTAGCTTGCTTTGAAGATTATAATTTTTGGACATAATCTACTGTTTCGTAAAGCTAAGAAGTTGTTTTTCTATAAAGCTGTGTGGTCAAACAAGAATTGCTACTATATTGAATTTCACTGGATTTGGCCCACAGCTATCCTAGGTTGTTTACAGTGTTCGAAGTCACTCGCTGAAAAAACTGGGAATAAAAACAGAAGACTGAACTTTTGAAAATGCGGGACTTTGCATTAATGAAAAGACATTTCAGGATCTTTCTGTTGTTCAGTGGTATTCGCCAGGCGCAAATTTGCATAGAATTCGCCGCCGGTGAATAAATTCGCGAAACACCAGCAAAAATTTTCCTGGCAAAAATGTGCTGGCGTAAAAAAAAAACTAGACACGCGTCAAATACGTGATGTGACTCGCCAATTCGAGAATTTCGCTGGAAATTCGAGAATCCCTATTCAGTGGTTTTTTCAAACCCGAATTAGGATCCCCCCCCTGTAGCTCAAGGTAAGTGATATATGAAAAAAGGGCGAAGAGGCAGTCGTAGTTTTTCTCCCTATCTCCAGGTGAATTTTTGCTCAGGCGAATGAAAATTCTGCAAATTTTACGCTACCTCTTTCTCCAGAGTTTCCTTTGCCACTTTAGAGGAAAACTGATAAGATGCAGCTACATCCTCCTCAATCTTATGTCAGTGACATCATATCCTGAAATGTCATAAAAGTTCTAAGAAACCCCTGGCATTTTTCCATATTTTAAAGCGAGATTGCCTTCAAAAGTTATAACTAAAGATTTTTGTGATAACACTGTGGGGCATGCCCCTAACTAAAAAACACTAGTTTCAGGAATATACTGAACGGCAAGTTTACCCCCCTAAATCCCACTCCATTAAACCATCATGCTAAAGAATATAAAAGAATACATGTTGTTACATTTTTTATATATGTTTGTACTGCGGAAGATGTCTCTCTGTGATTTCAAATATTTTACCATTAACGTATGTTTTTTGTTTATATTGAATCCAGAGTGTCAGTATATTTTTGGAACTTTTTTAATGGCACAATTTTGGAAAATGCTGTGGACATTACTTATCTAACATGTACACGGTGAGATAAGCTGAAGGAGAGCAGGTCGATCCAGTTATTTTGCCCTAATCATGTATTAATTAGCCTTCAGGCTGAGCCCCCTTTCTGCCCCAACCAGTAATTTCAGCCTCTTCTGGGTCATCACTAATGTTTGGGAATCACTGCTATAGGGTAAGATCAGCACATACTCAGTGCATACTTAATGGCATTAGGACTTACTACTAGCATCCAGAATTCAGCTCCAGAATCAAAGATATCAGAGCAGCACCATTACCTCATTTAAATCCCTACTGTTTAGTTAAAGCTAATCCAAACCAGGACAAAACAATGGTAAATTATAGGTGATGCTGTTTGGTTGACTTATCTAGGTGCAAGTTTGGTTCAATAATCAACCAAAATATTTTGTGGATAGTTTGCTATATGGCTGAATAAAATAATAGCGCTTTTGAAACTTTTTGTACTTACTGTATTGTTTAAAACAGGGCCACAGTAGCAGCATGAATTAGTTTTTTTGATTCTGACAAATACAGCATGTTTTCAAGTAGAGTGTGTATGCTGCTGGTCTCATTCATTCATTCCAAACTGTCACAACTTTACACTAACATATCTCTAGTATGAAATGCTGGTGTAACACTTCCCTCACTTAAGCCACCCTGTAGTCCATGAGCAATAGGGATAATAGATAAAACTATTACAAAGGGCAGTTTCAGTGGAATGCTATCCCCGACTGATATCACTCCTGCTCCATGTTATCAATTTTGAGTATGGGTTGGATTTGATCCAATTGGTTATTAATCAAAGGTCTAATTTTAGTTTTTTAAGCCTCTAATTAACTCAAATGAACTCACAACTCAAATGAACTCACAACTCAAATGGTTTCTCATTTAAGAATAAATTCAAATGGAAAAAACTTGAATCAGTGAGTTCAGCGTCAACAACTCGAATTAAAGGAAAACTATACCCCCCGAACAATGTAGGTCTCTATAAACAGATATTGCCTAAAACAACTCATATGTAAAACTCTGCATCATGTAAATAAACCATTTTCCTAATAATATACTTTTTCAGTAGCATGTGCCATTGGGTCATCCTTAATAGAAAATTTTAAAAAATAAGGACAGCCTCCTGGGATCCTAGGATCCAACGGTGCACACAAACATACCAAACAAACTATAAAGTTAGGTCACATGAGCCAATTAACAGACAGAGTTTGGGGTATAGCTTTCCTTTAATCAAAATCGGCAGGGAAAAAAGCTCAAACTGGTCGCGGTTTTGGGCAAAACCCTCTCAAATAAAATAGAGCATCATGAAGGCTATTTTGATCTTCAAATTGTTCATACTACTACAATACTGATGTCTGCTTAAAGTAATATGATTCAAATATTGGTCCCTTTTTTCCCCTTTAAAGACCTAGGAACACAGGTGCATAGAGACTTTAACATCTGTAAATAATAGAGAGGAGTGAATGCGAAAAATGATCCAAATTGAAAACACATCCCCCTTAAATATGTGACCCTCTCATCCAACAAAACCACTTCAAAAACATTTTTGTTATTTGAGTCCCCACCCTGTCAGTGCTTGTGATATGACGCGACTATGTGTTGCGGCTAGAACATTTCACATCTTTAAAGTTTAAATACCCCAGCAGTGCCGGGAACAATAGCTGATGCTGTTTGTTTTCATTTAATTTGCTTGTTCTTTGTGAATGGCAGAGGTGCCTTGAACCATTTGAAGATGTTTGCATTAGAGTATTCAGGTTTTTGCCGCTTAACTCACTAATTTGAGTTTTTTACTTTTGATTATTTTTATAAATAAGCAAACATTCGAGGTGTGAGATTATTCAAGGTATAAAAAATCCTCACAAACTCCACCTTTGATAAGTAACACCCTAAGCAATGCCCCCCCCCCCTTCAGCCACAGCTTATGACCCTGTGGTATTACTTTCAGTGCACAATAGCTGAAGTTAGAGGTGAAGGGCCCTGGGCATTGCAGGAAGTCGGGGGCTCTCACTTAAGATGGAACAAATGTGTAGTTCATGGATTCAAAACCTGCAAACCTCAAGCTATTGTTGAATAGCTTGTATGGTTCCAAGCTGGATTTAAACCGGAGAGTGTTTGCTAAGTGAAACTTGTAGTTATACATAGCTAAATATGCTTACTATTAATTGATACTGTGAAAAAAAGCCTATTTTGATCTTAGTTGTCAAGTTTTGTTGGTTGAAACGTTAGCTGGGATAGTGGATTTATGGAAGTCTAGGAGAACTCAATTTCTAAGATGCATATACTACTTTCAGGTGAAAAAGTAAGCACTTTATATTCCGATGACAGTATCACTAGACAAATATCAGGAACCTTTTACAGTGAATCAGTATAATAAGTATTCTGTAATTATTAACATATTGCCTCAAGGGCCTTCTCAGCCCTACCAAAAAAAAAAAAAAAAACCCTGCAAACTGATATAAGGATATTATAAGTCACCAAGGAGTTTCTTGACCATATACAGGGATAAGGAAGCAGGCCAAGTGCTTTTATACAAGTCATGGAACTCTAAGGTAACTTCTTATATCCTGATCTTTAACACAACAGGAGGTACAGGTATGGGATCTGGTATACAGAAACCCATTATCCAGAAATCTCCAAATTACAGAAAGGCTAGCACCCATAGACTCCATTTTATCCAATTAAAACAAATATTTTAAACATTTTCTCTTTTATAATAAGACAATACCTTGGGGTATATTTATCAAAGAGTGAAGTTCAGCCACTAGAGTGAAATTCCGCCACTCTCCATTCATTTCTATGGGATTTTTAAAGGCATATTTATCAATGGGTGAACTTTCACTTCAACCATTGATTAAATAAGCCTTTCAAAATCCCACAGAAATTAATGGAAAGCGGTGGAATTTCACTCTAGTGGCTGAACTTCACTCTTTGATAAATTTACCCCCTTGTGCTTGATAAAAACTAGCATATAATTAATCCTTATTGGAGGCAATACAATCCTTTTGGGTAGTTCTACACCAAATGTAATATTTGGGATTCAGCTGCATATGCAAATTAGGGTTGGGAAAGGAAAAAGTGGAGAAAAAATGTTTTGTTTTTTTAATTCCAGTTTTTATTAGATTTTTTAACATTGAAAATTAGGGTACAAAAAAGAAAAGTAGACACAGTGGGGTATATGCAGAAAGAAAAAGAAATTACATGAGTGATAGGTAGAACATTTTGCATTATATGTACAAATTTGTATGTCTCAAGGCCTACTACACCTTCATACCCCCATACATGAAGAGAAAAGTCTCTTAAAAGAAAAAAAAGGGAAGAGATAGAAAGGTCGAAAAAGAGAGGGAGAAGTTAAGAGAACAGATTCTTCCAGCACCTATATCCTCTTCATATGGTCCAGGAGAGGCAATAGGTAAAGCCACTTTTTATTGAAAAGGTTTGTCATAAGGAACTTGCTAATAATTCAAAAGAATTTGCAGTTACAGAAAAGAAGAGGTACAACATCTATTGAACTATGTGATAAAGAAAGCCTTACCATCAGTTGCTGTACCATGTTAGCCAGTAAAAATGTTGTTGGGAAACCCTTTTGAAATAAAAAAATAACAAAATGGTATAAAGGTGATACCTTTATTGGTTAACTAATATAATCATAGCAAGCTTTCAGAACCCAATCGCTAAACCATTCAATTTGAAAACAAAAATGTTTTTACTTCCTTGTTTTGATACAAAAAGTCAGGTGTACATAAACATATCAACGTAAATTGCTGTCATCTGAATAGCACAGAATGAGCCTTCTTTCCTCACCTGTGATGTAACTGGAATCCCCTGTAATGTTTTAATCACTAAACAGTAAGAGGTCATTTGGATCTACCTGTACAAAAAGACATTTAATTCAGTTTTTATGCTACTTTTATCTTCTAGATGTAAATGTGTTTAATTTGCGTTTTAAGGAACGTTATTTATAAGCAGCCAAAATAAAAAATAAAAAAAAGACAAAGTTTGCAGCACTGAATGAAGCAATTCTTGCAGGTGACGATCACCATAGGGGAAGTTAGGTTAGCGAATGTGACCAGTAGATTTCTATATATAATTTAAGCAATCTCTTTTGCACAATCCACGTTAACTCCCTTGCATTGCCACATGTTACACACCATTTCAGCAAAATGAAAAAAGCTAAGCTTCATAATTTTGTACCAGTTACTCTTTTACATGAATGTGCATATATATGCTGACAGTTGCTTACATGGTGCAGCAGTGAATATGGGCAAGATATGTATTATACTAAATAGATTCATAAAGGTACAGGGAACCCGGAGCATTATCCCTGCCTTAAAATTACCTTTGAAAAAACATTTCATACAAGCTCTATTGCTGGGAGAAGAGATCTAGAAACAAAATATTGGTGTAAGACGCGCCGGGAGGTTCCGGCGATCTCTTCCGGCACGCACTTCCGGGTTCCCTCTCTGAGACGCCAGCGTCTTCACGCGAGCGTCATGACGTCGCCAGAAATTTGGCGCAAAAGCGCCTTTAAAGCTCCAGTCCTCCATTTTGAAGATGCCCAAGCTGGTTCCAGTTTTACTGTTCCTGCCTAAGCGTATAGTCTGATCTGAATTCCTGGTTTTTGACCGCTGTCTGATTCATTGACTTTGATTATTGCCGCCTGCCTAGAACTCGACTACTCCTTCTCTCCATCCTACTAGTACCTCGTTTACAGACTTGTTTGCACCACCTGTTTGGTTTCTGCAGCAGAAAGCCCGGGGCCCCAAAAAGGGCGTTGGTAAAACCAGAAAACACAGGTTACCCCTGTGTGTCCAGTAAACTACTATCACCACACAAGTTTCCCGAAAAGAGATCGTTACAGTTGGTCAAACATCCTGTCCAATCCTGTTTCTTTTATGACCTAAGGTACTTTTCCACAGATCAGATAAAGAGAAAAATGTGAAAATTCAATGCTAGAGACAACATTACAGACACAGGACCTAAGAGTCGGCATCAGGAATCACAGAACTTCATATTACTAAGTTAGCATGACCCTCCACCCCAGGAGGTCCCATATTATTAACCCATTGTCTACCTAAGCCCCTGAACGGAGGGCCAAGTCAACAAGTACATTAGCACCCCATAAAAAATTGGTATGTACATGCATGATCGTGCCCCTGGCCCACCCATGAACCTTAATGTCAAAACCCCACTCATGATGTACTCAAACATTCTCTGTATAATTATCTGTATAATTCCTCTGTATACAAGCCAAAGAATTATGGGAAATGATGTCATTATTGTTATCCCTTATTTATATGGTGCCAACATTTTCCACTGCCCTTTAGAGAATATCATTCACACCAGTCCCTGCTCCACTGGAGCTTACAATCTAATTCCACCATTACATTCACACCAGGGTTAGTTTAATCGGAAGCCAGTTATCCTGCCTGTATGTTATTGCTATGTGGAAGGAAACCCCAGCTGGCACGGAGAGACTCACTCCTTGCAGAAAATGCACTGGCTGGAATTAAACCTAGGACATTGATTATCAATTATGTATGTATATATTCAGGACTGCATGGGGGTTAATATAAGCAGAGTCAATTCAATAAGGTGCAGTTATTACAGAAAACATGATCTCTGCTGTGGTGCTTAAATAGACCTACTCGGGAAGAGCAACATCCTTCTGAAGCACAGGCAGGAGTTATAAAAATGAAAGTTATTGGTCTACTTAAACATTGAAAGCATTGCTATTAAAAATATACAAGATCTGATTTCCCACTGAATTAATAATACAAGTAATTGCTGCCCTATTATATACTATATTTTTAAAGTAAATTAACTCTATTTAATTTCACTTAATTGTAATATACATAATTAATATTTTCAATGAGTAATTGCCAGAGTGAGCACACAGTAGTTTAAGGCCAGCCAATACCTTGCTGATCATATAATTCCATATTCAAATAGTGCACATAAATACACACAAGTTCAACGGTTCAGTCATTCGCCGCTGGAGTCCAGCCAAGGCCAAAACCTTTTTCATATGGTTGTGTAGTAATTTATTTAAGATATAAAATGGAAAGTGAAATAGGTTGTTCACTGGTGCAACAATAAACAGGACTTTATTCACATTTTAATGGCTATGTCAAGTTTAGGCAAAGGAACTTTTGTATCATGGAAATATATTTTGAGCTGTTTTGGAAGGCCGCATGAATGAGCGAAATCATGGCTAAAAAGGGAATGCAATAAATAGGCATCCACAAGCATTTTTTTCCTTAGGGGATTAATGACTATTTTTGTAGTTCTATTTTTCAATACTGAAATTTTCCATCAGGCCAAGTTTCACAGAACACCCAAATATTTGTAAAGAATTTAAGTGTATGAAGAAAGGCTATTGGGCATTTTTATATCCGATGACAATGTTGTTTTAAATAGACACAAAAAAAATCCCATTTGGTTTTATAAGTCTGGGCTGGTAATTAGTACTTAATTATCAGTAAGCAAATCTTCATTCAAACTAGGAAATACATGCACTATAATCATTAAAGAACTCAATTTTCCATGCTCAAAAGAATGTAATTGTTGGTTCTCAATTTGAGTGAAAATGACACATCTGTGGAATTTAAATTCATACATGTGAAGGAGCATTTTGTCTGTGTATGAAGAATGAATTCATTATATTTCCCTAAAACAAATCATTTTATTTGTTTGTAACCCTTGGCAACCAACTGAAAACAAAAGTGTGATTTAAAAAACATTTCGCTGGTATGGGTGATATTAGGAAACTCCTCGACTAAACACCTAACGTATACTGGGAGCCTAGTCAGTGTTGTATTGACTTCATGGGTCATACTGAGAAACTCTTACTGAAATAGCATTACTGGATGCTTGGTCAGTCTTTCAATGTTGTCATCATCATTCTTTCAAGTATGTTCTCAAATAAGACATCCGCTTTGGTTGATGGACAGGACAAAAGTAGCAAGTCCATATAAAGCACAAACATTTGCCACACTGGTGTCGACATAATTTAGCAGACAGAGTAAACTTTAGCTCTAAGACAAGGGGGAAAGAGTGCAGCTTCGACAGCGTCCGCTTCGCAGCCATCGCAACACTTCGCCAGGCGAATACTCGCTCAAACAACGCTAATTCACTAAAGTGAGAAGTTTCATCCAGGGAGCCAAACGCTGGCGAAGTTCCACTAGCGTTACTTCTTCAAGCAAAGAGAAGTTTTGCTAGTTTTGCCTGATTTGCATACGGCGGGAAGTTAAAGTTCAATGGACGATATGTTGCAGCAAATACATTACATTACACAAGCCCGGGAAACCTTAATAAAATAAAACAGAGTTGTTATATTGCCCTACACATGTGGACACTGCATAATTTATGCTCCATATGTTAGGAGATGTAGGTAGAAGGCCTTGTACCCCCAAAAAATGTCACGCTCTTTTTGCAGCCTATCACCCAGTAAAAATGAAAAGACGCTAGCAATTTTTGGGATGTTTCAACTATTCTTCGGTGAACTTCTATCTACTCTACTTCGCCTGGTCTGAGGTGGTGAAGGCAAGTCTGGCACAAGAGGTAACGTTCAGTAAAATCGGCATCTTAGTGAATTGGCATAGTAATGCCCTTTTCGCCAGAGTGAAAATTTGCCTGGCGTTAGAGTGCGAAGCAACTCTAGCGTACCTCTCCTTTGCTAGCAAAGGGGCACCTGCACTCATTAGTAATTCGGTCAAGTAACGAAATTAAGCCACACTGGCAAATTTTCGCTAGCGTTAGCCACTTCACCCTTTAGTGAATCTGTCCCTAGGTTTCTTGTTCAGAATAGCACAACACAAATTACATTCCAAGGATTCCAAGAAGAACTTCTTCTTGCTAATCCATAGATTAAAAAGCAGCAAATTCCTGCAGACCTC
The DNA here is from genome assembly GCA_024363595.1 of Xenopus borealis. NCBI lineage: Eukaryota > Metazoa > Chordata > Amphibia > Anura > Pipidae > Xenopus > Xenopus borealis. The sequence goes on along the minus strand of CM044441.1, from coordinate 15,826,263 downwards.
CATCTTTCAGGAGAAAAATGACATTCAGAAACTGTAGAACTTTGCTATAGTGTAGATCTGTTTATCTATCTAACCACATCGACAAACCATTGTTCTGTTTAGGACAAAGTGACAGGAGTTAAAGGGGAACTATCGGGGAAATGAAAATGTAATTTAAGCTTCATCATACTAATATAAGAAACTTTCTAAATATGATCAATTAAAAATTCTGTACAGTTTCTGAAATAATCAAGTTTAACTTAACTATCCCTTTTCAGCATCTATGTCTCTTCATTCTGTCTTCATACAGGAGTCAGGTTTCATATTTTCATTTGCAGTTTAATCCAATATACCTTTTATAGAGGGGCTCCCTTTCCTAGCAGATGATTTGAGCTCACTCAGATAACCAACTCTAGCACAAACAATATGAAACAAAATAACAGTCTTTAGCACAAACCCTGCATTTAGGGAAACAAGATTTCTTGTCATTATAAAAGATTGAGCTCTAATACATCTTCTAGGAAAAACAAGACCCCCCCCTCCTCAAAGGCTGTATTAGACTAACCAGTCATTTAGAATCAGACTCCAAACTGTATGAAGAGAGAATGAAGAAAAACAAATAATGAGAGGAGAAGAGTGAAGATTTACTTGATTATATCAGGAATGGGTCAGAATTTCGAATTGTATTTTTA
>CM044441.1:15752773-15770022 GCA_024363595.1 Xenopus borealis | reverse complement strand
AAGACTGAAGAAAAGAAGATGGTGAAGATAAGAAGTTTTACTACATTGACTGCGCATTGGTGCAAGCTGTAAAACTCTCTTCCACTGTCGGAAGTGGTCGCTAAATAGTTTCCGGGTTCGCAAAACCTATATTAAATTCGCACAAAGTAAAAAGTGTTCGCACAGAGGCATAACTTTTCGCATTGCGAATAGTTTTTCTGTTACCGAATTTTATTACATTCCCTCATAAGACTCCTATGTTTCTTGAAAAGTGTGAGATGTGTAATTTTATCTCTATGAAACAAATATATCTGAGTGGGTGGGATTCCTGAACACCCATCTAGGTTCTGACACATATATTCCTCTAATGTCAATGTAAGTGATTGTCAACAACCACTGGAAAGAATCTAAGAAGTCATGAATTCAGGTGATTTGCAAATAACACAGCAACGAGACAGCAAGAAAAGCAAATAGAATTATAGGCTGTATGGGTGTTATATTGCCATACTCTATGTCACTGGGTCATCAGTGAGCCCTCCTCTTGAATATTGTATTTCGTTCTGGAAACCAAATCTACACAAATAAATAAAATAGAAATCACTAGTGATGGACGAATCTATCCCATTTTGCTTCGCTGAAAATTCCGAGTCGAGGCACGTTTTTTGACGCGCGCCGCACGTTTTTGACGCATTGTTTACGACGCCCGTGACTCGTTTTTTTTTTTTACGCCAGCGAATTTTCGGCGTAATCGCGGGAATTCGCCGCGAATTTGCGCCTGCCGAATAAATTCGCCCATCATTAGAAATCACTAAGGCAAGAGCTAGGAATACAGTTCATGAACTAGAAAAAGACATCTGGGAAATGTAAAAAACAAAAGCCTAGAAATGTAAATACAGTATATGAGAAGGAAATCGAATAAATATTTGCATATGAGAAGCTAGTTCATGAGGAGGCATTTTTGGCAGCAAAGGAGGACATAGTAAGGGAGGACACGTGAGAGATACCATGAAAGATTTCTTTGCAGAAAGCATGACAAATATGTGGATTGGTCTTGTGGTAGGGATTCATACAGTCAATAAATTCCAAAATACGTTAGACAAGTACAGTATATGGCACGTTTAAGTACAGTGATTCATAAGATAAAAATTCAACCAGAATTCATAAAAGTTCTGGTTTTTGAGTTACTTTGTTTTTAATCCAGCATCTCTCCAGTTTGCAGTGTCATCAATCTGGTTGCTAGGGTTCAAATTACACTAGCAGCCATGCAATGATTTGATTAAGAGACTGAGATATCAATAGGAGAGGCCTGAAGAGAAAGATACATAATAAAATAATAATAAAGAAGGGCAATAATTCAAAAACTATAAAAAAAAATAAAAAAATGAAGGCCAATTGAAAGGTTGCTTATAATTAGCCATTCTATAACATACTAAAAGTTTACTTAAAGGTGAACCATCCCCTTTAAGAAGGGAAAAGCATATTCTAAAAGGCAACTGAACCAATGCCTGGAAAATTCTGATATTGTTTTAAAAAATCATTTGATATTTCCTAGGGATGCACCGAATCCACTATCTTGGATTCTGCCGAACCCCCCAATCCTTCCTGAAAGATTTGGCCGAATACCGAACCGAATCCGAACCTTAATTTGCATATGCTTAAACGTGCATATGCAAATTAGGGGTGGGAAGTGGAAAACATTTTTTACTTCTTTGTTTTGTGCCAAAAAGTCACGTGATTTCCCTCCCTGGTCCTAATTTGCATATGCAAATTAGGATTCGGTTCAACCAGGCAGAAGGAATCGGCCAAATATGAATCCTGCTGAAAAAGACCGAATCCTACCTGAACCCCTGTTGAAGTTACATAAAAGAGAGAAGAAAAGGTGCTACAGTGCTAATAACAGTATAGAATAGATAACCCACCGAGTATAACAAGTGGTCCATGTGCACCAGCCCTATGCGTTTTGTGCCCTATAGCCACTGGAGCCTATGAGTAAGCGCCTGTAGGGCAAGAAACATATAGAGCCCATGGAGATATGTACATTTTAAAATCTACAAATAAATAATTTTTAAATAAATACATTGTTTTTACTTTATTTGTTTTGGCCCTGTGAATTCCTTCTGAGTAGAGGACACCCCCATTTGCTTTGCTAACGAAGTTACACAGAAAAAGATAAATATATTCCACTGAAACTGCCTTGAACTTAAAATACAGAATGGAAATCAGCTCTCAGTAATGGGAGAAAATGATCTTCGTTCAGCAAGGGAAGAAAAAACATATTCACGAGATCTGGTAAATTTTCCATTTCATATAAATAATTTAGGCGTCCTTTTTGATCTGCTTATTTCAGAGAAGCATGTGCTTACGAATTCAGATTTTTTTTTATTTCCGCAAATGTTTGTAGACAACAAAGCTCCCCTTCTGACATAACCAGTAAGCAACTGAAAGGACTATGCAAACCTGCAGTTACTGATTCCAAGATGATAAAGACCAGATAGACCAAACACCCCAACTAGGCCTACCTGGTTTTCCTGCCTGCCACCCTCATCGTTATTCTACTGATATATATCTGGGATTTTTTTTGTTGTTGCTAGAAACCAGTATTAAAACAAGGAATGTTGTTTTCAAGTATTTGCATTTCAATTTTTTTTTTATGTAACAAAGAAGTATTTGACATTCTTTCTCTCTACACACTTCCCACATGATAGACACACTGTATGGACAGACACATCAGCTGGCATGCTGCAGGCTCAAATTGACCATTGTTGGTTATTCTTAGCTTTAACACTCACAAGTTCTGTTTTAAGGTTTTAACTGAAAAAGAGAAGAACTGTTGTCCAATTAGCGTGCCTCTCTATTAAAGGAGAACTAAAGAAGTAGGTATAAATGTTACACATTATATCGTTTTGTGCTTCTGTACCAGCCCAAGGCAACCACAGCCTTTTAGCAGTAAAGATCTGTGTCTCCAAAGATGTAGCTCCCCATCTTCTTTTCTGCTGATTCACTGCACAACATTGCACATGCTTGGTAATAACGTACCAAAACTCTGCTTGTGCTCCTCTTCAGAAAAGGCGATTGGGCAATCCATCATGCGGTGCTTGATTTCTCTTCCCTGCCTTCCTTATAGGAGCTAGGGAGGAGAAATCGAGCGCTGCACGAGGAGCAGAAGTGGAGTTTCAGTAAGTTATTTCTTAATAAAGGTTGTGCAATTTTAAAGTTTCATTTGTCTTGGTGGGTTTTTTTTTCAATGTATGCTAACACATTTTTTTTTTAATTTTATGTTACAGGTCCTTTAAGGCAATCTACAAATAAACCGTCTAACCTTTGACATGGTCATATAAAGCAGATTGTCTAAAACAAAAATGATTGGCTACTTATTACTTACTTATACCATAAACAGCATCAACTTACAGGCTTACATCTTATGAGTACAGGTATGGGATCCCTTATCCAGAAACCCTTTATCCAGAAATCTCCAAATTACCTCAGGTCCCGAGCATTCTGGATAACAGGTCCCATACCTGTTACTTAAAGGGATTATATCACTAGAAAACATGTTTTTTTTAAAGTATCAGATAATGTTGTTGCTCCAGCAGCATTCTCCACTGAAATCCTTTTATTTACAAAAACAAAAATAGATTTTTTTAAATCTAACATGGGGCTAGACATGTTAGTTTTCTAGGTACCCCCAGTCATGTGACTTGCACCGTGACTTGTGCTCTGATAAACTTCACTCACTCTTTACTGCAAGTTGAAGTGATATCACCCCGCGATATCACTCCCCAGCATCGATAGAACAATGGGAAGGTAGCCAGATAACAGACCCCAGGTAAATATGACAATAGCACTCAATTATACAAATCCCACTGAGAATGAAAGCAGTTACATCCTTACGTTCTGGCTCTTTCTGAAAGCACATTGAACAGCCGATATTACATCTAGAAAAAATTGATTTGGTATTAATTTTTTTAATGATAGAGTTAATTATTGCAGTGTAAACAGTGTAAATTAAAAATAAAAACTGCACCATAAAAATCTCCCACAATGAACAAATCACACCAGTTGTTTTCTCTTGGGAAAGGGATATTAAGATATCCCACATAATACCAGGGGTAAGGATACACAGGGCAAATATGCAGGGCAAAACACTAAAATTCCCCTCAATCACGCTCCATAAGAAGAATGTTTTTTCCTCCGATAATATCCATTTCCCCTCCTCTTCAGGCTGTACTCATAACCATGTAAGTGTGAGACCTGAATTCCAAAGAGATACAGGTATGGGACCTGTTATCCGGAAAGCCATTATCCAGAAAGTTCCAAATTACGGAAGAGCCGTCTACCATAGACTCCATTATAATTAAATAATCCAATTTGTAAAAAAGTATTTCCTTTTTCTCTTTAATAATAAAACAGTAACTTGTACTTGATCCCAACTAAGATATCATTATTCCTTATAAGAAGCAAAACCAGCCTATTGGGTTTATTTAATGTTTACATGATTTTCTAGTAGACTGAAGGTAAATTATGGAACAATCCCTTATCCGGAAAAACCCAGGTGCCAAGCATTCTGTGCCATACCTGTAGTTGGAGAAGACAATAGCTTGACTCATCTAATGCTGTAGCTCATAAGCTATTTAACAGTAGAACATTGAGGGTCTATATAATGGTTGCTTTGTTATCAATAATATAACATATTTGATGCATCTTTAAATCAGTCATATATTCCAGAAGTATGGCAAACTGGAGATTTAAACAATTCCCTGTTCAGGACTTCCAAGGTGTCTTTGTGATGACATCCTTGAACTGGCATTAAATAAAGCCTGAATAATGAAATAAATGAATCAAAGGAGGCAAGATACACCTCCGCGAGTTTGTGTTTAGCAATGTCACAATATTTGTAGTAATTCTAACAATACCTGTTCCCAGCTCAAGGACAAATTCACAGTTATAATCATTGTTTCTGATCACACAATCTAAGGTCTTTTTTAAGTCTTAAAACTTAAATGTTGAAGGAGTTTATCTACTACTTTATTGCAAATAATTGTTATTTCAGCAGCAGCAGCAAAAAAAAAAGAATTCTCATTGGCTTCTTTTTCTTGTTTCAGTGCAGTATTAAATGTAAAGACAAAACTAGCGATGAGCATATTTTTTCACAGCCATGGATCTGTGGCAAAATTCCGCATTTCTTCATTTGCAAATAAATTTGCCTTGACCAAAATGTCGTAGAGAAAAAATGTTGCAGAGAAAAAAGTCACATAAGAAAAAGGCCCATTGACTTTAATGCATTTGAACCAAAAAGTTACCATAAGTAATAATGCCCAATGACTAATGCATTTGGACGCATTTTGGAGACAAAAAAAGTTGCCATAACAAAAAACTCCCATTGACTTTAATGCATTTGGAGGAAATAAATTGTCACAATTTTTCTTTTTGTGAATATTTCGCTGTTTGGTTAATTTTTTCACAGTTTTGAGAATTTTTCATCAAAACTAATCAGATTCACTTATCACTAGACGCAACCTATAGGGAATTTTACAAGGAAACAACAAACTGTCAACCTGTAAGACCTACATGCAATCAAGAATCTGCTTGTGAGTTCCAAGACAGAGAGGACATCCAAACAAGCCCATTGTGATTGGCTGCTTGTGGATACATCTCAAGCAGTGTCCCCTGTGAGGTAATTTGGCAAGTATGTCCATAAATCAACAAGTGAGATCTGACTCGATCCCTGTTCCCATGGTCATAAGTCAAGACATAAATCAAGTCAAGGTTACTGCTAGTGCTCACTAATGTATTTTGGGTAATATTCCAGCTAGGACTTATCTAACATTATAATATGAAACCTATACCATATTTTATGATGGTTCATCTCATGTAGGCAAAATACATGGATAGGATTTTATAGGCTTACTTGATACTTTTGTCAAGCCAGTGTCACGGTCAGCACCCAATACCAGAACATATGCCAAGCACCCTGGTCTCAGCTCGTGCTTCACCAGTAGTGTGACCACCTTTGGCTTCGGGAGGAGCCCTCAGCTACTCAGTTGCCACCTGGACTTAAACGAGAGGTACAGGGCAAGAGTTCTGGCCAGCAATGGGGTACAACTGTGTTGAAAGGCTTAAGGCCAAAGGTCACGGTACAAATAGGAGTAGGCAGATTCGTGGTCAAACAGGCTTTTTCGAGGCAGGCGGACAGCTTTGGTAGTCAGGCAGGCAAAAGGTCAAACCGGGTGATCAATCAGATAGGGTGAGGAAGAATCAACGTCAAATAATAGGCAGGAGTCAACACCGGGACATCAAACAGGAGGATTAGGCAGAATCAAGTCGGTAACAGGCAAGGGTCAAATTTCAGAGGTCAGAGTGGTCAAATAGCCAGGCAGGGTCAAACACAGGGAATCAGGATAACAAGAAGCAAAATAGCACTAGGTACAAGGCACCAGGTTAAACCTATCATGGGCAATTATAAAACCCAAATTCCCCTTTAAATTTTCAAATTTGGCGTCAGCGCGCCTTTAAATATCGGAAGTGCGTGGCACACACACTATGAAGATCCTGGCATGGAGGAGCGGTGCAGAGGGCATCCCCGCCACACCACCACTAGACCACCATGGTTAGTTCTCCTTACAGCTAGTCAATCATTTGCAGCATGAAGTGGCATATGTTGGCACCTCTTCAGGCCTCTTATAGTCATTTGTAGACCCTGTGGTTTATGGGGAGCATAACCCTATAGTGTGAAAGCTACAATAGGCAGATTAGCCATGTCATTGGTTGTATAGTTGCAAGCTACAAAGGTTAACAGAGAATAAGTGACAAAACTTACACATGGTACTTTCAAAGAGGAACCCAGTTAAACGAACTGAGATCATGAGGATCTGGGGTTTGCCACCCAGTGGAAGAGGAAAACAAAATGATACCATGACAAGGAAGAAAGTGACTAGGGAAGCAGTGAGGATGTTCCTCAGAAGAAGGATGTGGTGCTTTAATTCATGGTATGGAAGGGACTAGTCTTGTTTTTTGCCTACTATGTAAGAGCATCTGCAACCCTTCAAGGGAAAGATACTTTGGAGATGCCAATGCTACCTAAGCTCATGGGTTGGGACATTTTCTTACTAGACCATAGGGGTGATTCCCTAGGACCCTGCACACAATAGCTAGAGCAACAAAGGGGGATTGGGTTAAAAGCATGCCCATTAGTGCTTTGTTCAAACAGCACTAAGGTCCAAGGTAACACAATGCATAAGTTAGGGAGCCACAGGCTGTAACATAACCATGTCCTTACTGCCAACCCTATGGCAGGTGATAAGAACAGGGCTGGTTCACCTTTAGGTTAACTAGTAGTAAATTAGTATGTTATAGAATGGCCAGTTCTAAGCAACATTTCTGGCCTTCATTTTTGAATGATTTGATCTTTTTAAATTGGGGTCACTGACCTCATCTAAAAAAACAAATGCTCTGCAACGTTAACATTTGTTGTTATTGCTACTTTTCATTACTCATCTTTCTATTTAGGCCTCATCTGCTCATATTTCAATCTCTTATTCAAACCAATGCATGGTTGCTAGGGTAATTCACTTTCTACATCATATTAAAAGTTAATTCAAAGGTAAACAACCCATTTAAGATCTTAGCTCACATCTAGTACCTAATTTAATCCCAGACCCAGCCCCGAATGAGCACTAAGTGGTTCACTTTTGCACCGCTCAGTAGTGTTCTAGCACTTTCTGCCAGAATCAGATTACTTACTTAATTACTGTATTAGTGAATTGCAACAAAATGTTTGACTTTGCACTTATTTCAAACTAGTTGTATATTTCTTATATGTGAACATCTGCCAAAAAACTTTATCCCCCCTTCCTTATACTTCCTTTTGTTTTTCTAGGAATGAGATTAAAACAAAAAGCAAACACTGCCCTTAAATCCTATCCGACGCAGTAGCTGTTTACTGTTTTACTGAACCAACGCTAAATTGTAATTTAATTTTTTTTAAGTTCCTTTAATTACAACCTTGGTAATTAAAAAAAAATTCTTTTAAGCAAATTAATATTGATTTTTAAGACATTAAAACATCTCATTGAGGGAACTCGATTTCAATTAGAAGCATATGGTTTATTTATATGTTGGTAATATAGAGAATACACTTCTGTCTCTGTGCAATTCAGTTTTTTTATTCTTTATTCACAAACTAAATAAATACAATACCATCAAATTTATTTAAAAAAAAATAGCTGAATATTACATATTTATTTTGACTTCGGTTGTGTAGGCTCCAGACTACCTAGGCACAAACTGACACTTTGACAAAATGTCAGCCAATATTGCAGCCCTCTTGTCGGTATTAAAGATCTAGCTCAAGATTTTATTATTAAAACTCCTTTGGGTTATCTTCACACAAAATTGGAAATATGAAACCCTCACAAAAAATACAACATTTTGCTACAGTTTGAAGCTTGAGCCTATTTGTAAGACTGTATAGTATCTGGTATTGCCCTAATATGGTGGTAAATCACTGATATTGATCCCATGTGATTATAGGCCACTGGGGGAATTAGCAGTATAAATCAGATATTAATTCTGTTAGTGAAATATAAAGAGCTGGTTTTTAGGGTAGGTCATAGAGGACATCTGCCTACAGCTCCGAGCATCACAAAGACCCCATGGGGGAGCGGGGATTTACATTTACTCATAAGTAAAAGGATATGTTACTCCTCCCAATACACCATTAAGTCTGGAGGGATACTGGTTAGTTTACCATTATTTATATAATTCTGCTTGTTAGTACAGGAGGAGAACCTCAGCCAGAGGTTCCAAAAATGCGTCACCCATGGGGAGAGCTCAGATTGAGACTTGGGGTACGGAAATGCTTTTCTAGATAATCCTGGAACTATAGTAGGTCTACTACTAAATCTAGGAAGATATTTCTTTAAGGATCATTCCAATCGATCCATAATTATCTGTGGTAAATACTGATCATCCTGGAAACCCCCCCCCCATTTAGTCCTTTAAGGGGGGCTGAGAAATCAAATCAAAGATGGCTATGAAGAATGATTTCTAGTGATTCTCATCATTTATAATGATGGGCGAATAAATTAGTCCGATAAGAATTTGCAGCAAATTTCCATATTTTCACCGCAAGGGAATTCATTTGCCGCAAGCAAATTCATTCGCCAGCAGGGATCCCCATTTCATCTTTAGATTTTCCCAAGTGATCTTTAATTATAGATGCAGGTATGGGATCTGTTATCTGGAAACCCATTACCCAGAAAGCTCCGAATTACAGAAAGGCCATCTCCCATAGACTCCATTTTATACAAATAATCCAGACTTTAAAAAAAATTACCTTTTTCTCTGTAATAATAAAACAGTAGCTTGTACTAAGACATAATTAATCCTTATTGGAAGCAAAACCAGTCTATTGGGTTTATTTAATGTTTACATGACTTCCTAGTTGACAAGTTATAAACATCCAAATGACAGAAAGATTTGTTATCTGGAAAACCCCAGGTCCCGTGCATTCTGGATAACAGATCCCATACCTGTATAAGATAACACCAGGCCACCTGACCAAAGTTTAGACTACAAAGTCTGTTTCAACTGTAAACATCCTGAAAGCCTCCAAACTATTATAACATAATTTTATTATATTTGTCTTTTTACAGTATGAGCAAACCTAGGCGTATGGAACACAGGGAAAATTTAGAGCATTTGACCCAAATGAACCCATCTGCAAACTACTCAACATCACAACAAGCCTTTTCCATAGAGTTACAGTATATTTGAAGTGCCTGAAGACACAAACACTTGAGCACTATTTAAAGGGGGTCTGTCAACCAGACATAAAAAGCTGTATAATAACAGTCATTTTCATGTTAAACAAGAAACCCAAATTCATTTTTTATTAAGACACCCATAACTGTTATAAACCTTTTTAAAAATCTCAGCTGGCAATCATATATATTGTTGGCCCTTCCTCTGCAGCTGATTCCTGCTTATTGTGATTGTCAATTCCAAGACTAAAAGAAACAAAATTTAAATAATTTATATAGAGTAAGTAAAGTTTATTTTGCTTGACTATTACCAAAAAATAAGATATTTTTTTTACTATTTCTTAGGCTGAAAGGTCCCTTTTAAAGCATATCACATTAGATTTCATTGACGGTGGCAGGGAGAAATTTTGGGCCATTGACCCAGCTCATATTTTTCAGCATTAATGGTGGCAATAGACCTGAATGTTGTTCCTTCTGCAGCTATACCTCTATAATACTATTACTGAGCATTTTGGTTGGTCACACCTTGATTACACAAATATCTTGGCTGAAAGGGAACACTCCTAGTAGCTTCATCCAAGTTCCCAAAAATGGGGGTCAAAGCCATCATTGGAAGCTTTCCAACCTTAAGGTTAAAATTAAGAGGTACAGGCACAGGCTGTTTTCCAGAATGCTTGAGACATTGGGGGCAAATTCACTAAAGTGCAAAGCGTCTAACACTAGCGCTAATTCGCCAGCGTGACGTCAATTCGCAACTTCGCCGACTGACTGACAGTGTCCCTGCGAAAATTTCGCTAGGAAAGGGCATCAACTTGTGCAACTTCGCACCCTTACGCCAGGCGAAGTTGTGCACTGACAAAGGGACGTAACTACGCTAATTCACTAAGATGAAAATTTTTGTGAATTATTTTCTAAGTCCCAAAAAACGCTGGTGTCTTTTACCTTTTTGATGGGTGATAGTCTGAAAAAAAAGCGGAAAAATGTTTTGGGTTACCCTCCTTCCCCCTACATTTCCTAACATATGGCAACTCAACTATACAGGGGGCACATGTTTAGGGCAATAGGACAACTTTATTTTATTTATTAAAGGTTTCCTGGGCTTGTGTAGTGGAATGTAGTGGCTGTAGCATTATACTTTGAAATTCACACCTTATGCAAATTAGACATCACTAGCGTAAATGCACTTTGCCTGGTGAAGTAACACTAGCGCAACTACGCTACCATTCTCCGACCTGAGCGTAACTTAGCACTTTAGTGAATTTGCGTAGCGCTGGCGAAAGTTCGCCTTCACCTGGGGTTTTTAGGATAGTGGATCTTTTTGTAATTTGGATCTTCATATGTTAAGTCTATTAGACATTAAACCCAATAGGCTGGTTTGGCTTCCAGTAAGGATTAATTATATCTTAGTTGGAATCAAGTAAAAGCTACTGTTTTATTATCACAGAGAAAAAGAATTATTTGGAAAAAATTGAGTCTATGGTTGATGGCCTTTCCTTAATTCAGAGCTTTCTGGATAATGGGTTTCCCGGATAACGGATCCCATGCCTTCTTGCTGTCTTAAATATTCCTGGAACTACAGACATGGATGAAATCAAACATTGTAGATAGAGAGAGAGAGCCAGCGGACAGTTTATGCAACGCTAAAAACCTCAAGCTTCAGCCTTGCATTAGTCCAGAAGAATATAGAACGAAAATGTAAAAAAATGACATTACAGTGGCTTTTAATTTATCTCCATGACTATGCGATGTGTACAACGATATCTAAAAATACTCTGCTTGATTTATACATAAATCATTCCCCCCTCCCTTCCAAGACAGCAGGTGTGTTCTCGAGTTCTGCAATGTCACTAAGGTTCGACAGCCGGGGTTGCAAAAGAGCTGTGTAAATAATCAGCGCAATAGGAAATGAATAATCACTTTTAAATGATTCATGTCATACAACCCTGTTTGCCCTGTTGGCCTCGGCTCTGACCCTGTTAAGGTACTTTGCACAGCTCAGTTACTACGGCATCTGGCAAACTGAATTGGACATTTTCTTAAATGATTTCTCTAATGACACTAAACTGCGTCTACATAGGTAATGTCATTTGTTACAACTGTCAGCTTTAAACTTTATGGATTGACCCTCATTTTTATTTCCCCCCTCTGCTAAGAACAGAAGTTGAAATGAAATTTGCTTAGGGCCCATGCTCCGATGCATCATTGGAAATCAAATTACGGCAAGGCTGTATTTAATCTCGTTTGGTTATTGTAATGTTTCCGGCCTTGTTCAGTGGAGCACCCAAACATCTAGAAAGGTTCTACTGAAAGCAGCTGCTTCCTTTAATGAATCAGGACATTGTTATTGAAGGAAAGGTTAAGGGAATGTATCCCCCCATTTATAAGAAGTGTTCTTGCCTATGTTTGCATGCACGTGCCTAAAGGTGGCCATAGACGTAACAATTACTATCTTTTCTAATTTGTTTCAACACACTGTGTAGAGCTGAATCATCAAATATATGAGTAGAAACAATAGAATTCTACCTGTATCTGTTGATTCAGCACTAACAATGGCCGATGTTGGGGGCCATCAAAGGCACCCGATCATAATTTTTCATCCAGCCCGATTGACGACCTGACCGATATCCAAGTCTTCTGCCAATATTGGCGTTTCCCACCATGCATGCCCCGAATATCGTACGAAAATTAGTTTCTTAAGAGTGGCTGAGCTCTACATTCTATTGCCACCTTTAGAGTGGCTGAGCCATGACCGCCATTAGAAATCATGGGGCCCCGTGCAACAAAATTTTTGGGACCACCTGGGCCCCACCCACCTTGACACCCAGTCCCCACCCTGGAGCCCAGACCCCACCGCTGATCCCGCCCACTCCACATCACAGTTAAAATACCACACAGACATCAGTGCTAAAAAGTAACCCCCCATACAAAAAAGTTATAAAAAGCTATTGATGATCAGGGACCCCCTTATAAGTAAAAAACAATTAGGGCCCCATAAAATATTTTTTTTTTTAAATTGGTGGCATGGGCCTATAGAGTATTAAAATAAAACATAGGTGGCCAGGGGATTAGAAAAAAAACCCACATTGGTGTCAGTAGAATTGAACTTGTGGCTTCAGGACTTGTCAGTCCTTTTGTGACATCGGGTATTTTCAGCTTCAGGACTTCAGTGTTGGCTCCTTCGTGACTTTGCGCTTTCCGCCGCTTCAGGACTTCACATCTGTTCGGCACTTCCACATTCAGCATTCAGGACATCTGAAAGAGTGGCATGGCTTCGGCACTTGTAAGAGGGGCCCGGCTCTAAGAAACTTCAAACTGTGCATTATAAATGTCCCCCTTTATATATGTATGCTGCCTCTGTCGTTGTATCATTTATTAAAGGAGCAGTAGAATCAAAAAAATGTAAGTAATAAAAATATAATGCAGTGTTGCCCTGCACTGGTACATCTGCTGTGTTTGCTTCAGAAACACTACTATTGTTTATATAAACAAGCTGCTGTGTAGCACTGGGGGCAGCCATTCAAAGGAGAAAAGGCTCAGGTTACACAGCAGATAAGCTCTGTAGAACATAATGGTGTTATCATTTTTTGTTGTTACTGTTCCTTTAAACCATTCCTATGGATGTATGGGGCATACAGTATTAGTTTTGCCAGAATAGATGTAATGATTTGCAGTCTGTGCTTTAACATTGCTTTATTGATTGTTTCTCTAGTAATCAAAATGAATTGGGATTTTTTGTAACTCATTTATCATGTGGTGCAGGCAAAAGTGCTGGAGCAGCAAGAGGCTTCAGGCTAGGTCTACACAGGAGATTCAGGGGGAATTTGGCTCTTCTTTTGGGCGACTAATCTCCCTGAACTGCTTCCCCCTGTCGGCTAAAATGAAAATCGTCTGCGGCAATTCACGTTTTCTGAAATTGCCCAACGGGAAGTGGTTCGTGGGAGATTAGTCGCCCAAAAGAAGAGGTGATTTGTTGCTGAGGCGACTAATCTCCCTGAATCTCTTCGTGTAGACCTTTCCTTAAAGTGTATTCTTGTGGGCCCAAACACGGAGATCTATAGCCAGACAGGTGCAAACTGTACTTTGAGCCTTGTTCCAGGCTATGTATAATATAATTAGGGATGCACCAAATCCACTATTTTAGGATTCGGACTAAACATTTGTGCAATTTAGAGAAACATTTTGGCTTCCTTGTTTGTGTGATGAAAATTCACATGGTTTTTTTGGATTTGGCTCAGCCAGGCACCTGGAATTGGCCGAATCCAAATCCTGGTGAAAAAGGCTGAATCTTCGCCAAACCCTCAACCAAATCCTGGATTCAGTGCATACTTAACTATAATACAATACCAATACATTACACACTATGATGCCTTGGCACACATGGAGATCAGAAAGAAGGTGCCATCTTATAGGAGTTCATCACCTTTTGGTTAACTTTAATATGTTATATAATGGCTAATGCTAACCAACTTTTCATCATTTGGTTTCTTCTTCTGACTCTTTCCAGCTTTCAAATGGAGTACACTGGCCCCATCTAAAACAGATTGTCTGAAATCTTACAAATGTATTGCTCATCTTTCTATTCAGTTATTCAAATCATACAATGAAAAGTTTTTTTGGGTTTTTTTTTTTTAGAATGGGCGCTGATGGAGTTGTACTGGCAGATACATTAGATAATTCCATGTATTCTTCTTACAAACTGAAAAGAAACAAGTCTTCTCTAAAGTTGGTCATACCCTGGCTGATAAAAGCTTCTGACTCAGCCCTTCTAGATTAAATTGGAAGCTTAATGGTCCTCAGGAGATCCTGCTGCTCAGTCAATATCTGGACATGATGAATTGATTTGGTCCTCACTCAATGGGTCTCCATAGGCTTTGTCATTGGTATCCAAATCCAGCAAAGATGTAATTTTTTGGAAAACTCATCAAAAGAGTGGATCTTACCACTCCATCCCATAAGGCACGGATCTCTGTAGACCTCCATTACAGTCAAATTTCTGTCTAGCTTTGTTGCCAAAAGAGCAGATCTTTTCTTGTGTGCCCAGCTTCACAGTCTCAGTCCAATAGGCCCTTACACATTAAAATTAAACAACCTGGTTCAGTGGTGTAGCTGAATATTACTGAGCCCCATAGCAAATTATTCTACAGGCCCTCCAAAACATCAAGAGGTTGACTTGTGCAGCCACAGGGTCTGCCCCTCTGCAGTTACCCCTATACAGCTTCCAGGCTTATGTAATTATATAACTATGTGCATTTTTCTTAACAGCAGCGTAGAGAGTGGCTGCTGCTTTAAGTATTCCTTCAATCTGTTCGGTTCGTCAGGCTATAATTAGTTGGCACAAAAAAGGCTTCTTTTACAGTGAGAAGCCTGAGATGGTAATACATCATGATATAATTTACTGAATGATCTGAAAATGTTTTGACTGTTTTACTATTAAAGAAACGTCTTGTGCTTTTCGTTGAAACCGGCATCAGTCGGAGCAATTGTAGTTTAAAGAGCACAGACTCAAACATTTGCCATGCCTCGTTATTTTAATTTAATGTAATGTTACTAATTTGCCTTATTTTGGTCTCCTGTATTTACTTTAGCAAGGGAATGGGAATTGTGTCCAATTTCCTTTTTACAACTTTGGCTCAGTAGGTGCCTTGATTGCTGCTACTTGTGTTGACATCAACACATCCACCACTGCTCTCAAGATTTTTTTCTTACTGATAGCAATGCTAATTTGGGGCAGAGAACACTGGTGTGAGGCTTCCTGGGGTGTTCCTTCATTGTGCAAGCTACTTTTGGTAAGACACAGGCATTTGTATCACTGTAGTGTAGTATGCCATAACCTTTAGTCATATTTTACCTGTCCAATTCCAGTGCAGGTTAATCTACGCCAGTGTTGTCCAACAGTTTAGTCAGTGGGGCTCTTGGGCAATGTGGCTCTACACCAGGGGTCCCTGACCTTTTTTACCCATGCATCCACATTCGGATGTAAAAAAGAGTTGGGGGCAACACAAGAATAAAAAATGTTCCAGCGTGGTGCTGTGACTGGCAGTAGGTTGCTCCTATGTGGACTGGCAGCCTACTGGAGGCTTTGTTTGGCAGTACCCAAGGTTTCATGCAGCAAAAACTTGCCTCGAAGCCTGGAATTCTGGTAGCAACATCCAAGGGATTGGGGAGCCACTGGTTGGGGATCACTGCTCTAAACAATCACTTACTACAAGGCTGTACCTGAGTGCAGTAAATAGGCAGCCAAACTTGTCTTGCAGACAGTGAGGTCACATGCTGGACATACATACAGTACCAACATGGTTTACAAATATTCTTGAAGCACATCATTTATTGGTGCAACAGAGGTGAAGCAGAGGCCATAAATCATTCGATGCTGTGAAACAGATTCCTTCAAATATCTTACTTCCTTTCTATAATATTTATCTATCTATCATCTATCCATCCATCCATCCATCTATCCATCTATCTATTCATCTATCTATCCATGTATCTGTCTATTATCTATCTATTTTCTATCTATCTATCTATCTATCTATCTGTCTATTTTCTATCTATCTATCTATCCATGTATCTGTCTATTATCCATCTATCTATCTATTTTCTATCTATCTATTCATCTATCTGTCTATTATCTATCTATCTATCTATCCATGTATCTGTCTATTATCTATCTATCTATCTATTTTCTATCTATCTATCTATCTATATCTATCTATCTATCTGTCTATTATCTATCTATCTATCCATCTATCTGTCTATTATCTATCTATCTATCTATCTATCTATCTATCTATCTATCTATCTATATCTATCTATCTATCTGTCTATTATCTATCTATCTATCCATCTATCTGTCTATTATCTATCTATCTCTCACACTATCTATCAATCTATCTATCTATCTATCTCTCTCTCTCTCTCTCTCTCTACCTTTTTCTACCTTTCTATATCTATTTAACTATCTCTATCTCTCTCTCTCTCCCTTTCTGTATCTATCTATCTCTCACTCTTATGGTTTGCAGTTTATGTATAATCATCCAACACAGATATACCATGACCTGGATTAATGAGAATCTTCAAAGTCATTTATGGAAACTGTCACTTTTTTTTTTTAAATACCAAATCCCTAGAATTACCTATGCCTTAGAAAATATAGATAGATGGTAAGATAATATAAAACTTTGTAAAGTTTGCACCAGGTTTAGCAGGGCCAGGGGTAGACAGAAGAGGCATGTGCCTAGGGCACAATATTAGTACAGTGCATTGGTGACCATCAAAAGGGTGATGAGAGAGATGGTGACTAATGGAGGGGTTTTATGGGGGGATGTGTAGGAGGGAGTGTGCCTTGGGCTCAGTTAGCATTTGACCCAGTACTGATTCATTGTGACCAACCAGGTTTATTTTAATGCAGTGACCACTAAATACCACTTACTTATTTGGTTGCTATGGGTTACTAGGCATGATGGAAACTGCAATTTCTATTACATAATGTTCCAGCAGCCAAGGCATAAT
>CM044441.1:15726395-15752463 GCA_024363595.1 Xenopus borealis | reverse complement strand
CGAAAAATCGTTTCAAGATAATCGTGGTCTCACAATGATGATCAGATCTTTTAACATCTTTACATCTATGGCCAACTAAACTGTATATGCCTACTGATACTATGGGTAGATTAGTGGACACATCATATTGGGGGAACCTTTTGCTAAATTCCAAACCGTTTAGCCCTGTAGCAATAAAATACCTATAGACTGCAATGGGAAGCACTATGAGTACCCATCAGCCTGAAAGCATGGATGGAAATTGTGCCACCGCTCAGCAACAATCATGGGCTGGAGGATACCTGTAGTAGTAAAAAAAACTATAATCATTTCCAACCATTTGCTGCCAACATAATAGGGCTCATTTACTTAAGATAAGTGCACAATCAATCAGCAATTCGTTTTGGTCAGTCAACTGAAAGAAACTGAATGCAAACATCTGAATGGTTGCCATGGCACCAATGCAGTTACTCGTAGTTTTTCGCTTTCATTTCCAAACTTGCAGTAGACTGTTCAAAGCTAACTACGGATTGGTTTCTAACAGCCTTACTATGTGCAATGTAATAACCATCTGATAAGCAATATTTAATTGCAGAATAGGATTTTTTCCCGAAATGTGCATTTTTTTTTCCTATTTACAATCTGTCCAGAATGCTCAGGATATGGGGTTTTCCAGATAACAGGTCTTTCTGTAATTTGGATCTTCATACCTTAATGCCATCACTGGAAGTTTTAGTGCCTTATGGTTAAGATTAAGAGCTACAGACACAGGACCTTTTGTCCAGAATGCTTGAGACCTGGGGTTTTCTGGATAGTGGATCTTTCTGTAATTGGGATCTTCATATGTTAAGTCTATTAGACATTAAACCCAATAGGCTGATTTTGCTTCCAATAAGGATGAATTATATCTTAGTTGGGATCAAGTACAAGCTACTGTTTTATTATTACAGAGAAAAAGGAAATTATATTTTAAAATGTGAAGTATAAAATGGAGTCTATGGCAGACGGCCTTTATGTAATTCAGAGTTTTCTGGATAATGGGTTTCCAGATTAAAGATCACACCTGTATCTGGATTTCCAGCTATAGAGCTTTATAAAATAGAATAACTATTTTGCAAATAAAAATTTATTTAGTTCACAATAATAACTCTTCACACTCACCATTATCCTTTTACAGTATATATTTAGTGGTTGTAAGATTGGGAAGAATGTACACGTATGAAAAGGTTCATTGATGGATGTTGTTTGGCGAACTCGATAATGTTCTCTTCTCCTATGTACAGCTATGGGACCTGTTATCCAGAATGCTCGGGACCTGGGGTTTTCCGGGTAACGGACATTTCTGTAATTTGGATCTTCATACCTTAAATCTACTAGAAAATCATATAAACATTAAATAAACCCAATAGGCTGGCTTTGCTTCCAATAAGGATTCATTGTATCTTAGTTGGGATCAAGTACAAGCTATTGTTTTATTATTACAGAGATTTGTTTTAAAAAAACATATTTGTTTTATTTGGATAAAATGAAGTCTATTTAGAGCTTTCTGGATAATGAATTTCTAGATAATGGATCCCATAACAGTACCAATATGAATGGCTCCTGCATCTCCCAGCCACATACCAACCATGTTGCTTAGTAATATATAATTATTAGGCAGACGTATTGCACCCATCCTGAATTCAATCCATTGTTCAGTATCCATTAATTAGACAATTAGTAGCAGTGTGTTTTCTCTTTTCTTTGTTTATCTGCTTAACATTGATGAAACTGATGCCCCGTGTGCATTTGGATTTATAGCCATTTGCTCCCACTTGCAGTCTCCAAGCCAATCATGAATGATAGCACCACTGCTGTTTCAGACTATTGACCATGCTCCCTGGTGTCTGCCCACGGTTACGTGCCCCCTGTCTTTTAATTAATCATTTCATCACCTACCGCATGATTGACACTTGGGGGCACAAACCCATCCTTCCTTTGACCTCAGCTTTCTAATGTGTTTGTATCCCGAGACAGAAACCCTTTCTTTTTTAGCATGTGTTAGTCTACTGAGATCCTGTTCTAAGCAGGCAATATAATTAACTGTCGTCTTCCAAGAACTGCATGGTATGACAAGTCAGCTTTCGTCACTGTAATCTTTTGTACATTTAGAGGAAGGGACTCTTAGGAACGCTCACTTGGAAGATGGAGTGAGTGCAAAACATCACAGGACGTGGTTAGAAACGAAGGGCTTTATAGGCAAATCCAAAAATCATAGTCGTCAAGGGTAAAGTTCCTTTGCCAGAGCAACTGAATATTGCTTGGAAATCATAAACAAAGGAATAACTTTAATCCCCCCAGTTTCTATAGCAAGGCTTTTTTTTTTTTTAATGTAAAGATACAAGTTGGAAATCTTGCTTTTTATTGACACTTTACTAGCGTGGGTGGATAAGGCATGGAGCGTTTGATTTGCAGTGATAGCATTTGCATTGTGGTCAATGTGAATGTGCTGCAGTGTGCATTAACTTTGATGGGTAAAATCTATTATACTAGACTGCTACTAGCTTCTTCATTGCAGATGTTAACCTATAAAATGCCAAAATGATTTGTTATATATGGTGAAATACAAGGAACCCAGTGGCTGAGCATGAGACCCCAGCAAAGTGAAGTAGGCCTGTGACCCCAGCAGAGTGAAGTAGGCCTGTGACCCCAGCAGAGTGAAGTAGACCTGTGACCACAGCAGAGTGAAGTAGACATGTGACCACAGCAGAGTGAAGTAGACATGTGACCACAGCAGAGTGAAGTAGACCTGTGACCACAGCAGAGTGAAGTAGACATGTGACCACAGCAGAGTGAAGTAGACCTGTGACCACAGCAGAGTGAAGTAGACATGTGACCACAGCAGAGTGAAGTAGACCTGTGACCACAGCAAAGTGAAGTAGGCCTGTGACCCCAGCAGAGTGAAGTAGGCCTGTGACCACAGCAGAGTGAAGTAGACCTGTGACCACAGCAAAGTGAAGTAGACCTGTGACAACAGCAAAGTGAAGTAGGCTTGTGATCCCAGGAAACTTACTAAACCTGTGACCCAAGCAAAGCAAAGTAGGACTGAGACCCCATCAAAGTGAAGTAGGACTGTGACCCCAGCAAGTTGAAGTAGGCCTGTGAGCCCAGCAAAGTGAAGTAGACTTGTGAACCCAACAAAATGAAATGGGATTGTTTAACTTATGACATATCACTTTGACCACAGCAAAGTGAAGTAGGCCTGTGACCCCAGCAGAGTGAAGTAGAACTGTGACCACAGCAAAGTGAAGTAGAACTGTGACCACAGCAAAGTCAAGTAGGACTGTAACCACAGCAAAGTGAGGTAGACTTGTGAACCCAACAAAATGAAATGGGATTGTTTAACTTATGACATATCAGTTGGTACACTGCAACTAGTGGTGGGCAGGTCAAGAAATGTTCAACCCGTACCCAACCCTAGCCCGGCCCCTCCCAATCCGCACCCAGCCCGCCATTCTCCCTTTATTTATAGACTCTTGTCCATGTTGCAGGTACATCACAAATGGGGCGGGGGGCATGCACGTGTCTATAAATTTAGGGGTCGGATGCTGGCAGTGCTAGGTCACAGATAAGGCAGGAAAAAGAGCTCAACCTGGACTTGCCTGCGCCCTGAAGATTTTGTGCAGGAGCCAGCTTGAACCCGCCCGCAGGTTTCAGACTGGCCCAACATCACTAACTGCAACAGCAACATTTCAGAAAAACTGCCAGATGAAGAGGGATGTGCCCAGAGAGGAGACAACCAGTGAGTCTCGTGCAAGGATGAAGCTAAAAAAAATTATAAAATTAAATGAATTACCCCAAGTAGTGCTTCAATATGTATGAACTACAAGGGATTTGTAAAAGTAATGGCCTCTGAAAGCTGTGTTTGTTAGTGATGTTCGAATCTAGGCAGATTCGCTTTGCCGAAAAATTTGCGAATTTCGCTGGTGAAAAATTCACGAAACGACGCACGTCTCGTTTTTGACGCGCGTCTCGTCGTATTCGCTGTGTCGCGCAGCGAATTCGCTGCTGCCGAATAAATTCTCCCATCCCTAGTGTTTGTCTTTTCCTATTCCTTGCCCTGGTATTTCTGACAACATTGTTCTATTGAAAGTATGTTGCAGTAGTCCAGGCTCTGATAGTAACCGGGGAAAAGGTTAAAAAATTGGCTCCAGTGCCTTATTCTTGCCTTGTCCTTCAACATCACTGGAAATGTGTTAGCAATATACTGTACCTTGGAAAGATTTATTAGGCAGTTTTTATTTTTGGCTTTACAGCCCCTTTAATTAATGCACAGACATGATTATTATGAGCAGGCATTGTGCAGTTCTGCTATACCCATTGACTCCAGTGTGTATACAATTACTGGCATTTAGCTGGAACATGCTGCACGTGACTCTAGCCGCGGACACGCTGGACGTCATCCTCCAAACATCATTTTAGAACAAAGGGCCATTAATTCCGAGTTGATCCAGGAATACTATCCGACTGACATATTTGGAATAATTTAAAGAAAATCTTTAAAAGATGCCTCAACTCTAAAAATGTACTGAATTCAATAATTAGCCGCATAATGTTATTCCTACTCTCGCAGGAGCATAATCCTCTCTGACAAGAATTGGGCTGCGTCCATTTGGCATCTGTCATGTACAAGAAAAAAAAAAGTAAATAAAATGCATTAGTAAACCAAGAAGTTGGAACCCTGAAAGCTCAATATCAGATTTCAGGGAAAATGGAGTTTCTATGGCAACGTCACTGGAGTGAAGTGACAATTGGTGACTGAACCAGACTGCAAATGGATAACAATAGGAAAACAATCAATGCACGGCACGGGATTTAACAACCCAGGGCACAACAATAGAAATCATGATTATAAAGCTCTGGGTTATTTATGACGAGGGTAATAATATCTCTGAACACATAAACAAGGGGTGTGAACGTTCCAGACAGAGAAAGCCTCTAATTGGGAAAGGTGGAGACTGCCAAAGTCATACAGCAATCTCTTCTATAAATATAAAATTGGTCTGCGTCTTTGGAAATGATGATTTGTTGGTGCATAAAGACCAATTGGCCATAGGGTGCCACTCAGGGATTCAACAATATATTTAGAAACCACTTGGCTGTCTTGGATCTAAGGAAAGTAAGAGTTCCTAGACTCCTGGCTCTTATTAGTCTACCAGGTATCACATTTCCTAGTACAGTTGTATCTCCTGGTGGTTTCCATCAGTGCCACAGCTGATGCATGAGGTCACACTCTTAGGCTTTATTTTGACTTTATAAATGGGCCCATAAATGGGCAAAAAATGGTGTGGGAGTCATCAGGGCATCTATTAAAGGAGAACTAAACCTTAAAAAGGAATACGGCTAAAACTGCCATGTTTTATATACTGAACTTATTGCACCAGCCTAAAGTTTCAGCTTGTCAATAGCAGCAATGATCCAGGACTTCAAACTTGTCACAGGGGGTCACCATCTTGGAAAGTGTCTGTGACACTCACATGCTCAGTGGGCTCTGAGCAGCTGTTGAGAAGCTAAGCTTAGGGGTCATCACTAATTATTCAGAAGAAAATAGGTTTTTTCCTGGTGTCCCGCCGTCCCAGTCCGACTCTGATGATTATGGGTCCCTTTTATTTGGAAAGGATTGAGAGGAGGGGAGTAAAGCTCTAAAATAAGCTGAAATAGAACATTTTTGAAAGACTGAACTCCTTAGCTAATGCACTTTGTACTGAGAAAGTTTTTCATCAGATATTTCCTTCTGCACAGACAGTGACGGGAAACATTGCCTGACTTCAATACATCAAGCTATTTTTCTTTTTCCAAAACCTGTCAAAAACAGTTTCAGAAGCAATAAATTGTACAGTTTGGATCATTCTAGTAGGGGGAAGAAGAAAACATGTATTTTTGCCTTGCTAAGGACCGTGCCTTTGTAGCGTTTCTCCGCAGCAGTAAAATGTGGTACAGTGTACCCGATAAAAGTAATTGTATCACAAATATTCTGCTCCATAAAAGAGATATTTCCATGCGTTTTGATCACTCGCTTTCAAATCGTTCTTCAGAGAAGGGATATCAAAGGCGAGATGGAGCGGTGATTAGGCTTCCAGCGCTTGTTTTGTCCTGTCTTACTGAGGAGACCTGTCTAATGTGAAATGTCTTCATGGGTCACAGCGTTTCTCAGCAAAGCACAATAACATTTCAGATTCGCTTTGATGTGTTAAAATAAAAAAAAGTGGCTAAATAGATGTCAGAGATGAGAGGGTTTTTTTTTATGTGAAATGATGTGTGAATTTCATTTCCTACAGGAATTTTTATTTTTTTTCTCTGTATAAAGTGGGCCACACATGAGCCCAGTTGAGTCAGCTACACGTGCCCAGACCTGACCTGCTACCCTTAATTTATATTGTGCCATCATGTAATTATACAGCACATTTACAGAAGTTGTTGCAATTTAAAGTCCCTATCACATCACCCTATCGTCAATTATATGTGGACCTGCTTGTAAGTTTTTGGAGTGTGGGAGGAACCCAAAGTACCAATATGGTCTAAGATGAACTGACCAATCACCAATGCTGACTTTACAACTCCCTACCTGGTTTGCTAAGGTAAAGACACCTTAGCAACCATTTAAAATTAGAAAGGGCGCATTTGCTTATGCAGGTGCTGTGTGCAAAGTACAATTTCAGACACAAAGCACCATTACTGCCATGTTTAGGGTGGTGGTAGCTCCAAGCTTCCACAGGTCAGTAGGCCTGGAGTTCAGCAGAAGAGGCAGGGTGATTGGTGCAACTATATCAAAATATAAGGACCATGTTGGGACACAAGTGACTTTAATGAATAGGATCAATAAGAGCAAAAATTGCATTCATTTTAGCATGGCCACTTGAAGCTACAATAGGGAAATTACTTCTCATTCCATGACCCATGATGTCACTGACATGTAATCCACAGTAACTAAATTCTAAGCAACTGGTCTTCATTATCATTATGTATAGTTTGTGAATCATTTGCCTTCTTTTTGTGACTCTTTCCAGCTTTCAAATGCAGGTCACTGACCCCACCTAAAATCAAATGCTCTGTAAGGCTACAAATTCATAATCATTGTTACTTTTTATTACTGATTTTTCTTTTCAGGCCTCTCCTATTCATATTCCAGTCTCTTATCAGTGCATAGTTTCTAGGGTAATATGCACCCTTGCAACCAGATTGCTGAAATTGCAACCTGAAGTGCAGCTGAATAAAAAGAAAGAAAATACTCGAAAACCACAAATAAGAGAAAATGAAAACCAATAGCAAATTATCTCAGAACATCACTCTCTACATCCTACTAAAAACTCAAAGGTGAACAACTCCATGAACTCCAATCTCATGGGACCATTTTGGATATCAGAGCTTATAGAGCTGCATCTGCTACTGTGATATTTTACCTAAAACGTATTTGCGCCTGATCCATTGTGACATCTTCTATATAATGTATTTGCACCTGATCTATTGTGACAGCATCCATAGCTTTGGGATGGGGTCTAGATAATTTTATTCAACATTCCCCTATTATTAAACAATTATGTATTAGTTTTAATATTCAATCTCAGGACCTCCCAGCAAAATATATCTCTGGGACTCACCACCTTGCATAGAGCATTTTACAGAGTAATTTGAGCGGGAGGGGAAACATCAGGAGCTTAATTGCCCCTTCTCCCCTCGGGGTAACAGGGACCAATCCCCTGAAATTATGCCACTGCTCCAACTATAGCTTTATGAACGTATCATAAAGATTTTAGTTCCCCCCACACCACTCCAAGATGTTAACCTTTATATTTTTTGTATTCTGCACACAATTTTGTTTCAGATATATTCTTCAGTTAAACGTGTGGAATGCATTTCACATACACTGCACATAAATATGTTGCTTAAAGTGTGAAATAAAATGCAGCTTGGCAGCTGAGATCATGTACTACTGGACAAGTCTGCTGAACATGAGACAGAAATTCAAAATAACATTTTAGCCAAGGCATCAAAGCCAAGAACTAAACAATATCAGCAATACAAACCCGGGGCTGTCAGGGAAGTTATGTGCAACTGTTTTTTTTTTTACATATGACACAGCTGTGCCGCAACTGTGCTACAACAGATGGTGGCAGATAGGAAAGCTGAGGCTTCTCAGCAGAAGATTAAAAGCAAGGTACAGGTGTGGAATCCGTTATCCAGAAAGCTCTATGGCCATCATCTTCCATAGTCTCCATTTTATCCAAATAATCCAAATCTATAAAAGTGATTTCCTTTTTCAGTAGATTGTACTTGATCCCAGCTAAAATAAAATTAATCCTTATTGGAAGCAAGGGGATTATTTATCAAGATCCAAAACGTTCTGATAATTTTTGTGAAAATAGCCGACCAAAGCCACACTGATTTTTTTCCCCCCTTATTTATAAATACATTTTCCCAAAAAATGTCCGTGAAAAAATTTGGATTGTATGGATTTTTTTGGATTTGATGCCGGAAAACTCCACAAAATCTTTGGATTATTGCATAAAACCCAGCACAGATCAGTATATCTTTGGGACTTCTTCCATTGACTTCTACATGAACTCTACATGAGATCTGCATTAGGGTACTTTTTTTTAAACGTGACTTTTTCGAGTGATTGGCATTCGGACTTTGATAAACAACCCCTCAAATGTATGAAGATCCAAACTACTGAAAGAACTGTTGACCGGAAAACCCCAGGTTCTCAGCATTTTGAATAACAGGTCCCATACCTGTACTTGATCACAACTAAGATACAATCAATCCTTATTGTAGGCGAAACCAGCCTATTGGGTTTATTTATTGTTTACATGATTTGTAGTAGATTTAAGGCACAGAGATCTAAATTACAGAAAGATCCATTATCTGGAAAACCAGAGGTCCCGAGAATTCTAGATATGGGTCCCTTACCTGTACTTGATCCCAACTAAGATATAATTAATCCTTATTTGAAGCAAAACCTATTGGGTTTATTAAACATTTATATGATTTTTCTAGTGTATGACGATCCAAATTCTGAAAGATCTATTGTCCAGAAAACCCCAGGTTGTGAGCATTTTGGATAAAAGGTCCCATACATGTATTTCTACCTGGTAAATGAATGCACCAATTCCAGCATTGTCATGTGCATAGAATTCTGGGAAAACAATAGTGATTGGAGAACAGAATTCTGGTTAAAATCATGGGGTGAGATGAATAAAATCATAATGGGACTTCAGTGGTTTTTAAGATTGTTTTCCACAGGCAAATTCACTCATCACTAGTGATATCCCATTATCACCCTTTGTGTTGAAATTCAAGTGCAATTGCATCTGTTTGGGTACACTGGGTATAATTATCTATATGTCACTTTTGTTAAATAATAAAAAAAAAATTGTAATGAATATTTATTTTCTTTGAGCACCTGGCACTGATACGCCAATTCTGGAAAACTTTGTTTTGTTTTCTTTATATCTTTATGTATTAAATGGGAAGGGGGAAATCTATCAAATGAAATGTTGTGGTTGGTGACCCTTCATGCAGGCAGGTATTCTGTGAAGCGATCATGCTTTGAAGATTATTGGTAGACGACAGAGAACAGGGAATTACTCATTAAGTCAACAATCCTCCCGCTGTTGGACTTTTGTTTTATTTCTGCAGGGAGTGAATGGAAGTGAGAGGAATGCCCTCTGGAGCAGAACAGCTTCATCACAAACATGTGGAAGGCTATAAATAAAACAGAAATCACAAGGGCAAAGCAGCAGGTAACCATCATTTAGAAAAGAGACATACAATCTGTTATGGAGTAGAAAAGTAATCCTATCTCTGGCAGCCTGTGGTTTAAGGGGAAAACCCTCCTGGTCTGTATGCTTCAAATTGAAAAGTTCTTGCTACATTACAGCTTTAAATATCAGTGGTCATCTGTATTAACCTAAAATAAAAAGTTGCAGACCTTGCCTACAAACCAGAAATTAAAACAAGCACCTTGTTAGGGGCCATTGGGAGCAACATCCAAAGGTTTGGTGAGCAACATGTTGTTCAAGAACCACTGGTTGGGGATCACAGGGCTAGACATGGTAACATTTCAATCCCAACATGTAATTTGCTTGTGTGTGAGAGGCATGTGTGTGCTGAGACAGGAATTACTGAACCTACTGATCCTGTCTGGGTAGAGCTGAAGAAGCATTTTTAGAGAAGAACATTGCTGCCTCTGGCTAGAGAGATGACATTTTGAGGTTCTGATAATAATGCAGCACTGTCACAAATTACTTAAGGGAACCTTCCTTTGACAGATTGATCCAAATCCCTGCCTCAAGTCCCACAGTGGCCCAGGATTTAATATACCCATGCTGCACAACAGGTGTGGTAATTATTGGCTTAGTACATTCTGCTGGGATAATCTATATTTAATGGGGCAACATATGCCTAATAGCTTTATGCATGTACTGTATTTTGTCATGGGAAAAGCATTTTCTATAATCCCTTCCACTCGAAGGTAGGGGAGAAATGGAGAATGCCTTCCAATTTGATGTAAGAGAATGGACATGTTGGTGGTGTTGTGCATATGTGTATGCATTTATATTTATGTGTGCAAGATGGGGCTGTTACAACACATTACCCTTTCCATTACTGGGAGGAAGAGTGCAGCTTAAAGTATATGTAAGGCTTTTATTTAAAAATCCCTAAAATTTCTCTAAACAGTCCCCTCAAAATAACATACCTTTCTTCCTTTATTTGGTTTCTCTATTACAGCCAGTTTAATTGCAGTTCTTTTAGTTACTACCTAGTCTACCATGAAGCTCCACCCATTTAGCTTTTTGAGCTCACCTTCTCTCTCCTACTATGAAGACCTCAAAGAGGTGCCATCTAAGCATAACAATTTAGCAAGTGATAGGATCCTTAGTCATTAGAAGTATAGTAGGTTCAAAATTCAGAGTCAGATACCACCAGACCAAACTTTCACAAGTTGTAGATAATAGTACTCTGGAGAACCAATTATTTATTAAATGGTCGCCTTTTTATTGAAATATACACAACATCTTTCAGATCCGAGATCCTTCCTCGGGTACTTATATCAATAATGATATATTCACCTAAAGAAAGATCTTGGATCCAAAACATGTATTTTATATTTCAATAAAAAGATGACCATCTAGGCATACTCTCTGACTTGGGTCCAATGGAAATCCATTAGGCATGTGCAGTAGGCTTTGAGGTTTTCATAGTTGAAGAGAGAAGGAATGCTGATTAGAGTAATTTTATAGATAGAAAAAAAATAAGGTTTACTTATTCTTTAATGGTCTCTTCTCACAAAATTACTACAAACATTCCAGCGAGGTTGATAAGTATGTTCAGGCTAAACCCTGTTTTTTGAGCTCAGTGGCTCATGTGTATCCTTCTTTCCACTTAACAAGCGCCCAAAGGAAAGGTCTCTCAACATGAAATATTATCCAAAGCAGCAGCCGAAATCTTTCCTAATTGCACATGAACAGTAGGTCCTCTTGCATTGAGTAATTCCTTATCTGTTTCTTGGCAGAACTGGCTCCCAGTTAGATTTATTCCTGTGGTGTTGGTTGTCCAGGATGGAATTCCATGACTTGAGTTCCACAGATGTTTTGCAGAACTAACAGCCAAAACAATGTAAACATATCTGACAGCAATCCCAATGTGTGATGTAGACCAGCAAAAGGGAACTAATTTCTGCGGCGTTCATAATATTTGCCTCCTTAGATTTCTGTAGGAAAAAACAGAGGAAAAAGCTCATGCTTGATAGTAGGCCACCTACTGGAATGGGGTTGGAAGTGTAGAATTAAGGCCCTAGATATTCTTTTAATGCAGCATGAAATGACTAATTTATTTCAGAGAAGAGAGTGCTTTCCTGCTTTGATGCTAAGCCGAAGTGTCTGTAGCATAATGTAGTCTTCGTCAGCTGCCTGACTGATGCAAGACTTTTTGTGGTTTAAAACAGATGCCTGGTGGTGGACAAATGTACCTCTGATCAGTGCCCTTCAATGTCAGTGCCCTTCAAAAGCCATTGAAGTGTCCTTCAATGGCTTTATTTATTTATTTATTTTTAACTTCTCAGTCACTAACCAAACTGAACAGACCGCTTGGGACTTTGTTGACTAAATTGTGCCACACCTACCTTGACATATGCTAAGTGGTCTAGAAAACATGTTTAACTACATTGTTGTAGTTTTGGAGGTAGAGATTAGGAACTTCTTGCAATTGATTTATGTGACAACTATAGTCCGAGGGGCTCACCAACTCCTTGGATGTTGCTCTCAATGGCCTTCAAGTAGATGCTTATTTTTGAATTCCAGGCTTGGAGGCAAGTTTTGGTTGTATAAAAACCAGATGCACTGCAAAACAGAGTCTCTTGTAGGCTACCAGTCCATATAGAGGCTACCAAATAGCCAATCACAGCCCTTATTTGGCATCCCCAGGAACTTTTTCATGCTTATGTTGTTCCCCAACTCTCTTCACATTTCACTCTTACTCAAGGTTAAAAAAATTTGGCATTGCTGCCACAGTGGACAGATGTTTTGTACAGTAAGTAGTAACCATGAGTTGCAAAAGGGGACATTAGCAGGGTAAGGTAAAGAACAGAAGATAGAATATGAAACCTTAAAATATAATTTTTATTGAATAGAAGCTTATAGTACAGGCATAATAAACATATAGCCCAATATATCACAAGGCATTCAACAAATCACAGTGACACAACCTCAAAGTTAATTAAGGCCTACACCTCATGCTGATTATGCCACTACATTAACCAAGCAAGCTTGCAAGCCCTCCCAGTGCTTGTTCAATAGGTCACTTTTAATTAATGCAGTTATCTCAATACTACAGGTTTGGGATCCATTAGTTGGAAAAACCTTATCCAGAAAGCTCTGATTATGGAAACACCATCTTGCATAGGGGCAGCTTTACTAAAGGCCAAAGTGGCCATCACTAGTAAAAACTCACCAGAAATCCCATCTGCAGTGACATTGCCAGTTTACTAACAGGTGTAGAGGACAATTTGCTAGAGAAAGAGACCATCACTAGGACATTTTTGCTCCCTTACTCTGCAAATTCAATAAAGTGCAGATTTTACTGAACGTTACCTCTTTCAACCAGAGTTTCCTTCTCAACCTTAGACCTGGTGAACGGATAATTAAAGCTACATCTTCATCAATCTTATGTCAGTGACATCATACCCTGTATGCTGGAAAGTCATAAAAGTTCTAAAAAATTATGGAGTTTTTTCATATTTAAAGTAGGATTGCCTTCAAAACTTCTAGCTATTATATATTTTTGTGCTTTGTGTTTTCTAACTATTTGAGGGGCATGCCATATTTGTTTTAGGGTGGGCTCATGTCTAGGGCATAATATATTTTCTTCTGTATTTATTTTGCTTCTGTCCATATATATTCTATAACGAATAGAAAATAGTGGGGGTCATTTATCAACACTGGGCAAATTTGCCCATGGGCAGTTACCCATATCAACTAATCAGATTGCTGCATTCATTGTTCTACTTGAATCTGGCTTCAAAAAGCTAATCATTGATTGTTTGCTATAGGTAACTGCCCATGGGCAGACGCCTGCAACAATTTTGCTGCCCACGACAATTTTGCCGCTGGCGACAATTTGACAAAATCTTTTTTGTCCAAATGCATTAAAGTCAATTGGGCCTCTGAATCAATTTTTTGGGTGCAGCAGATTTTTCACCGGTAGTAAAACACTGAAATTCGCTGCGAATTTGTGCCTGCCAGGTTTATTCACCCATCATTGATAGCAAATACATCTTTTATTCCAGTACCAAGATGGCACAACATTGGGTCTATGGATATTGGTAATTTTGTTTTTTTGGTTAGGCGGGTTAGTATTTGTGACCAGTAATTCTGCAGACTATCAGGTGTGTAGGATATACTGTACCCATTTCTTTGTTATAGTGAAGACATAGGAATGATACCTCAGGGTAAATAATGTTAAGCCTACTTCTCGCATAGCACATTCTGTATATGACATAAAAGGTTCTCATGAAGAGGCTTTAACAGTTATTTGTACAAGACTATTTATAATATGAGATAATTATGTATGCGAAATATGTAATTCAGGGTAAAACACAGCAGATAGATATAATTCTTGAATATGTTTGGTGGCGAAAAAAGCCTCAACAATGGTGTACTAGTAGGGAGTGTAGTTAAATACCTAATCTAAATGATACAAAAATACAGATAAGACTTTAATATGGCTGGGCGGGATATTTAACTTAAAGTCAATATTTATTTTAAATATAGATCCTGGAATATCAAACTTTGTAAATGGCCTTACAAAAACGGTCATGTTATCTGAGTACAGAAATATTGAAATGATACCACCTTTTACTAAGCCAGGGCCACATGGGGGCATAAATCGTTGGCTGCTTTCAGCCCTACCGGGGGCAGTAGCCTCTTCTCTTTTCCACATTCAGAAATATTGAATTGGAAATGGCACAAACAGACTTCAGTAGACTTCAGCTCAAAATGCAGAGACTAGTGGTTCTTCACCAAAAGCCAAAAACCAAGTCTGTTCAAGTCAAAGCCAATTCAGCATTTAAAAATACAGAAAAGAGAAGAAGCTACTGCCAGTGGTAGGGCTGAAATCAGCCAGCGGATTTCCGATAACTGATTTAGGCCCCCATGTGGCCCTAACCTTATAGGGTAACTTTTTAAGCAAAGGCATTGTTAAATTCTTGGTTCAGCATTGCTTGAGTCTGGGATGAATTACTTTGTTTGTCTAGATCAGGTGGCCCCAACCTTTTTTTGCCCATGAGCCACTTTCAATTATAAAAAGAGTTGGGGAGCAACACAAGCATTAAAATAGTTCCAGGGGGTGCCAAATAAGTGCTGTGATTGGCTACTAGGTAGTCATACATGAACAGGCAGCCTACAGGAGGCTCTGTCTCCAAGCCAGGAATTAAAAAATAAGCACTTGCATTGAGGCCACTGAAAGCAACATCCAAGGGATTGGGAACAACATGTAGCTCAGGAGCCACTGGATGGGAATCAGTTGTCTAGATCATGATTTGATGCAACCATGCTTTCAAACAGCTGATTGCTACTCGTTACTAGGTTTGTAGCGAATAGTCGCGAATAGTCTCAATTCGGTCGTGCACTATTCGAAATATGCAAATTAAGTATTTTCGACCATCGAATATAGAATATTCGGGTGCATCGAATAGATCGAATGGATCAAATAAATATATATTCGAGCGCTCTAATATTCGCCAGTTGAAGAACCTGCCCTTTAAATTTTTATTCGGCTGCCTACTTCGCCAGATTGAACCTACCGAATTGCAATAGAAGCCTATGGGAAGCCCTCATAGGCTTTTTTTTCTAAATATTTTGCCGAATTTCAATCGTACGATCGAATGCTTCGAACGTTCGATTTGTATGATTTTGGCGAATATTCAAGTGTTTTTTCCTGTGACTATTACTGCGACTACTGGTAAATATTCCATTCGATTTTGGCGAATATTTATTCGCCAAATATTCGCCAGTCGAATTGGAGGGATAATATTTATCAAAGAGTGACGTTAAGAGTGAAGTTCCACCACTAAAGTGAAATTCCGCCACTCTCCATTCCTTTGGGATTTTTAAAGGCGTATTTATCAAAGGGAGAACTTTCAAAATCCCATAGGAATGAATGGAGAGTGGCGGAATTTCACTTTAGTGGTGGAACTTCACTCTTTGATAAATTTACCCCATGGTTTTTGAAGTAGAGACAGAGGAGGAAGCTAACTAAAGCTGACAAAGTCCGCTTTAAATAATCATAGTAGAGAATAGAAATAGTTGGTATTTTCAACTGGAATAATTTTTTTTGTTGTCGGTATTGCTGGTCCTTGAATGTTACGTCCCCTTTAATAGATGTTGGCACATTACTTAACCTGAACTATTTACCTCACCTCTTGCCTCTGTTTGGAAACAATGTAAGGTAACCTGCCTGTTCTTTTCAACTTATAATTCTTTCAACTCAACGGGGGAGAAGAGGAAGGAAAAGGCAATAAAACAAAAGTAATCCGTTCCCTCTCCCTGAAAAAAAGGCCCTGCCAAACATCAGTGTTTGGCGAGAGGACAGAAAAATGTTCCCGACCTCATAATCTTGGTAAACAGGTGTTATGCCAACTGTGAGGAATGCATTCCAGCAGCTTGCCATGTTAAGATCTCCTGAAACATGTATGTGCACATTTACAGGCAATCCCACCCCGCACAAAAAAATCCATCTTTCATTGAGCACTGGCAGTGCAAACACAGGGGATTGCCTTTGCACCTTCATTTGGAGAATCCTTGGCATGAATCAACTTGAAAAATCAAATGCACGATAGTGCTGACGCATACTGTTTTCTTATTTAGACAGTAAAACAAAGCAAAATGTATCATAACATATATATGTATTGTGGGTGGGAGGGATTAGATATTGTTTATTAATGTCTCATTCATCCCTGAGTTTAAAACGGACTGCAAGCATTTCAGTGATTGTTAATAGAAATCAGTCTTACAATACAATAACATTGGAATGTATATGGCTTACATTTTATATGTACTGTATATATCTTGAATATGAAGGGTTATTCACTACATACAGGTCAGGGTGCAAGGCAGCATGTTTTATTACACTTTTCACTCTGCCCTGCACTTAGAATTGCCACAGGTCTCTGTGTTCCAAAATGGAGAGCATAGGCCTTCATCCATGGAATACAGTCCTGTCCCCTAACTTGCATGTCATGTACATGAGCAAATTAGGGTGCACCCATGGGTGAAGGTCACAGTAGAGCTCTGAAGTTACACCTGTCTTAAGCTGGCCATATATGGACCTATAAAAGCTGCCAATTCAGCAGCTTATTGGCCAGTGTAAGGGGCCATCCAAAGGGCATCCCTGACTGATATCTGGCAAAAAATTGACTGGTTTGAAAATCCACTTGGATTAAGGACCACGTTGGTTTATTGAGGCATTACTGGAACCAACCACCTGCATTCCCTGCACTGTGATCCAATGGTTGGGCCGAGGGCCTATGGCCGGTTCAGACCGATATTGACCACTCAAGGTGGTCATATCATGGCAAGATCCACTTGTTTGGCAACCTTTCCAGTCTAGGGGATCTGCCCATGTATGGCCACATTTATGCCAAATATTATGGCAATGCTTCCTTACATACATTGCCCATTGGGATAGACTTTTTATCCTGGAGGTGCAGAATTCAGTCAGCCCTGGATGGACGTTCTCCTTAAATGAGCACCAAGAATAACACTTTTTCCTCTTATGTTTCCATAGGGGGTCTATGTAAAGAGCCCTATTTTAAGGACTGACACCCTGTATTATGAGTGGGTCATCAACAGTGACAAAGTGTACTTGGAAATTATATTGAAAGGTGGGCAGCTGTGTGAATATAAACATATAGCCTTCCATTGTTGGGTTTTGTAAAAGGGGAAATAGTAAAAGGGAATGGCTGCTGTGAATTAGAAAATGAGGTTAAGGGGAGGGAAGTATGAGGACCAAGAAAGATGATGACCTAAGGTTGGTGTTTTTAGCAAGCCAAAAAGCTTTAGAGTTATAATTAGAATGCTTATTACCCCTGTATTTTCCTTCTCAGTTTTGAAAGTTGGTGATGGCAATGGGATGGGTTTCCAGGAGTTAAGATGTGTTTATAGACATGACAATAGCTCCCAGTTCTGATTAAGATGCACCACTGTGTTTCACTTTACTAAAGTTCTTCCTTACATGAGATCACTGAAGTTTACATTAGGCACTCAATTCATTTATTAATTGATTATTCATCAAATCTTGCGTTGCCTAGTACAGGTATGAAATCTGTTATCTGGAAACCCATTATCCAGAAAGCTCTGAATTACGGAAAGCCCTTCTCCCATAAACTCCATTTTATCAAAATAATTTAAATGATAAAACATTATTTCCTTTTTCTCTGTAATAATAAAACAGTACCTTGTATGTGATCCAAACTCAATTAATCCTTATTGAAAGCAAAACCAGCCTATTGGGTTTATTTAATCTTTAAATGCTTTTCTAGTAGACTTAAGGTATAAAGATTCAAATTACAGAAATATCCATTATACACAAAACACCAGATCCTGAGCATTCTGGATAAAAAGGTCACAAACATTCTGGATAACAGGTCTGATAATCTGTCCCTTATTTTTAATCCAGGTTTTTTTAAAAGGTTAACAAAACTGTTCTCAAATTACAATTTGTGATGTAGTTATGTCCCCTTTAGATGAAGACTCAACTCTAATAAATTCCTGCATTCTAGAAATCCTTTCTATCTTCCCTGATCCTTAACACACTCACACCTGCACTGACCCTTATTGGTTCCTTGTAAGAAAAAATGGTTAGGTATTTACTTTAAATTTGCTCACAATGAAAAAAATCAAGATTATGCAGCTGCACAAACCAATAATCCTGCAGGGGTCACATTTCCTATTAATTCATAGTACTCTGTGCCCTTTAACACTGCGGAAAACAACAGCTATGTTTAACCTGATACTAGTTTTATTTCGCCTTTTTTCAAACATGCTGTGTAACATGCAATACCATGGGGATTGGGAACTGGTAACTATTGTTAAAGGTTTGTGTTTGCTTCCTACATCATATGTATGGACAATAGTCTTTATGCAAAGTTTATGGGGTCATTATCATGCGCCAATAACCCCTGCGGAGTTACAAGAAAGGCTTGTTCTACTGGGACCAATGTCCCTTAAAAACCAAAAAAAAAGGCAATATTTTTGGACTGTTGCAAACGATGCAGCAGAAATATTAGGGTAGTAGGAGTTGCCTTCAGCTTTGTGATCATGAAACATCTTGTATTGTTGTGTACTGTATGTGTGTTTTTAAAGCTCAAATATATAGATGTTAGAAAACAATCTCTTTAGGGAGTAAAAACACAAGCCTTTAATATGGTGGAGTCCCACAAGAGGGCCAAATAGCAATGGGAGAGCAAGAGCCACACAGTGATTCCAACCCTTCTGTTTGGTGTTGAAGCTGAGGGTGGATTGGTGTAATTGGTTGACATTCTGGAATGAAGATTTAAGAGTTTATATGTTTCAATGTTACAAATAAAATGTATTTATAGCAAATGTAATGGTGGCTCTACATGGGCTGGCAATAGATGTTGACTTGTCCTCTCAAGTTATCAAGTACATGGTCAAATTCATGACAGACACCTTACTAGTGATACCTTTTAATAATCCAACAAAACTGTGAAAACAACGGTTTAACACATTTTATTTTTGTGTCTCACCTTTAATTAGACTTTTGGGAGCAGATTTACTAAGGGTCGAAGTGAAAATTCGAATTTCAAAGTAATTTTTGGCTACTTCGACTCCCATTTGAAAGCTGCAAAGAAACAGAAGCAAATCATTAAAAAACTATGAAAAATAAATAATGAAGACCAATTTAAAAGTTTCTTAGAATTGTCCCTTCTACAATATACTAAAAGTTAATTTGAAGGTGAACCACCCCTTTAACTGACTAATTCTAAGTAACTTTTCAATTGGTCCTTTCCAGCTTTCAAAACAAATGCTCTATATATATTTATTGTTATTGCCATTTTTTACCACATATATTTTTTTTCAGGACCTCCCTTATTCATAGCCCAGTCTCTTATTTAAATCAGTGCATGGTTGCTAGGGTAATTTGGATTTGGCAAACTGGAGAGCTGCTGAATAAAAAGCTAAATAACTAAAAAAAACAACAAATAATAAAAAATGAAAACCAAATGCAAATTGTCTCAGAATGTCACTCTCTACATCATACTGGTGAATGCATGCTATTGTGTGCACCTTGCTACATCATGAAAATGTCCACCACATGGAGACCTCCATGCCTCAGTTGGGTACATGGCTGGTTACATGCTGAATGCCCTTTTTTCCCCAATAAAAAACTGATTGAAATTTACCTGGTGTAATATCAGCTCAACAAGGTTATTAGATTTATGGGCAATATGCAACAAAGTATTTGGGAGAAGGGTATTATCAGTTTGACTGGACAGTGATTGAAATGAAAATCATGAACTTCTAATGTGAGGACTCATTATTAAGACCACTGGCATTGTTTCTTTAAAGGTGGGCAAAGTGCCAATCAAATGTCAGCTGTACCTATGGTGCAAGTGAGCCAGTATTTGATGTCTAATCATTTTCAGAATGGCTTTTGATTTGCAGCCCCAGAAGGGCTAGGCACAAATGCTTTGCATGGCAGCCCTTCATAAATCTTTACTTTAAATAAAATGCTTGTGAAACCCACAGAAATATATATGCATCAGACTGCTTACCTTTTCCCCCCAAAATGGTGCAAACAGGATATCAACTTTTTTTACCTCACTTGGAACCTTAGAAATTGGTGGCGGAAGACAGTACCATGCTGTTATCACTTTGTTTCCCTTAGGGGCATGCAGAGGGGTTAGGCTTATGAAAACGGAGGCCAGTGCGGATCTTACTCTATGAGGTTTGCAGCCTTTATCATTATTTTCATCTACATCAGCTCCTGAGCCAGTGGAGTTTATAATATATGTGAAACACTACAATCAGTTTTACAAGGTCCT
Source organism: Xenopus borealis (assembly GCA_024363595.1). Lineage (NCBI taxonomy): Eukaryota > Metazoa > Chordata > Amphibia > Anura > Pipidae > Xenopus > Xenopus borealis. The sequence continues at coordinate 15,731,882 of CM044441.1, read as the reverse complement.
TTCCTGTATGTTCTTGGAGTTTGGAAAGAAAGCAGAGTGCCCAGAGAAAACCCATACAAAGTATGATACAGGAGACCACCAAAAACCATTAGACTTTAGGTCCACCCGCACAACTATTTTTACTTCTCTCCTCAAGTTATTCACCAATCCCTTGGATGTTGCTCTGAGTGGCCTCAAAGCAGGTGCTTATTTTTGAATTCCAGGCTTGGAGGCAAGTTTTGGTTGCATAAAAACCAGGTGTACTGCCAAGTAGAGCCTCCTGTAGGCTGCTAGTCCACATAGGAGGTGCCAAATAACCCTCACGTGGCAACCGCTCTTCTTATGCTGGTGTTGATCCTCAACTCTTTTTATATTTGAATGTGGCTCATGGGTTAAAAAGGTTGGATACCCCTGCTATAATCTATCCTTCCATCTATTTTTCCTCTTTGTTTCATGGACAGAAAATGGGGAATGATCATGAAATAAGTTGTCAGCTTTTTGGGTCATGTATGGGTCCTTCTGGTGGCCTGCCTGACTAATATTTTGCCAAGTTTGGCAGATTTCATTGGGTTAGGAATGCATTGGTGCATTGATGAGGTCCTTGCATGTAGGCCCACATTTTGGACCTTATTATCAAAGTTACAGGCCTCCAAAAAGCCCTTTGTTCAACTGATGCCAACCTTTAATTTCAAAAACACGAAACACATCATGATAACATAATAATCTCAGAACATTAATGAATGATTCTACAAGTCAAAATATTACTGTGGTTGAAAATACACCTCTAAAGTGAAAATGAAAATGTTCATAAATCAAGGCAGCCTCCAAGTCAAAGTGAGGAAGCACCCAATCATGCTGTTTTTTCTGACAAACCAGAGGATTGTCATGAAAGCTTTGGAGATGACTATTCGGAGTGTAAGAATGAGTAGATCATCCTAATTTAGCCTTGTCTGTTGTGTTAATAACCAACCTTTTGGTGGCACTGACAAATGAGCATATCTGTGAGTGTATGCCCAGCTTTATTATAAAAATAATAGAAGTTGTGTGTGCTTCAGCCACCTTATACAACCATGTGAGTTTGATGCAAAGCAGTCTGGAAACCATTGCCAGGGGTTAAGTAGACATACTAGAAAGGCTTCATAAAGGGCGAGACTAAGCCTGAAACATTGCCTAGTTTTCTAGAAATTAAGAAGACATTAAGGGGGACCCTTTGCTAACATATTGAAGGGATGGGTCCCTGAACATGGCTAGTGATCGATCCTATCTGTATAAAAGTTGGTCCCTTAGATATAAATATACAGTTGTTAATCACCGCACCAGAGACCACCCCTTCAGACTAGAAGAAAAGGCAGCGTAGGTGGTTCTTCACAGTCAGGACGGTGAGGTTGTGGAATGCACTGCCGGGTGATGTTGTGATGCTCATTCTGTTGATGCTTTTAAGAGGGGCTTGGATGATTTTTTGGACAGACTTAATATCAAAGGCTATTTTGATACTAAACTCTACAGTTAGTATAGCTATGGGCATATACGGTTTGTGTGAAAGAGTGGGGGGATGTGTGTGTATGCTGGGTTTTAATTTGGAGGGGTTGAACTTGATGGACTTAGTCTTTTTCTATCCCAATTTAACTATGTGGTCATCAGAAAACCATAACAAAAATCAGTGCACTAAACTGAAAAATTCACAGGCAGATAAAATAAGGGCATATAGAGGTGATTTCCATCAGATGCTAGCTACTTTAATTTCCACACTTGATGATAGTGATAGTGCCATGTTTCTTATGTCACTGTCAATCAGCACAAATATCCCTTGATTGTTCCAAATCACAGCTTCCATAAGTGGGTTCCTCTTGGCTGTTTCCGAAAGGAATACTCCAAACCCCAGCAGTGTGCTGGTGCCTATTTTGTTAAGTACCGGTAATTCTCTCTTGGTCTCAACCCTAAGGAGCAGGTGCCCTTTAATTGACCTACAACAAACGTTTTAACATTGATGTAAGAAGGGGGTCAGTTTGCTTGCAGCCCCCATTTTTTTTAATTCAAAGTTGACTTTAGGCATTGATTTTTTTTTAAAACAAAGAGCCTTTCAGAGTTGCAGTCCACTTATCTTTATCACCATTGATTTGCACTTATTAAGACAGATCGGAGATTCTCGCTTCATAAACCGAGGGCAGACCACATTTTCTAAAAGCTTATCTTGAATTATTTATTAGTTTAATTTACAAGAATTCCTGTTTTGCGCATAAAAATCAGAGCTCTTTTACATGGAGCATTGTCTCAATAAAATGATAATAGAGGGGAATCTGGATGAGTGAGATTGTGCTATTCTCCAAAGGGTATAAAAAATGAACAATGCATTCATAATAGGAAGCAATAACAGATCTGCAAATTGTCTTTAAACATTCAGGAATGACTATTAAATGTGAGAAGGGAAGGGGTTATTACAGAAGGCAATTTAATGTCTGGAAAGACCACAGAAAATGTAAAGTTTTAGCTTTGCCAATAATATATATATATATTTATTTTTTATACATTTATATACATTGCTAAAATAGAGGTTGGCTACCACCACCCTTTACATGAAATATTGTAAATTGGCCCCTTACAACACTTTCTGCTACAAGTTGAGGTTTATTTACCCTTGGCCATTGAAGTCACCTAAATGTTAATTTGTGACCACAATTGCAATGTGCAAAGTATGGAATTCCCATCCATTTTAGCATGATCACCCTTTTTGCATTTGTGAATGACCTCTCTGGATCTGATTGGTGCTGCATTTGTCTGACGCTTAAGTGGAGCCTCCATACAAAGACAGCTTGCTAATTTGGGGGTCCATCGTCTATCCCTTGCCAAGAAGAGATCATGTTAGCCAAAGATCTACAAAAACACCTTCACCATATATCACACTTGCTTTCTCAATCTGAAAGATGATGATAAGTCATTGAACCATGTCTTCCTCCTCTCCATCTCTGGATTGAATGCTTCTTCTGTAGATGGTTTTTGCTGATGAAATGATATGTTACAAAACTGAAACATTCTTAGACACATTGTGCATTTTCTGCTCCAATATATTTAAACTGGTGGAGTTGTGTCCAAACTGGTCCCTGATACTTCCTATTCACTTGAATAGTAAACAAAACTGGCAATATCTGCCTTTTTCCAATCAAGTAAAGATTTGTCCCTTCTAGATCAACAAATGCATGTATTAGGAGGGGATTGCATAAATAGACTTCAAAAGCTGGCTATACACGGGCCAATAAAGAGATGGCAGCTTATTGGCCTGGGTGTGGGGCCATCCGATGGGCATCCCTGATCGATATATGGGTGAAAATCAGGCAGATGTCGATCGGGCATTGTTAAAAATCCCATTGAATCGCTGGTTGAATTCATCCGACTCTCGACTTTAACAAGGGCCCCAGTCCTTGAACTAGCCACACAGCTCCCCCAAATTTGACAGTAGATAACAGGTGTTTTTCTTGGAATGCAGTGTTCTTCTTCCACCATGTAAAAGGCTTTTTGTTATGACCAGATAAATACATTTTTGTCTCATCAGTCCAATGCACTTTGTTCTAAAATGACTGTGGCTTGCCTAATTGAGCTTTTGCATACAACAAGCAACTCTGTTTGTGGCGTGAGTACAGAAAGGGCTTCTTTCTCATCACCCCACCATACAGATGTTCTTTGTGCAAATTGCGCTGAATTGTACAACGATGTACAGATACACCATTTGTAGCAAGATGTTCTTGCAGGTCTCTGAAGGTGATCTTCGGGTTGTCTGTAACCATTCTCACAATCCTCTGCATATGCTGCTCCTGTTTGTTTCTTGGCCTGCCAGACCTGGGTTTTACAGAAACGGTGCCTGTGACCTTCCATTTCCTGATTACATTCCTTACAGTTAAAACTGACAGTTTAAACCTCTGAGATTGTAGCCTTCCCCTAAACCATAATACTGAACAGTAGTGATGGGCGAATCTATCCCGTTTAGCTTCGGCGGAAAATTTGCGAATTCCCAGTGAAATTCACAAAATGGCGAAAAATTCACGAAACGAGTTGCGGCACGATTGGCGCGTCACATCGTTTGCAACGCGCGTCACATCTTTTTCGACGTGAGTCGCATCATTTTTGGCATTCAACTCGTTTTTCTTTTTGACACCACCGAATTTTCGCCGGCGTTTCACGAATGTATTTGCCTGCAGCTAAACGCGGGAATTCGCCGCGAATTTGCGCCTGCCGAATAAATTCGACCATCACTACTGAGCAGCCTTTGTCTTCAGATCATTTTGAGAGTTACTTTGAGGATCCCATGCTGTCATTCTTCAGAGGAGAGTAAAACAGAAGCACAACTTGCAATTGGACACACCTGCCTATGACGTTCAGGGCTTAGCGAGCTGATCCAACCAATCTGGTGTTGTAATCAGTATTGAGCAGTTACATGCATTCAAGATAGCAAAATTACAAGAGTACCTACATTTTTGCACAGCCAGTTTTTCACATTTGATTTAATTTCATACAACTGAATACTGCTTCACTAAAAATCTTTGTTCAGAAAACACCCCAGTACTCACATGTACCTTGGAAATAAAGACATACCACTGTTATCTTTTTTGTTGAAAGTGGAGTAAATGATTATGTAGGCTGAGAGGGGTTCCCAAATTTTTTTTTTCTTTATGCTAAATAATATTTTTTTTAATCTCATTTAAGACTACTCCAAATATAGTGCAAAATTGTCACTGCCCCTTATCCATTTTGTATACATTGTACTGACATAGATGGAGCAAGGGTTAAAGTACACAGGCATATTCCCACCTCCATTTAAAGTTTGTGTGTTTCCCAGGGCAGCCGTATTTCATGGCTAACTTTATGATTAGTGTTGGAAGCATGCACATTTGTTTTGGGGTTTGTTTTATTTCTTCCTTTAAATTGAGTAACACTGGATAAAAGACATTTGCCTTGAGTTATTTTTCCGCACAAGCCGCCGCTGAATTACATGACCAATTATCTGTATTTTGCTATAGGCTATCCGACAAGCCTCGGAATGTTCCTTTTACCCAGGGGTTTTGCTGTAAAAAGTTTACGGAGAGTGCACTGTTTAGCGCTGAGCGGCTGATGACAACATTTACTTTTCTATAAGTGAGTTACAGCTGTTGATGTGTGTGATTAAGCCAATGAAATGTCTTTATGGCTGTTTAGAAACCTATAAAAACTTTTACTGCATACAAAATAATATTTATTCAAGAGCAAAGGCAAGTTAGGGTGTGAAATACAACATTAAGGTGAGGCATCTAATAATGCTGTTAGACATATAGTTCAACCAATGGCTGCCCTTGAACTTTGAGTACATACAGTAAAAATACCTACAATTTCATTTTTCTTTGTCACACCCTTTATTTGGGCTAGATGGATAATGCTCTGGACCTGGGGTTTTCTGGATATCCGTAATTTGTATCTCCCTACCTTACTAGAAAATCCTGTAAGCATTAATTAAACCCAATAGGCTGGTTTTGCTTATAATAA
>CM044441.1:15653712-15692460 GCA_024363595.1 Xenopus borealis | reverse complement strand
TACCTGATATCCCACAGTCACACTCCCTTCCTAGAGATTATTATCCTACACTTACTATAGACACTATTTCTCCCTACTATAAAATATTAAATATAATGAAAAATAATAAATGTTAAACACAATAACGGAAAAGAAATTTGTAAATGCTTTTCAGCTTCAGGAACAGAGCAGATCCCAAGATAATCAGATGAAACAAGGAAGAAATGAAAAGACAAAGCAGAAACATGTAATGCAAAGTATATTAAGATTATATTAGTAATAAAAACAATATGCTGAATACAAGTACATGTGCTGCAGGCAGAGATAAGCAGCAATAACTGTTTGCTATAAAACTCAATGGAGATATTCAATTTCATATTCATTTTTCTTTGTTATACATCCTTTATTGTTTTCTTTTCTAAGCAACTTTTTTTTTTTTTTCTAAGTAACTTTTAGCCTAATAGCAAAAGCAAAGTCGGGAAAAAAATGATGATTTGTGCTTGATTTGTTGTCCTGATGTAAGTTAGTGTAGTGATTTCCATTTGGGCATTATCTGTGTTGTTTGTATGTTCTCCTTGTGCTCCTTTTGTAAGCACTGCATACAAGATCCTTTTTCCATTTATTAAAGCTTGATGCAACAAAAAGCCAGAATTGGAAAATCTACCATCTCAGACCTGTGGAGTTGTGTATAAGTCAATGGCAGAGATCCCTTCTATTTTGATATTTCTGTAGACTGCACTGGAATTAGTCTGAAAATCTGACCATTAGGGGTTTTCGGGCAAAAATACAAATAATTTGGGCTTTTTTCGGGGAGAAAAAGCCAGCAAAAATAGAGTGATAAGGGATAAATACTCAAAAAATCCTAGCAATCGGGTTTGAGGCTTTCGATCGTACGAATAGTATTCCAGCAGGTGATAGAAAAAAAAGCCTATGGGGGGCTTCCCATAGGCTTCTATTGCCATTCGGTAGGTTCAATCTGGCGAATTAGGCAGTCGAATAAAATTTTAAAGTTAAAGTGCTTCGATCATCGAATGGTCGAATTATCGAATATTCGATTATTCGATCTATTTGATACGCTCGAATTTTGGGTATGCGAAGTGGCCATATCTGCATATTCGGATGTCCGATAAAATCGTACGATCGGAATTCGATCTAATTATTCACGTGAATTTAGTAAATCTGCCCCAAGAAGTCATGGTTTTTTTTCTTTGCTCTCCCCAAAACTGTACAAGCTCAATACTGTAAATGTTCCTACCGAGATGAGAACTCTGCATTGCTTCCACATTACTCATTAATTCAAATACCTATACTGACCTTTTCGGCCTGAGTGTACGGCAGCCCCACTTCTCCTGTGTCTCATAAAACATTATTAAACAATTTCTTCCAATAGATTGCAGCCTCCACTGGGGCAGGGACCGTTGTCACTATGACAGTGCTATAAAAGTACAGAACAATAAAATTATGATAACATTAGTACAGCTTTAGTAGTAAAAGCATAAAATCCCACTACAAATACTACTTTCTCCTATTTCTTTATATCAGTACATGTTTATTCCCGTAGCACACAAGGTACCCCTATAAGAATAAGACTTGGTTTTTGATTTCCAATTGTCTGTGATTGATGCTGGATGCTAAATGTAAACCTGATTCTGCTTTAAAGAAAATATATTCAGGAAGACATATCAGCAACAGATGCGGTCAGCATATCCATCAAGCCTCATTAAGGTTTAATATATCCAACCCTCGCTTTACTTTTAGCTGAAGTCAAGAGACATTACCCTTGGATAGGGTGACTTTGCCTCTAATGGACATTGATGAATTCGAGGGGGTTTAAATCTCCGATCATTTCAGATCCTAATGGCAAATTGAATAAAGTCAGTCCTTGTTTATTCATTTCAGCTTTTAAACCCAGTGGTGCGTTCTCATTATTTCTTAGGATGGCCATTAGGCAGATGCAATTTAGATGCAATAGCTAATTTGAAGATGATCAGCAAAAAAAAAAAAGAAAATATCTTGAAGGCAAGATTTGCTTCCTAAATGAACACCCCAGTGTAAGAATGTGTTTCCCTCCAAGTTATCAATAAAGGCACAAATTAACAATCATTATGCCGAATGCTGCCGGATGCAAATAACAGTGACAGAATGTAATGTATTTTCTATTCCGCAGGACATTACGGGTCTCTTATCAAAGTGCAGCAGCTGCACGTGTGATGTAGAAAGAACCATCAACATTACCAAGGATGACAGGAAAACAATTTTAAAGTGGAACTATCATTTGAATAAGTCAGGACAGCATAGCTCTTCTTCCCTGTACTTTCATAGCAGAATTTCATGAGTCTAACCTTCAGCAGCGATTTCTGGAGCATTACTGTAGGCCTGCATTGTACAATATAATATGCAATGGGTTCCTTTTAGTGTTCAGGATAAGTAAGCCTTTAAAATCCCCTAAAATGACAATCTCTTTCTCCCTGTCTCACATTTATTTCATTTCTCAGTCACAGCCAGTTCAACTGCAGCTCTTTTAGTTATTTCCTTTTCTAGCATGAAGCTCTGCCCCTTGTTTTCTGAGCACTTCTTCTCTCTTTGACTACAAAAACCTCAAACAAGTGCCTATTGGGCATGCTCACTGCCTCTGCTCCAATGGAAATCAGTTGGGAATGCACAATAGGCACCTCTTTGAAGGGCATTGAATGGTCACCCTATGTCAAAGGCAACAAAAGGATTTTATGAAAAGTATCCCAATATAGTTAATGAGACTTCAAATGATAATTCACTAACGAAAGAGTTCACATTAGCAAAGTTTCACACCCTTTCGCCAGGTGAATTCGGCTCATACGAAAGATTGTTACTCCACTAGCGATGGGCGAATTTGCTGCAAATTCCTGGGATTCTCCGTTGGCGAATAAATTCGTGAAATGCCAGCAAAAATTCGCCTGTCGCTGGACACATTATTGGATGCCTGCAACCATTTTCGGCGTCGAAAAAACAGACGCCTGCATCCAAAACATAAGCGTAAGCATGTTAACGAAGTTTCATTAGGAAGAGACACTAGCGAAAATTTGCTTAGAAATGTCTGCACTGTCGATTTCTGGCTGGGGAAAATTTGCTTAGACATGTCTGCAGTGACAAATTCACCTGCAAAACAAAACTTCATATTTTGATGAATACTTGTAGTCAATGCAAATGAATGTTTGCCGAAGTTGCACAAAGTATTGTGAAGCCTTCCGAGACAAAAATATGCCCTTTAGTACATTTTCACCATGGGCTCTTGGAGACCAATTATTTATGTTTTCCATATTTTTGCCCTAGATTATTGTATGGCAATTCAGTCAGTCTTTAAATTACAGAAAGCAGGAAACAAGATAGGGCACAGTAACCAGACCACTCTGTTTTCTGAAAAGAATAAATAACAAAGAATACCCTAACTAAGCATTATACATGAAAGTAGCTAAAGAGAAGTATAAGCACAACTATAGTCAATCAGTTGCCAGTTCGGTTCTCAGTAGGGCTGGATTCCTTTGGCGGGCGCCATTAGGCCGCTTGGTTCGATCGGCCGGCTGCACAGTTCTAGCAAATGCCTATACGTCCCCCTCCCGGTGCAAGTGTATACGTGCCTGCACATAAGGTGCTGCCAGTAAAGGTTACCATTGAACGAGGATGCACAGGTCCCCATAATGCGGCTACATGACATGCCGCCTCTATTTTTTTGCCGCCCTAGTGGCCTCGCCTCAGTGTCCTTGGAACCATTAGATGTGGAAATTAGGGATAAAAGGTCTTTATGAGGGATACAAAATACAGTGAAATCAAGTTCTTCTATATAAATGTTGTTCTTTATACAATTAACCAATCAATATTTGATGCTTAAGGTGGCCATACACAAAGAGATCGGCTAGTCTGGAGATTTCACTAAACGAGTGGCTCTGCTGATCTGATATGTGGGGATTTTTAGCCCTGTCCAATCAACATCTGGCCGACGTTTCCCATCCCATCCCAAAGAGCTGCCAACTCAGTCTGTCAGCTGGTTGAGGGTTACAAAACTCTCCAACGCCCAATGACTGGATCAGCCCAATATTGCACCACAAGGTGGGCATATCTGGGAAACTTCTGTTCATTTGACAACGTCACTAAACAAGTGTATCTTCAAGTGTATGGCCAGGGGATGTTGGCATGTTGTAGGACATAGGTTGACTGGTCAAATTCTTAGACTAGGTTAGATATACAATATCTAAGACAAAAACATTCTGAGCTTTGCAGAGGGACGCAATAGTAGGGTTAAAGAACCCTAAGGCCACACAGTATATGTTGGGAGATACCTTTATTTTGTTACCTGTGGCTTGCAATGTACCACTGAGATCTGTAGCCAAAATATTATTGTTAATGTTAAGGACTTTGTTTCTCAACAAACAAATTATTATTATCCATTGTTTTCTGTTCTTCTGTTCTGTAACAAGATGCTGTGGAAACAGTAGGCAAGCCTAGGGGGAAAATAAAGAAAACATAAGGAAACAAGTATCTCAAGTATTGATTAGGAGAACTCCTGAGCATTTCAAGACTTTTTATTGTGCTGTTTGCCTTTTGGAACATAAAGTATTTTATGATCTTCTCATTCTCTTGCAATGGGAAAAACATCAGGTGTGAGCACAATGAATCCCCTTTCTGGTGTTTCTTATACCTACTATTTATTTCTCTTTAAACTATGAACTGCATTTTGTGAGTTTTGTTCAAAAACAGGTGAAAAGTTCTATAAATTCACTTTGTTTACACTTCTTGTTCCTGGCTCACTTCAGAATCTGAAGAAAGGATGACAACCTCTGCTTCCATGGGAACTATCAATTGGATGATCTCCTGATCTCCAAGGCTGCTATGAATAAAATATCACAATCGACCAGACTGCTCACTTGTCACAGGTAAAACAAACATATACAAATCTAAAATGAATATATTCTTATGGGTTTGAGAATGTTGACAATCATTTTTGAAAAACAGATTATTGCTGGAAGATGGTTCATGGATCAGATACAGACCAGCGGTGCTGAGACACAATCTCATGTCTGGTTGTCCAAATTTTTACACTACCTGAACATTGGCAACGATAACATCGGTGGCACCTTTATGGTTAATATACTTGTGTTTTTGTCATAGGAGGACCCCTGTTACCCCATTGGCTTGCACTGCTTCATGTGGCCAGGAGTCATGTTGATCCCAATCATAGAGCTTCAGTAGAATGTGCATATACTGTATTATTATTATTTGTGTGGGTTTTATCCAGGTACTCTTGTTTTCTTCAACAGTTGCAGCTTAACTGTACCAGGGACTAAAGTAAATATTTCAACAGTCAATTTCTCAGAAGTTTGCAGATCAGAATACTCTTGGAGGTTGGAGTCAAATGATGCTCCTACTTTTACTTCAGCTGCTGACCAGTAAAACTCTATTACATGGAAGTCCTTCTTCTCAGCTGGGCCCTCACAAACAAAGCAAGACAAAGCAAATAGGGAGGCAATAAGAGAGTGCATGGTATAGGACTGATCATGTACCATTACCAATAGGAGACAGTAGGGCCTGTTCCCAACCCACCATGCAGTGTGCAAAGTACTAAGGCCATTTTTTTGCAGTTTACACACTGTGTAGTGCCTTGCCTATATTGCCACAGGACTCTGCTTTCCTTTTTGGAATACAGAGACCAGTAGCATGCTCCTTAGTTAGGCAGCACTCCAACCATGAGGCATAGGAGGCACTTAGGCATTCCCACCTGCCCCCTGATTTTGATGCTGTCCTCTAGTGCCCTTTAGCATTCTAGCACTTGCATTGTGGGATTTTATAAATAAGTATGAAGAAATATTGTTACCAGTAGAAAGACACCCAATTGAAATGGATCCCCCCTGTGGAAGCCACTAAGTCATGAGCTTACTCTGTTCTGGGCCCCCCCACAAAAAAAGTATTTGAAGGGTGCATATAGGAACCTGTACCCACCTCTACTACCCTTCCAGCCTGCCAGCTTGATCTCTTGTGTCTTACATGAGAGAGAGTGGGGATTTGTATAACTATATAGGAAGCAGACCCCTGCATCCTGGACCCTCTGTATCTACCTCTTCTATAGTTATGAAAATAAAAATAGAATATTTTCCAGATTGTTGTTCCTCTGAATGACTTACTTCTCCTATGTGGAGTGGATGCTACTTCTGCTAAGCTTGCCTATCACAACTCCTATGTCAGAATCTATGCTCTGCTATCCTCTACCCATACTTTATTGACTGGGTCCCTGCTAAATGATTTTCAAAGGATATTGGAGTCTTTAGAGTGCAAAACTTGATGCTGGGGTCCCAGCATTTGGGCTCCAGGTTCCCAACACATCCACTCGTGGTACGAGGTGGAGCTATGCGCAATCTTTCATTATATAATGCATAGGCAGGAATTTATCAACAGATCAGCGATTCAATTAACAAACCACCCACAAGACAGAACCAGGGCATCCTGAGCAATAGCAGCATTAAACTTTTTTGTTCCTCAATACCACAACATAGGAAAAATTAATAATACTGAAACTTGGCAATTTGAGAATTTGCCTGAGCTGTGGTTAACATAAGGTGAATCATTCTTGGAGCAAATGTTAAAAAAGATACAGAAGTGCATTCTATTAGTTGAGTACCTTGGGCACATTCACTGTATTGGCTATTGCAAGACATGTTTGTTTTAAGCTGTTTGGTGACATATTAACTGCACCCTACTGAACGTTACAATCTAGCCAATGCTTTGGGGGTTTGGCAAGTTCACCAGAGCTGTGGATTTGGAGCCCATACAGGCAACCTTTCATATCTCAATCACAGTGTACACAGAAAAGCTGCTAAATACTGAGGGATTAATATGTTCTTTTATGCAGAAAGCCCCTGCATATTCTGCATGACTGTACAACTAGAAATAATGCTTGCAGAGACGGGTGCAAAAACAAAGAAGGGATTGGAGAGCGGGATGTATGAACAAGACATTAGGTCATGGCACAGGTTGAAGGAAGGGTGAAAGTGCCTCTTGTACAGTAGTTACTGCAGTTACTACATTAACTCCTGATCTTGTTGGCATGTAATATACTATAAATTTTGCTTTATCAGATGCCCCTTGCCCTATACAGTAGGGTGCATGCGCCAAAAATCCTTTGAAGATGTCTTTTGCCTTAGGGAAGTGAAGCATAGGCATATTCAGGGAGATTAGCAGCAAATCTCTTCTTTGGGGCAACTAATCTCCCCAAACTGCCTTCCCCTGCCTTCCCACTGGCTAAAATGCGCGATGGCACTTGGAATTCTTTGTTTTCCGAAACAGGTTCAGGGAGATTAGTCTCCCCAAAGAAGAGGAGATTTGTCGCCGGGCGACTAAGCTCCCTGAATCTGCCCTTGTGTCTCTGCCCTTAGAAAGATCAAGGTTAATGGGAATTCTGAGTCTGGATTGTGTGCATATAAGTGCTGCTCGCTTTCATGACCAGTTAGTTTAAGTGGATAGAGGGAGCTGGATGGTTTTATGGTGCCACAAAGGCTTTTAGGATATTTTGAGGCTGTGCTTTCCTTGGACATGGACATCCCATCTCTTTGGGTCATGGATGGCCTAATTTGTGCTGTTTTATTAATTGAATATGCCATTGTAGCTGCATCAGATACATGGATACTAGTGTCAAACATGATGCTATGTGTATCAGATATTGCAGTTTGCACTCATTAGCATGTGTAGTGTTTATATCTAGCATTAGTAAATGAGACATAGTGACATAAGCAATGCTTCTCCTGATTCAGTAAATTACAGCAAGAAATTATAAATTTTGTTTGTCCTGGTAAAGGTAGAATGATGGTATCAAATATCTGACTGGTAGGTATGGGCTACTGGACTTTGCTCGGTTTACAAACATTACTGCATATATTCCATATTCCCTACAGTAGTATTCTTATCATAAGGAAATTAGGGATACAAATATTCTTTGAAGTAGGTCAAGAGAACCGATTAATACCCATGTACAGAACACATACTTCTGAGACAATGGCTGAGCTCTAGTGCTGTGTGGACTGACCCAAAGCCCTCTGGACCTGTGAGTTTGTTCTCAGATCTGGTGGGCTCAGGCCAACTTTTGCACAAATTTTGCGGGCCAGGGGCGAAGTTGACTGAACCGTAGCCTGCATCCTCACTGCTTGTGACCTTCTAGTGCCCCACTTTCTCCTGGATGCACTCCTTTTTATATACTCATGCCAACTTACACTGTCCCCTTCAATGATGCCACAGTGGGGCAGGGTGGGCGCAGGTATAAAACAGAAGTGGGTTAGGGTCCGGTGTGGGTTCTCCAAGATTGGGTCAGGGTTGGGTGTGGGTTGAGTTTTTCTCAACTCAACTACTGAGCTCAATACTAGCTAGATCGAAAATCCAGTACAAGGTGTCCAGAACAAATCTGTTGGATATTGGTGACCCCTAAATGTAACTCTGAGGAATTGCCGAGTGTTTGAGGCAAGAAATATGTAAGTCAGTCTGAGCGCACCCACTGCATTATATATAACTAGTGATGGGCGAAAAAATTGGCGAAACGTCAGTGAAAATTCGCCTGGTGAAAACTCGCTTTTAAAAACGACGTGACGCGTCGAAATTGACATGACGCGAGTCAAAAACATGCTGCGACTCGTTTCGCAAATTTTTTCACCAATTCGCAAATTTCGCTGTAAATTTGCGAATTTTTCACCAAAGCGAATGTGGGTAGATTCGCCCATCATTATATGTAACTCAAAGTGTGTCTTTAATAAAGCTGCTTTTATAATAATTCAACTGTCCTCCTTGGAAGTCTCAGTCAACACCGAGTAGGGTTGCCACCTTTTCTAGAAAAAAATACCGGTCTTCCTATGTACATTGTAATCAAGCAACATTTTTACCGGCCAGGCCAGTAAAATACCGGCCAGGTGGCAACCCTAGCACCGAGGAATGCAGGAATTTCTTCAGTGATTTATAGGGTTGGCTCGGAGAGACTGAACTACGTCTGGACAGGAGGACTTCATTGAGCTCCAATGCTACACGTATCCTTAATGATCTGTTTGCAATACCCCTGAATGTAAGCCTGACATTAGCAGGAGGTAAGTTGCATGTTCCTAGCACCCACTGGTGTTCCCTAGCTATGATTCATTACCACCAACCTCTAGTACAGATGTAATTTACCCTGGCTTCACCTCTTGCATTGCTTCCGATCTACAGAATGATACTTAAAATGACCAGTACTCTAATTTTATTTTTTTGTTTATTTTTTTGTAACACAAATTGTTCTGATGAATTATTTGCAAATGCAACATTGACACCAGGGATCCCTGCAACTGGCACCAGCCGGTACCTGATGGTTATTACAGGGTTCCCTTAGAAGGTTGCATCAAACATTTGAACGCAAATGCAGCTGAAAACCAGAAAAGACTGCAGCTTATTTATTAAATCACATAAATAATGCTGAATATAAACCAAAGAGTGTAGGGCAATGTACAATCACATTTTTATTATATTTAACAATTAACTTTCTGATAGACAATGAAGGCTGCAAAGAATTGTACCCAAGAGCAAGGGAGCCACCTGTTGTCCTTCCTAGGTGCAGCTTTCCTTCCGTAATGCTCATTCCACTGGACCCCTTCCATCACTTTGGTGCCAGGCATAAAACCCCTGTTATGCCTTACACTTGATACCACTATTACTGGCTCCCTCCCACTGCAACATTATGCTAACACCTTCTACTATCCTGCTTCCCCCTTGCTCTGGGCAGGGTGGGTGGGAGGTAAAAGAGAATGTTCCATTCACTTCCTTCCTCTTTTAACCACACATGTGTCCACCCATCCCAATAACAACCCAGGAACTATAACACCCATAATCCCTAACACCCTCTTCTGGTTCCCTCATTCCTAGCCCTGTCATGACCCTATTGTTGCCATTTTCTGGCTCAGTCCCAAGGACATTGTGTATTGAGGGTTGAAAAAAACATGGCTATTTGCCATGGCTATACTTTTTAATGATTTTACCTACTACTGATACTTGTCAACCTTTCCCCATCTCAATAGCTGTCAATGGAAACTTCAATTCCGTTTCTCTAAATGTCCCTATAGCCAGAAACTTTATTTTCAGTGAAGCACATTAACTTGTTTATTCACTTCCAGTGCACACCTGAGCTAACTAAATAGATTGTAAGTCAATATTTATTTGTCCACCTTTTGTCCAACACTATTTATTTTTCTATGTTACTAAAGTTAAAAGCAATAGTAGCTGAGTCTCATCTACCAAAGGGCTTCCCAACTTTCCCTTTGTAGTGGGGCTAATCATTCAATACCAATAGCGGAAGTTGTGATCATGAAAGGTGTGGGTGACAGACTCTTATAAGCAAAGTTAAAGCATAATTCAAAAAACATTTTGTTCACCAGCCAGAACCATGAGGCTAATTTACTAACATTCTTAACTGCACTAGAACAATTACCCATAAGGGGTCATTCCAGAGACCCTGGATGCAAATGCAAAAGTGTGTTCTTTAGTGCTCCTTCTGAAAGCACTTGTGTTCAGGGTGTGACTGAGCTCTGTTCCCAGTGCCAGACTGGAAATCCAGTACTACATACAGTGCAATGATAGGGGCATAGAACAGCCCCGCCCCTAAAACCTGCTATAGAAATGTATCTTTATTTAGAAATAAAAACTGAGCACAAAGAGAGAAATAATCATCACGTCAGATAACTAACATAACTAAATTAATTATTGAGGCTTAAATAGTCCAGATTCCCATTCATTTCTTCCCATCAGAGGAGAACCATTTTTCACTTTCATCTGTCAATGTTGGCTTCCTTCAAGTCCATGAATGTCCACTTGGTTTAGCAACCCCCCCATCCCCCACAAAAAAGTAACTAGGAACCCCAATAACAATACATAAACAAGGGTATACTAAACTAAAAGAATGCTTCTGTCAAGTTATCCAGTTGGTGATGGTTTAACATAGAATTAGCTATCCAAGAAATCTGGAAAATACAAAGTACTTATAGCAACAAGAAGATATTGGTTTCATTTGGCCAGCCACGTGGTAGGCCAACTTGGACTGCTCATTCATTGCCTCAGGGCCAATAAACACATCATTCAGTGGGGCCTATGGAGACTGTTTGGACGAAGACCACATAAACCCATCAATGCATTCCTCGTCCAATGAGATCTTCAAACTTGTCTGAGGTTTGCCTAGATCAGGGGTTCCCAACCTTTTTTGCTCGTGAGCCACAGTTAAATTTAAAAAAGAGTTGGAGAGCAACACAAGCATGAAAAAGTCCATGTGGATGTCAAATAAGAGCTCTGTTTGGCTTTTTGGTAGCCCCTATATGGACTGGCAGCCTACAGGAGAGAATGTTTGGCAGGACACCTGGTTTTTATGCAACCAAAACTTGCCTCTAAGCCAGTAATTTAAAAATAATCACTTGCTTTGAGGCCACTGGGAGCAACATCCAAGGGGTTGGAGAGCAACATGTTGCTTGCGAGCTACTGGTTGGGGATCACTGGCCTAGATATTGGTTGAATGGGCTTTTCAGTGGGTCCCATACACTGGCCAATACATTTACAAACTGGTATTTAGGAACAGATTTGGCAGTGTTTATCAGCCACCAGATGACAAGTCCGTATCCCTTATCCTTCCCCTTGACTTGGGCTTCAGGACCATGGCATGTGCCAAGTAGTAAATTGCTGTTTGCTTTCCTAGAGTTTCAGGAGTTACAGAAAACCCTTTTGCTAATTTAATGGCTGCATGGAGCACATTGCTAAATGCGGATTAAAAGAAAATACATAGCTTTCGCGACACACTTTAACAGAATTAGAGCAGTTAATTGGATCTCCCACAGTTTCCTTTATTCAAATTCAGCCATTGGCACTATTAACAAGCTCAATAAACAATAGGATTCTTAAGAGGTAAAATTCACAGAGTCAGCGCTGTCTTTATTACAGCAGCCATTTTTCAGTGATCACACAGCTGGGAAATGACTTGTGGATGTGGGAAAAACCAAACTTCCTTTAGTCTCCAGAGTCTATTTGTTCTTACACAAAACTCAGTGCAGTGTTTATTTTCCTTTGTTCTTCAGCAGTAAAGTTCAAATGCAGGTTTATGTGTGACCTATGTGATTGTGTCCAAGACAACATGCTTTTTTTTATTATGCCAAGATGAAAAAGTATCTTGAATAGATGTGATATTCTGCACATTTCCCATGATGATGTACAGTGCTATAGAAATGCGTCCTGCTAGCAGAGCGAGGCCCAAAACCCTGGCATTTACCTTCATCGGTTTAGCTTTATATCTAGTTGATGGACTTTTAAAGAGCACAGAAAGATAGAAAAGGTTATATATCCTTCTGCCTGGTGTGTATAAAATGATAGAAGCCATATAAATGAATTTTAAATGCACCACTGATATGGAAGATTCTAGCTTGTGTTGTAAGTCAATGTTGTCCAATATCTATTTAATGAAGGAACAATCTACAGTGGGGCCCCTGGGATGAGAACAGACTTTTTTTTCATACTATAAGGAGCAATCAGGGCCTAAAATATTATTTTGCACAGGGACCCTAGACTGCCTGATCATGGACCTGATTCTATGATAATAGCATCCAGGAAAGCAAATGGATCCCATTGGGATGATTTAGGGGCATAAAAAGGTTCTGGACTGCACTCTACTAGTTAAACTGTCCTACTTCTGAGCTACAGAAAGTGTTTTTATGTAGAAAGCAATCAACTTTACAAATATTTTTATTTACCGAGGTTCCTAGTATTTATATACATCCTGTTCCCATTTTGTGTTCCCATAATGATGACCAGTACTGACCAATTTTTTGCAAAGTTGATACAGGTATGGGATCCATTATCTGGAAACATATTTATCCAGAAAGCTCCGAATTAACGAAAGACTGTCTCCCAAATTTTTAAAAATTATTTCCTTTTTCTCTATAATTATAAAACAGTACCTTGTACTTGGTCCCAACTATTGATTTTAACACGGAAATGATGCCCATAGACTCCAGTGGGTGAAAACATTGTTGCACAATTATTTTATGAATTCAAATTCGCAATCACTTATCCCAACTAAGATATAATTAATCCTTATTGGAAACAAAACTGGCCTATTGGGTTCAGTTAATGATTACATGATTTTCTAGCAGACATTGGCTCATGATTAAGTTCCTACTGGGGACAAAACGCATAGGGCCAATGGAGGTGCCTATATTTGAACTTTTTTCCATAAATATTACTTTTACTTTTATATGTATGGCCCTGTGAATTTACTAGAGTGCCACTTGGCCCATTTTTGTCTGCAAAAACGATTTACAGCTCTCTGAGGGTCTGCGGTTGGTGCACTTGGACCACTGATATCACATGGTGAGTTATATACAATTGGTTTACTGTGGCACTTTTTTTTCCTCTATTTGAAAAAGTTCATAAAGACCGCATTACCCAAAAGAAACCCTGATATACAAAGTATATCAATAAAGCAAATAAATAGGGGGACTAAATGGGGACTTCTCAGGCATTCATTTTCAAAGAGGAGATATGTTGCCTTTGCCATTGTGCAAATCCAACCGGGCATAAGACAGTCACCCATATTGGTACTCAACAGTATTTTACTACAGAGTTACCGGCCACAAAGTTCCTGCCAACTTCATTAAAGTAAAGTTCCCCATTATGGAACAGAGTGACTATCAATATTTCTAAGTTTATCACTTCCATGCACACACTGCTGTTTCTGAGTTGCTCACAGGCTGAATCTAATTGACTTAAGTGCTTGCAAATCCCAAGGAGATCAATTATGCTAACATTTAACTGTATATAATACTGCCCATTTGTCAACATCTTTCTGAGCATTCTAAAGTTTGGAGCTAAGGAACCTGCTGAAATATTATAATATTCTGTGCCTGGGTAATTTTATGCCTCTGATTCATTTGCTACTCCGACTAACTAAATTCCTCTATAAACATTCTAAGTAGCGAAACAAAGGGTTGCTCTGACTCATCTGAAATAATTCCACCGCAGCAGAACTCATCGCCCAAAAAAGGCGAATAAGTTACATTGGCTGACTTCCTATTATCACCGGCGGTGCAGTAATATATGCCTCAGAGGAGCAACGAATGAATTATTGTCATAAACCAACAGTGAAGTTTAAAAAATAGTGTTCATGCTGGCACTGTATAATACAGCGGAACAAAAAATGGAATGTGACTTTCTTTGCCTCAGTTATGATATGTACATTTATTTTCCTTGTGAATCATGCCCAGGCTTAAAATTTTGGCAAGAAGTGCAGTTTAGATTGACAATCCTGGCAACCCCTTTCGTGTTTAAAAAAAGAAATTGCCCTTAGAAATATAAAGTATGCTCCATTTAAGGAGTGCTGAGGAGTGGAGAGTGATATACAGTGGCGTAACTACTCGCTGGTGGGCCCTGGTGCAGGATTGGCACCCGGGCTACACCAAATACTTATACCAGAAGACTTATATCACCAGTGGCGTAACTACCAGGGGAATAGGGGGTGCAATTGCACCAGGGCCCACTCCCTCTCGGGGCCCACTGGAGAGGCTAGAAGAACTCCAACTCATAGGGGTTGGATTTCTTCTAGCCTCTCTGGTAGTTACGCCACTGGTGATATAAGTCTTCTGGTATAAGTATTTGGCGTAGCCCTACAGGTAGGCATGATTAGATGACCCCTTAGGGTTAATTATGAAGGAGAGTAGGGATGAGCAAAATATTTAGAATAAAACACCCATAGACTATAATGAATAGTAAAAAAAAATGTTGGGTGGTTTGAAAAATTGTCTCACGAAAAAACGCCCATTGACTTTTTAGCCATTTTGCAAAAAAAGGGGGTCAGAATCGCCCAACACTAACAGAGATCATAATATACAGCCCAGAGTCATTCAGAGCCATTTACTCCTACTGAGACCTCATGCCTTAGGTTCTGCAGCACCATCCACCTCCCAAGCAAGTGGCGTTCACTCATAGTGACTCCCCTTTTACAGACTAGGGACCCCAGACACTTTTTTACCAATAAGGAACTACCAGGGGTAAAATAATAGCTCAAGTCTAGAATCTGTATTGAGGGCAGCTGGAGAGCACAGGGGAGGACTAGGTCTGGGTTAGCTGGGCCCACCAGGTTTTTCACTGGTGTCCAGTTGGCCCAGTCCGACCCTGAGTAAATGCCACCTGCTGAATGGTTGTTATGGGTTACTAGACCTGCAGAAATCTTTGCACCGTTTATGACATTGCACTGTAGAGCCACCAGTGTCTGACCTTAGCAGGACATTCTTTATTATACTCACCCAGTCAAATAACTCAACAGTATCAGTCAACTTGTTCTTCAGCTTAAATAATAACATCAAATACTCAAGTGCCCGGGAGGTGAATGAAGATTTACAGTAGATACGATCACTCTGACTTGGGAACATGACAGGCAAGAAGCTGCAAGCTGAATTTGGCAGAGTTCATTTCCAGCAATGATTAACTCCTGCTGAACTGAAAAGCATTTGAAACGGGTTCAGTTCCCGCATCAGATTCTTGCAGATCATGGCACAACACAAAGAAGAAGTGGTGGTGAAACATTTCTAATCAGCCATTCCGTAGGAATCTGTACATCCAGCCTTTCTCACCTGTGCAGAGAATATGGCTTTTTTGATGTGACAAACTGAATAAAGGCACCTGAATTTGTTTAAATGTCACAGAGGCAGAGGCCAAAAACCTGCAGGGGAATATGTGTTTATATGGTGATATCTTTATTAAAGAGCATGTAAAGGCAAAAAAATAAAATCCAATTTTTTACTTTATCTAATGAAAAAAAGCCCTATCTCCAAAAATGTGTACAGTTTTTATAAGAAACCTGACTGTATGCATTGAAAGTCTCCCTTCATTTATTGCTGCACATAGGAATTGTCAGACGGTCCCTGGCTGCTCTGCAGGGAAACAATCATACTTATGAACAGCAAGGCCCCCACCTTACTTCCCAGCCAGGAAGAACTCAAGCAGCTTTGTTTGTTTCCCTGTAGAGCAGTCGGCGACTGTGTAGAAAACTTAATGGAATTTATTTTTGCCTTTAGATCCCCTTTACTGTTTCCAACTCCAGCTGCAGGGGCAAAGATCATGAAGCCAGATTTAAACAGATAAACTGGGATTCTATTTGGAGGATTCTTTTGCTTCAGCCACTGGCTCTGCAGAGTTGGAAAAACAAAAACTATAAAATCCACATTAGATGACAACACAGGACCCAGTGCAGTCTGTATATTTTTATTATTAATCAGTCTTGCTGTATCAGCTTCTGGCAGATATTATTTGACTTGTGCTGTTTTGATAATTTATGAAGCTTAGCCCAGATCACACTGAGCATGTGCACAGTCTTGGTCTTGCAAAGATGTTTACAAGATGACAGCCCCCTGTGCCCAACTTTGAAAGCATAAATCATTTGTTTGATTAGGCTTGTGGTGCAGTAAGTTCATGTTTATATTTAGTATACAAAAAAGTACTGGTCCTTCGCATTCACCACTTCGCCACCTTAAAGCCGCCAAATTGCCTTTGTAGCCAATGGGGGACTTCCTAGAATCCTGAAATTTGTTTCTAAGTCCTAGGAATTCAAAGGATTTTGCTCAAAAATTTTTGCTAGAAATTCGATGATTAGTAAATGTGCCCCTTAGTACATCTCACATTTTTAGGCCCCTTAGTATTTTTCAAATTCAAGATTTTCCAACCACAATCACAAAAAAAACCACAATTGAACTTCAACAAGTTTTTTCTTGTCACAAAAATCAAATCGGAAAAACTCAGAAATTAAAATTGTAGGGACTGTAAAGATTTGTTTTAAAAATCTGTTGAACTTTTTATTCCTTTATATATATATATATATTTATTTATTTATTTATTTATTTTTGTTTTAATTCCAGGTTGGATTCAGGCCTTAAGAATGTCCCATATTTTCACTGTAACAAGGTGTTGTTGCACCTGACACAATAGCAGTTAATATGTAAGAGCTGCACACTGTACTTGCACACATTATAATGAATCAGAGGCTAAATACTCATATTTAGTGATGGGCAAATTTATTCGCCAGGGGCGAATTCGCTGCGAATTCCCGCGATTCGCCGCTGGCGAAAAAATTCGCGAAACTGGCAAAAAAATTTGCCAAAAAAAATTTGCCGCACAAAAACGAGTCGCGCGTAGTTCTTGACTCGATGCGCCGAAAACGGCGCGACGCGCGCCGAAAATGACGCGACGCATCGGAAATGACACGACGCATCGGAAACGACGCGACGCGCGTCAAAAATGACGCGCGACTCGTTTCGCGAATCGGCAAAAAAATTCGCGAATTTCTCTGGAAATTCGCAAATTTTTCGGCGAAGCGAAACGCGGCCGTTTCGCCCATCACTACTCATATTTGCAGGCTATTGGTTGGGTAAAGTATAAATAAATTACGCAAAACAAACTCTCTAAGTTATTCAAATATAAAGAAAATTAGAGAAAAACTCTAACCACCATAAAAGGCACTAAATTTGCCCAGGAGCAGTAACCCACAACAAACAATAAGAGATTTGCCTTTAAACAGGTGCCAAATTTATCAAGAATTTCCCAAGAAATTTGTGAAATGGTGAAGAATTCCCGAAAATAGTGAAATCGGAGTTCACAAAATTTTTTAATGTTTTCACAAAAAAATTACGAAATGCAAACGATTTCACAAAAAATTTGTGAAATTCGAATGATTTCCCAAAAAAATCATGAATTCCGAGCGATTTCACTAAAAATTCATGAATTTTAATTGATTTCACACAAAAAATTTGTAAAATTCGAACCTTTTCACTAAAAATTGTGAAAATCAGAAATTGATGCCGGCAAATTTTTACAGGCGTTTTGCAAATTAATTTGCTGGCAGCGAATCGTGGGAATTCGCCACAAATTTGACATAGGGGAATAAATTTGCCCATCACTACAGGTGACCAGTAAATGTTTTCTGCTGAATTTATCTCATTATTTCTATTAAAAAAGTCAGACCAACTCCAAATTGCCGATTGGATTTATTATAGAAAAAGCTGTCTAAAATCGGTTTGGGCAAAAAGTCCCAAAAATTACATTTACCCACCAAAAGTGTGATTTCCCCAGGAAAAATATTTTCCCACTTTTGGAGCCAAAACCCGAACAAATAAAATTTTTGGCAAAAACTCAGCGCCGACCATGATATTGAAATGGAACTTTGCCATTGACATTTACAG
Organism: Xenopus borealis; assembly: GCA_024363595.1. Classification (NCBI taxonomy): domain Eukaryota; kingdom Metazoa; phylum Chordata; class Amphibia; order Anura; family Pipidae; genus Xenopus; species Xenopus borealis. Next base: position 15,674,248 of record CM044441.1, on the reverse strand, counting down.
GAGGAACTTTGCCATTGACATTTACAGGACCCTGATAGCTTGGAGATGGTGGATTTTCGGATTCTGACTTTTTTCAGCCTCGGGGTATAATAAATTCTTAAAAAATCTGATTTTTTTTTGGTAAAAAAATCCCAATTTTTCGTGATTTCGGTATGTATATGTAGAGAGATATATATATATATTCTTTGCACTGTAGGATGGTAAGTGCTATTCATGTCACATATAATGCACAAAGGTCAGTGGGTGACTCACACAAATACTCACCTGGACCAGAAGTGTCCCATAATTATAGGGTAGAATAACAGCTGAAGAGATGAATGAGCACAGTTAGTAATAACATGAATACAGAGAAAACTGGAAGAGCCGCTGAGACATTGAAGCACATTGGTGCTGAACGGCAAACGCCTCCGAGCAGTTAAAACTATTTTTATTGACTGCAGAAGTATTGCATTTGTGCAAGCAACAAATAAACTCTAAGGGGCACATTTACTAAAGTTCAAAGTGAAAATTCGAATAAAATTAAAATTTCTAAAAATTTTAGGCTACTTCGACTATTGAATAGCCCAAAATTAGTTTAGAATTGAAAAAATTCGAATTTCAAAGTACTTGCCCTTTAAAAATCCTTCGACTTCGAATATTCGCCAGCATAAAGCTGCCGAATTGCCATTTAAGCCTATGGGGGACCTCAAAGAACCTGTCCTGAAAAATTCCAAGAATTTGAAGGATTTTGCGGAGAATCGTTCGATCGAATGATTTGAACTATTTTTTATTCCATTGAAAATGGACCTATTCGATCTAAATAGGTCCATTTTCGAATGAAAAAGCCCTCTAAAAAAACTTTGAAGGTCGAATTTCAAAGTTTTTTCACTTTGGCCCTTAGTAAATCTGCCCCTATATATAAAAATGAAGAACAGGGTAATTTCATAAAATATGATTTGTTTTTAGTTTTTTTATATAAAATAAAATGTGGAACTATAAAATGAGCCCACAATTAGCTCACAGTTGCAGTTCCTTCCAATAAAAGTGATAACTTAGTAGAGTGCAAATGATCTTCTCTCACACCCCAATCTGTGGCTTCTGGCAAATGCCAGAGAAGATGCCATAGACAATTACTATTAAGTGAGGTGGTTGGGGGGGGGTGTTTGGGCCTCTGTGTACAGGTATGGGACCTGTTATCCCTTGGCAGTGCCTAAGCCATGCCGCCTGTTCGGAAGTCCTGAATCACTGAAAAGCCGAGGTCCCCAACTGCCGAAGTGAAGTAATGAAAAGAGCCAAATTTGAGGTCCCAAAGTGGTGAAAAAACCCAAAGTCACATTTTTGGATGCGGGTGTCCACTGCCAGCGTCCATTTTTTGGATGCCAGCAATGGGCGCCGGCGTCCAAAAATGGCAGTCCCCATCGCCTCGAATTTGCCGCAGGTGAATAAATTCTCCCATAACTTATCATCTCCCCTGTCCACCATTTCCAGACAGGGAAAGGTGGTAACCCTAGCTCATGTATGTCCACTAGTTAGAAAATATTCAGTGAAACTGAATTTATGTCAAAGTGCACGTACAGTTCCATTGATTTTTTACAAATCTGGTGCAATTGTGGCAGATGCAGAGCAATTGCAAGAGACCCAAGAGCATCTCCTCTTTTGCGACCACAATAACACTGGAATTCTGGGGGGGGAAACACTGCATTGTGGGGCAAAAACATGGTGATTGCGCTGGGAATTTCACTTTGCTCACTGCATTCATGCACCCTAAAGAGTTGGATTTGATACAGTAACCCTTCTTTGTGCACCTCTTTAGACAACTAGAGACATATCCATATATCTATAGGTATAGGACCTGTTATCCAGAATGCTTCCAGATAACAGAACTTAAGGCACAGATTTACTAAATTCACATGAGGGATTCGAAATTCGATCGAATTTTCAAAAAGATCAGAATTAGAATTTTCAAACATTTTTGAAGACCGCTTCGACCAGTGATTAAAATTAGAATTTTCGAACGTTTTTGAAGACCACTTCGACCAGTGACCAGTGAAATTTTAAACATTAAATAAACCCTATAAGCTGATTTTCCATCCAAAGGATTAATTATATCTCAGTTTGGATACAATGCTGAATGGTATTTGGGTCCCGCCTATACATTTGTGACATATGTTATTATATTACTGGTAGTTCCAGAACCCTGTGCAATGCTTATCCCATGTGCACGTTGTGTTGACATCAACCATCATGGAAATGTTTAAGTCATTTAAAGGGGTGGTTCACCTTGAAGTTAACTTTTATTATAATGTAGAAGGGAAAATTCTAAGAAACTTTTCAATTGGTCTTCATTATTTATTTTTCATAGTTTTTTAATGATTTGCAATTTTCTTTGCAGCTTTCATATGGGGGTCGCTGACACCATCTAAAAACAAATGCTCTGTAAGGCTACACATGTATTGTTATTGACACTTTTTATTACTTATCATTCTATTCAGTCCCTCTCCTATTCATTTTCCAGTCTCTTATTCAAATCAGTGCAGGGTTGCTAGGTTAATTTGTACCCTAGAAACCAAATTGCTGACACTGCAAACTAGAGAGCTGCTGATTAAAAAGCAAAATAACTATAAAACTACAAACAATAAAACATGAAAACCGATTGCAAATTGTCTCAGAATATCCCTCTCTACATTATACTAAAAATTAACTCAAAGGTGAACAGCCCCTTTAACGTCTGTTTTAAAAACCTTGATGTATTTTTCTGCTAAGAAGAAGGCATTTGGGAAAGTCTGTGATGCAATGCACATCTTTGCTCTTTGAAAGCGGATGAATCAGAGGAAGTTTTCGCAGGTGTGTTCTCAATAACAGTATAGGAACAATGGAAATCTTTTGAATCAATTCCACAGCCATTCAGAGTCATTGTTTGCTCAGCGAGGCGTCCAGTGTTATTTAATATTTCCAAACCTCACCTGTTAAACAATGCATTTTTGGTGCCAGGACAAAGGGTTTTTTTTATTATTTGTGGTTAAAATACAGTGTACTGTGTAATCTGCTGTAATTGACAGCTTTATTCCCCCCCGTCCCCGTATTTATGGCACATTTGAGAACTATTTTCTGTGTGTGAACCTGAACTTTCAGAATGTTTAGCTCACAGGATTAGTGGGGATGCAAAAACACATCCTTAAACACAGACACTTACAGCAGTTTGGCCAACTGCACAACACCCCATGTGGGTCCCGTCGTTTATAATTCCGTTCTCCAGCATTTCTAAAAATCTAATTCAGGGAGACTTTATAAAATAGGCAAAAAGGAAAAGGGGCCACTATCAAAGATCTGCTTGTCAGTGAACTTGGGTGTTGGAGTGGGGTAGTGGTACACTGGAAAACCCAAGCCAAGGACCTTCCACCTACACTGCTACCTATTACTGCCCCCCAACAGTGTTGATTATTGCCTGACACAATCTGCCCCCCATACCACTCTGCACTGTACCCAACACTTACCTACTAATGTACTTGGGCCAGTGAGGCTTACAAAATCCAGGCCCACCGGGATCATTCCCGGTACACCAGCCAGCCAGTCTTACCCTGGATCTCTCCCCAAGTTGACCTAGCACAAAGTATAGGATTCATAGGAAAGGACTGCCTCAATGTGCCAATGAGGTGCTCATCTGCCCAATAGGCAATACAGAGCACCCCATAAACAGCTTGTTACCCCCAAAGTGAATGCAGTAGAATGATCTGATGTGTATGGACAATGCCAACAATATACCCTGTTTTGCCAATTGCCAACATATCTTGTTTTGTGCAGCAATGTAGGAAAGTTATTTTTTGCTTCTGTAAAATTATTGAAAATAGAGATGTTGCAATAACTTTCAAGTATAAACAGTGCTGAAATGCTGATGTTGTATATTCCCTGTACATGTTATATTCAGAGAAAGTTCCTATATGTTGAGTCATGACTATAAACAATGTTGTCCCTATGCAATACATGTTTGGGATTGGGCCATAGCAGTGCTACAATTTGGGACAGGGTTCCTGGAAGGACCTCAGTTGGTTTTTGGGGAGGGGGGGGCAAGGCTTATTTGGGGGAACTTTGGGGATATTTTCTCTACTAGATACATTTGAAAGGTAAGATGTATTTACTGTCCTACATATTGAAATAACTATAGCTACATGTCTAATACACTAATGATCTCCTACATGTGTATACTTGTTATGAACTAAGAGTGGCCCCCAAAAAAATCAGACAATCACTTGTTTATAGGGAAATTATTAGGAGTTGCCTGGTAATAGGGCAAAACTCATCTGCTACTTGAGCAAATTTTATCCATAAAACCCCCACATCCCAAGGATTCTGGATAACTGTAGTAACTAGATACAGATATGGGACCTGTTAATGAAAATACTCTGCACCTGGGGGTTTTCCAGATGACAAATCTTTCTATAGTTTGGATCTTCATAACTTAAGTCTACTTGAATATCATGTAAACATTAAATTAACCCAAAAGGCTGGTTTTGCTTCCAATAAGGATTAAGTATATCTTAGTTGGGATCAAGTACAAGCTACTGTTTTATTGTTACACAGAAAAAGGAAATAATTTAGAAAATGTTAGATTAGTTCAGGAGTGCCCATACTACTTTTAACGATGGTGTCCCATTATGATCTTTATCCATAATATCACTTTTTGTATCCTGTTCCATGGAAAATATTACTTAAAAATTATATTCATTTTATATTTGATTTTATATCACTACAGTATATTTGAAAAACAACTATTTCTTGTTAACAGAATAAATATCTGAAAGAAAAGCATGAAACAGGAGGGTGATTTAGTCAAGCTGTTTGTTGACATTGTCTTGAGATCTACTGATCACCAGCTAAAGGTCTACTGGTAGATCCTGATCTACCTTTTGGGCACCCCTGGATTAGTTGGATAAAATAGTCTATGGGAGACGGCCTTTCCGTAATTCAGAGCTTTCTGGATAAAGGGTTTCTGGATAAAGGATCCCATACCTGTTTATGATCTGAGGGTGGAAATAAAGTATCAGTATTGGCTAGACAGGGTGCACCTTTTCTCATACCAGGCCACACTGCATATTCTTCATCGCAATATGTCATAGACTTATCCATCCATTGCATCATGATGGCCTTTGTACTGAGCTCATGCCTATGGGAGATGGCCTTTCCATAAGTCAGAGCTTTCTGGATAAAGGATCCCATACCTGTTTATGTTCTGAGGGTGGACATATATTCTCCGTATTGGCTAGACAGGGTGCACCTTTTCTCATATCAAGCCACACAGCATATTCTTCATCTCAATACGTCATAGACTTATCCATCCATTGCATCATTATGGCCCTTGTACTGAGCCCATGTCTATGGGGGATAGCCTTTCCAAAATTCAGAGCTTTCTAGATAAAGGGTTTTTGGATAAAGGATCCCATACCTGTTTATGATCTGAGGGTGGAATTATAGTCTCAGTATTGGCAAAAATAGGGTGCATCTTTTCTCCTACCAGACCACATAGCATATTCTTCATCTCAATATGACATAGACTTATCCATCCATTGCATCATCATGGCCTTTGTACTGAGCCCATTGCTAAGCTTTACCTACAAGCCCGAGCAAAATTAGTCAACGTAGCTTTTCTTGCTCTAATTACAAAGGACTTCTGTCAGCTGAATATCAAAACAATGTTTACTGTTTCGCTCCATAGACTCCAATAACTGTAATTTGCTAAATGCAAAAAAGGAAGAAATAAAATTGAATGAAGGCGGCAGAAAGCAAGTTTCCTCTTGCTCAGAATGTTTGGCTCCCTTTCAATTCTGCACTTAATTTCTGAGCCATTCAGAGCTGCTCGGGTAAATATATAGGACAAAGTGACAAAGATTCACGTATCTGAGCGGCCTGGTAATTAAATACAGGAACATGGTGTTTTGACATGCGGCTCAAATTCACCTGTCATTTCTGTGACCTCATAAAAAAATGGGATGCTAGGGGTTATTAGTATGCCTTCATAAGCAGAGATACTCCTTACCATCCTCTGATCTACAATTATGGTGATGGCGTGTGACACTCGCTAATCAAGGAGAAGCAGAAATAGCAAAATGTGGAGTCGGAACAAAAAATAAAATCATTGTACTGCCTTTTCCAGATTTTTTCATTTTCATGACTGTGCTCTGCATATTATATTATGCATTCTAGGCATTTTGCATGCATAAAATACTCCGCTCTTTGAATTCTATTTCGCAAATTGGAAGAGTGTTGAAGCCTTGGCATGGCAAGCATGTCACAACCTACTCAGTAATGTAATTGCTTCTCTTACATAGAGAATCTACTCATTCGGTTCTGAAAGCACCAAGGCAATACACTCACATATGGAGAAGAGATTAAAAGAATAGAGTGTAGTGTATTTAGTAGGTTAGTTATGGTTTAGTAAAGAGAAGAGATTCCCTGGTGCTCCCTCTAGTGCTTGCAAGTTGTGCCTTATCTGTTTCTGTGTGTCACACAAAGCTCCTCACTCTCATAGTACATTGTATCTCTGAACATGCATCTCTCATGTACATGGTATCGTTCTGTACAGATATCTTTCTGTTACATGGTACATCTATACCTGCATCTCTCATGTACATGTTAACTTTGTGTACATATACTGTACATCATGTGCGTGGTATTTCTCTTTATTTGCATCTCTAATGTAGATGGTATTTCTCTGTACATGCATCTGTTATGTACATGGTATACCTCTGTACATGCATCTCTTATGTACATGGTATATCTCTGTACATGCATCTCTTATGTACATAGTATATCTCTGTACATGTTATATCTCTGTACATTGTATATCTCTGTACATGGTATATCTCTGTACATGTATCTCTTATATACATGGTATTTATCTGTACATGCATCTCTTATGTACATGGTATATCTCTGTACATGCATCTCTTATGTACATAGTATATCTCTGTACATACATGTCTTCTGTACATGTTATATCTCTGTACATGGTATATCTCTGTACATGGTATATCTCTGTACATGCATATCTTATGTACATGATATATCTCTGTACATACAGCAGCCTAACAAGCAGCCAGCAGCCTAACAACAGAACAATGGGAAGGTAACCAGATAACAGCTCCCTAACACAAGATGCCTGGTAGATCTAAGAACAGCACTCAATAGTAAAATCCCATGACCCACTGCGTTCCACTCAGTTACATTGAGAAGGAAAAACAAAAGTCTGCCAGAAAGCAGTTCTCTCCTAAAGTGCTGGCACAAGTCACATGACCAGGGGCAGCTGGTAAATTGACAAAAATGTCTAGCCCCATGTCAGATTTCAAAACTGAATATAAAAAAAACTCTTGCTCTTTTAAAAAATGGATTTCAGTGCAGAAGTCTACTGGAGCAAAACTGATGTGTTTTGAAGAAATCATGTTTTCCCATGACAGTATCCCTTTAAAGATGAGGCAGGTACAGCCAGCACTTTAGTGAGGGGACCAAAGTTATTGGCAGACTGCATAACCTTTATGTACATGGATTAAAGTAGATTACACTGCACCCATTGTACATCACTCACTACAGAGTCAATATCTTCTTAAGGCATAATGCTTTCTAAAATAAAATAATCATCATGGTCAAAACAGAGCTACTCAGCAATTAGACACACACAATCAAACTGATGTTTCACTGGGACCTTTAATCACAGGGCACACTGCAGGATTAGAATATACTGTATATAAAATTTCTTAAGACTATTAGTAATCTAAATCGGAATAGAAATGGCAAGATGCACAGCTTGACATGTTCAGTTGTTCAATGCTGAATTTCACTGCCAGAAGTCCAAATATGCTGCCAGTGAATAGGATACGGAGAAATGGAACTGTTTTATGCACAATGGGTTCTACTGCATGATACTGAGGAGTAAATATATTAATGACCTATTACCAGATCATTCTTAGTTCTCATCCCCTGTGATGCATTGCAATTGCCTGCAGTGGACTAATACAAATTATATTTAAGAGTGTCACCGCAAGGCCTGAATAATTCCTAAAATTATGAGTTGTTTCACATCTATGCTGGAAATGTAGATTCCACTGATAGGTAAGCAGTTGCTGGAATATCTAATCAGATAGGATATGTTCTGCAGAATGGCTTAGCCATTCTTTATTGGCTCTGATTTAATGGAAGTAATTGCAAGAGGGTGAGGATGGGATGCTTAAAGGAGAACTAAATCCTAAAAATTAATATGGCTAAAAATGCCATGTTTTATATACTGAACTTATTGCACCAGCTTGTCAAGTTTCAGCTTGTCAATAGCAGCAATGATCCAGGACTTCAAACTTGTCACAGGAGGTCACCATCTTGGAAAGTGTCTGTGACACTCACATGTCAAAGGGTTGTGGTTGCCTGGGGGCTGGAACAGAAACACAAAACACAATATACAACATTTCTAGCCTACTTCTTTAATTTAACTTTCCTTTAAATTATTTAATCACCCTCTCATAGCAAACATAGACTACTAGGGGTCAGTTGCTGCTTTTCAATAAATCCTAACTAGTCTTGTAACATAAAAGATAAGCACCTTCCTCAATGCTATCCATGACTGGATAAAAACTTTTAACCCTCAGTGAGTTTCACCTAACACCTTCCTTTATAGGTCTAATGGAAAAATTGTGATACTGAATATTGGTGATTGTATTACCCTCAATGCCTTAAAATGCCTTGGGGCATTTTACTAAGTGGAATTCCTTAACACTTAGTTGACCTAAAGAAGCCACTCTGATGAGAGCTGAAATGTTTTCAAGATTACTCAACAAGTCCAGTTGCTGTAGATTCATCACTAGATACTGTTTGGCATGATCTGGATGAATAAAAACCTTTGTAGAGAACTAGTCCTACAGCTTTAACAGTAAACAGGGGGTGGACTCTTAGATGACCTAAAGAAACTGCTCTGCTGAAAGACGAAATGTTTATAAGATTACTCAGCAAGTTCTGTTGCTGTAGATTCATCACTAGGTACTGTTTATTTACCATGATCTGGATGCATAAAAACCATCCTAGAGAACTAGTGATAAAGTTTCCCCAGTAGTGAAGGAAACATGGATGGGCTCTTTGTTTATCTGAAGAAACAACTCTGATAAGAGGTGAAATGTTTATAAGATTACTCATCAAATCCAGTTTTTTTTAGATTAATCACTAGATAGTGGATGAATAAAAGCCTTCATAGAGAACTATCCCCAAAGCTATTAAAGTAATGAAAAGACAGGTCTGGTTGCATCACTCAAGATTGATTCCATGGTTTTGTTTGTGGAAGCAGAGGTCCCCAATGGTCATATGTTGCCAGACTAGAAATACAGACTGCTGGGAACCCTTTTGAAATTTGAAGGCTTAGAACAAGTGTACTTCAATTAGAGGCTGTGGCTGGTTGAAACACAAAATTTTTCATGACCATGCCTCATGGTCTCCACCACTCTGGGTCATTTACCCAGTTGGATATTCATAAAAGAGATTGAGCTTGCTTTAACAATCCTTTATTTAGTATACAGCTTGATTTAGAAGATAATTAAGCAGCCAAGTTCTTTGATCTTCAACTGCCGGCTAGTGATCCCTGGGTTTTCTACCAGCCCTGACCCCTTTAGCATTTCACAACTTTTATATTTGGGAATGGCACAATGTGCATCTTAGTTAGAGACCAAAGAGACAAAGGTTAAACTGCTAGACCACAACATATCAAACCAAAACTAGTCATTGGAAAAGAAAATGCACAATATAATCTAATGAAAAGAACTCTGATGTTGCTATGGTGACCAGTAGCTTACGTTTATGTATATATACATATATATATATATAAATATGCTAATTTTCACAGAATCTCCCCATTACTGCCCCTCCCCCATCTAGGGTTTAGATCGTAGAAGCATTCATGTAAAAAAGGCAAATTTCAGAGGAATTATTCTGTTCCTGTTTCAGCAGGCTCTGAAATTGCCAATGATTTGATTTTGCAACTATTTTATTCTGCGGGGTATAGAATTAAGGATTGCATCTAACCACTGCTGACAAGAAAGGACTTGGATGCAGAAAAATGTTGTTTGTCTCTTTACTTATCTTTTCTCAAAGGTTCTAGTTTATGCCCAGAATGTCCAGTAACTCCTTATTGGACTGGTTTGAGGTTTCCACTTTAAGTATGTGAATATTGAATTTTGGTTTAGATTTGGTTTATTTTGTAGAAAATGCCATCATAATCCAAGATGTCTGCATATTGCCAGCAAAAAATGCAACATCTGCTCATTGGAAATGTTAAATCACAGTTTATAGAATATCAGTATTACCATAAAGTGGATACATATGGATATTCAATACAGTTTGATTAAAGTATTTAACTTTGAAGTGTGCAGCTGTTGCATGTTTCTTTGTTTATTTGCAAAGATTGCCATTGGACCAATCTCACCTAGAGCCTTTATTATAAAACCTCCCTGTGAAGTCCCCAGAAGGATTATGTTGTGTATTATAATCATACTGGAAAATGTTATGGTTTCTCAGGGTTCCTTCTGCTTTGCATATGGGGAGAGGGTCTCCCCACTCATCAAATTATGATCAGAAATCCCTGCACTGCACTGAAGTGCATTTGATATCTGATCAGTAACTGTATTGCATGAAAACTGAAGTGCAAGAGTAAATCATTCTCAGGAATCCTTTTGTTAAGATATGGCAAATTCCTTGACATGGGCAAATCTATGTTTCTTTGACATCTGCTTTGCTTATGAAAGTAGTAATTGGTCACCAACCATCTTGTCAGTGTGTGCTCTGGACAGCTGTTGAAAATCTAAGTTTAGGGGTTTAGGCCAGTCTAAATCCTAAACTCAAGTAAGTGATAGCAGCCCAGATTATGTGCAGCGAATCAGCAGAAAACATGATGGGGAGCTACAAGAGCATCTTTGAAGAGCCAGATCTTTACTGCTAAATTGCCTTGGGCTGGTAGAGAATCCCAAAATATTTTGTGTAGCATCTCTACCCTACTTCTTTGTTACACTTTTCTTTAACAGAACAATTCACCTAAAAAAGTTACATAAAAATGATTTCTGTTGTTTTTTTTTAATAACTCCCCTATGCTTGTGTAGCGCTATAGTAAACTGACTTTACTATTGTCAATTTAAGCTACTTTCAAGGTGGTGTAAAACCACAAACGAGACACTTTTTTTCTCAGGGGTAAGCCCTCGGAGCGAGGTTCAGGCAGGGTGTATGATAACTGTAACCATAGCACAAGAAAGGGCGCCAGTAGTTCTTTCATGCTTAACCAGAAACAGTATTTTATTTACAGGAACAGATATCCACAGGAGTATAAATAGCACATAATATAAAGGATGCATATACTCACAGCACCATACATAGGGCTGGATCCCTACAGGCAAGGGTTCATGTCAGCAGAAGTTAAGTAGCGATTGGAGGTACGACCAGGTTTAAGTCTTTTCCCCAAGTGGCACACAGGTGTTTCCTACTTCCCTGAGTCTAACACGTAGTCCCTACTTCTGGGTTATTTGTACCCGGGATCTTAAACCCTCGGAGCCTTGAGCTGCTCAACTACCTAAGCTATCTATCACTCCTAGAGTGATCTATGACAGAGTATTGCTGTTCTCTTTACTAGGGCCAATGCCCCTAGGGACCACTACCCATTCCCTTCCAGCCTGCAGGGTTGGGCTAAAGTAATGGACCCAGACCGCATGGTTAACAGGACCTTTATACTATGACACAGTGCCATCTAGCGTACACTGTGAGAACTACAGGGGCTTACATAATCAGAGCTAAGACACAAGGTCCACATTAGGACCCATTTAGGTGTCTCTACTACTAGGGATGTGCCTGTCAATAATATGTCAGTGTGTCTACATTTTCACATCCCTACAGTTGTTTCTCTTTTTGATCTAAAATTTCCAATAATACATTTGCTTGAGTCAGTAAATCAAGAGTTAAATTGTGAGCATTTTCGTTTAATTAAAGCAAATCCCTTTTTACAGTTCTACTCTATACTTACATAGTGAATACAGAATAGCCTTAGCCTTTTGTTATCCAATAAATGCAATAAATAAAACGTAAAATTAGAGGATATTATACCTTTAATATACAATCCAAATGTATTTTGTCAATTTCATAAAAAAGGGTGAGCAAAAATCATTGACAAATTCTGCTCCAGACTGAGTAATTAAAGAAGATATTTAATATTAGAAATGCAGATGTAAAGGCCAATTATTCCTCCCTACCAGTTTACTCACTTGAAGATACACATGTGAAGTCACAAATAAATGTATTTTCACCACTTATCAAAACATTCAGGAGAGTCCTTGCTATTGTTTCCTTCCCTTGTTCCAGAGAAGTCTGGTGATTTAGTGTCCTTGATCTTACTGATAAGTACAGTGATGTTACTGCCTAATCATTGTAGTCAAATAGATTGGTTCAGTCAGCTGAAGGTATGGTAGGTGAGGATTGTAAAAACCTTGGAGAGCTACAATGACTCCAGAGGTCCTCTCTAGTTCTTCAGCCCTGATATAGTCTGAGAAGATGGGAAGAGTCCTTGCTATTGTTTCCCTCTCTTGTTCTAGGATTTTGTCTGGTGATTTGGTGTCCTTGATTTGACATAGTATTTTACTGATGGGGACGGTGATGTTACTGCAATCATTGTAGTCCCTTATCATGGGTCAGTTAGCCTTACACATCAGTCGATACAGCCATAAGTAGGTGAGGTTTGTAAAAACCTTGGAGAGCAACAATGACTCCAGAGGTCTTCTCTAGTTCTTCAGCCCTGATATAGTCTGACTGAGAAGATGGGAAGAGTCCTTGCTATCATTTCCCTCTCTTGTTCCAGGATTTTGTCTAGTGATATGGTGTCCTTGATTTGACAACGTATTTTACTCATGGGTATGGTTATGTTACTGCAATCATTGTAGTCCCTTATAGTGGGTAAGTTAGCCGATACCTTACACAGCAGTCTATACAGCCATAGGTAGGTGAGGTTTGAATAAACCTTGGAGGGCTTCTCCAGGTCTTCAGCCTTGATCTAATCTGGCTGAGAAGAGGAGGCGAGAGTTATAAAAAGACTGCTCTCTAAAATTGTAGTGTTGTGTTTAGAACATAGTCATGCAAAGAGGTGAGTTGGCACTGCTGCTGCATCTATTATGTTATAGATGTGTTTTTCTGTGTTCATCATCTCATTTGCAACAGGGACTCCTCCATTACCCGCAAACCATTTTTCCAACTGCAGCTCTCACTGGCATTCCCTGCCAACAAATGCACATCTAGTCCCATTCTACAAGTTTTGCTCCACATGCTTTACATGTTTTGGTTTACAAGACACCATATAAGTCTTGCCTTGGGCAGAGATATTAAAGTTCATGTTGGATACTAAAATGAATAACAGTTTCAGGCCTTCATTCTAAAAATATATTTTTTCAGTATGCTCTATTGTTGTGGAAATGTGTGCATTTTATTTGTAGTAATGCAATTTCCCTTCACGCTGCTGTATATATATATATATATATATATATATATATATATATATATATATATATATATATATATATATATATATATATATATATATATATATATGCTGGGGATCAGAGTATTCTTCCTCTTTGCCCCAAAAACCTGGTCCCGTGAGCTTGTTAAAATGTAGAAGATGCAAATACAACTGAGATGCCTTGAAACCAAAGTGTTGTTAGCTGTTTGCATCCAAGGAGACCAATTATGGAGCCATATTGATATGATATGCATGCCTAATTATGTAAAGCATGGTTTTCATGGTAATTATGTCTTTGACAGTGTAACCATATCTGCTATAGCAAACACATAATATTAATTGTCAAGCCTGTTTCTTAAACAACTCAAGCAACCATTTCCCAGTATTTATCCTTCAAAGAAAACCATTAAAAGCATTCATATAACTGGTTTTATTCATTGTTTAATACTGATGTCAAATTTGCATCAATATAGTAGCAATGAAGCTTAAATGCTGGTCACATGATTTTTTTTGTTTTACTGTTGCCAAGCAACTGCTTGTTTTAAGTCTATAAGGAATCCTGTTCACTTTTATGTAGACTTTTGGCATGGCTTGCCAAATAAATATTAATAGTTATACTAATTCTGCAAATGCATGCTGGCTTGGTTCCTCATTGTTTAGGTGTAGGGATGGGCGAATAAATTCGCAAAACACCCGCAAAAATTCGACTGGCGAAAATTCGCCTGAAAAAAAAAAAAAGAGACGCGTGACACGACTCGTTGAAAACGATGCATCGTGCGCCGAAAAACGAAGTCGTTTTCACTAGAGATTCGCTAATTTTTCGGCGAAGCGAATCTGCCTAGATTTGCCCATCACTATTTAGGTGTTTAACTTTAAGATCAGGCTATACCATTTAAGTACTGAATAGTCAATACCTAATTTATTTATCCTTCTTCCATATTTATCCTTTATAGGATTCAGTATTTCTCATAGTTTATTGAATGATCTATTAGTCAGTCCCTCATCCCAGCTTGTTTTATGTGCCATCTATAGCTCAATCTGCTAACAGTTGGCCATTCCATACTGTAGGAGAACTTGAACACCACCAACGAACACACGTTCCCTTCATTCTCAGTATACCCCATTCTTCTGCTATCTATCTTGGGTTGACAACATGATGAACATGATGGTCTGCAGCAAAATTCACACCAACAAAACATTAAGGGGTAGATTTAACAAATATCAAACTGGGGAATACTAAAGGAAGTTCCATATTTTCTTAATTTGCCAAAACATTCCTGGCCATGAACATTTAGATTGTTAGCTCTTGTAAGCAAGGCTATGATCCTTTTTTTTAATTTTATAACCCCTATTTTTATAAACTATTGCAAAGTCCTATTGGAGATAACAGCGATGATGATGGTGAAAGTTCAAATCCTTTCTCTGATAAAAGATTCTTACAATTATGAAAGACTGTAAAAAGTGAACTATCTTTAATTTGTGGCAGCAACCAAATGTGCTGGTTATTTAATTTCCCTTTAAACAAAAAGTTTAATGGCTGTGCCTGTGATCATTAATACAAATAAGCAAAAAATAATTACAGTCAAAATAGGTGACTCATCCTTCCCGGCATTTGTAGAATATCACAGGGACATAACACAGCCCGTTTGCCCTCCAGGGGTGCTGATTATATCACTATGCATGAATGTCTAGAAAAGAAAAGACGATTGCTCCATCAAATCAGAGCAGTTTACAGCAGAGCCAGAGGTGCATTTATGTTGCACTGCGTACTGGATTTAATGGCTGTAAAACTGCACATTTTCACACATCCCCCACTCTGAGTGAAGTGTCAGGAAAAATTAATGTTGGAGCCAGCCGGCTCCTGCTTCGATCTTCTCTGACCTTGCCAGGTGAGAAAGTAATCTCACCTCAGGGGTAATTAGGGTCTTTATCTTTAAAACATTGTTCAGGGACATGTTTGCCCCTGTTTTGTGCCTGGGGAGACCCTGGCTGGATTCATATAACCTGCATTTCTGGTATGTGATCTTAAGTGCTTGTAGGTGCCGCTCATCTCCTGCTAGACAACAAGCATCTCTAGCCTGAGAAAATCCTCTGTGATGTATTCTACTTTTTCATTTCTCAACCCCAACCTAGCTTGTATAATTTAAACCTAATATTATGGGGAACATAAAAATCATGATTCAAGCTTCAAGGCAGGCTGCACAAAATTCCGCAAGGCTCAAGGCATTTAACCATTATGATTGTACATTAAAAGAATCATTTATTTAAACTCAGTTATAGTCCTTGCCTTCTGATATCAACCATAGGTCAGATATTCCAGAATGCAATATTTATACTGTATATGCATTGGGTCTCTGAGGAAGTGCGTAGACACGAAACGCGTCAGACCTCGGACGCTTGTCAGTATATTCAATGTTCAAATAAACTTATAACTTTTTAACCTACAATTCCCTCTTTGGTGACTTGCTACTTTGGAGCTCGGAGTGCACTGCTTCACAAGTTGATTATTGACTACACGTTAATCCACTGGCGAGGGACTCGGGGCGGCTGCACCCGGGTCAAAGTAGTGGACACTGTTTCTCCCCTCCTCCATAAGTCTGTGGCTCGGGGCGGGTGCACCCAGACCAGGAGCGAAAATTGGTGAGAAGTGTCTCTAAAGGTGGCCATACACGGGCCGATAAAAGCTGCCGACAGACTGTGTCGGCATCTTATCGGCCCGTGTGAGGGGGCCTCCGAAGGGCTTCCCCAATCGACATCTGGCTGAAAGTCGGCCAGATGTCCATCGGCAGGATCAAAAATCCCGTCGGATCGTGGCCGCATCTGTTCGTTGATGCTGTCCTGCGATCCGACCGCCCGTATCTGTGCCATTCTGATCCGATCATTGGGCCCTAGGGCCCATGATCGGATTAGCCCGCTATCGCCCACCTCAAGGTGGGCATATCAGGGAGAAATCCGCTCGTTTGGCGACATTGCCAAACGAGCGGATCTCTACGTGTATGGCCACCTTTAGAAATCTCTCAACAAGTTGTTTCTTATTTGGATAAAGATTCATTAACATAAATAATTGTGAAGAATTAATCCCCGATGTTGGTGTTGTACGGTGGATTTAAATTAAATACAGATATTCCAGAATGCAATATTTATACTGTATATGCATTATTGATTGGGATTAGGTTCAATAAAAGAATATATTCCCTTTTACATTTTACTGCTCAAGATATATTCTTCATGGGCTCCCTTTGTGGTGGCCAGTTTTGAGTCATCCAAACTTAGCAGGCAGAATGCTCCAAACTGCTATTTTTGTTATGGTGATAAGACATTACTTGTGAATGGAATTCCACAGTTTCTACTCATTTTTGTCAGGCAATGCATGGAATTGCATTCAACACTATACAATCAACACTTTCTGTAATCTAGTGTGAAATAGGCCAAGGCCTACTGTATGTAAATTACATTTATATACATTACCTTGATCTTTTCAGCATTGTTGTCTCAGCATTATTTGCTATGCCCTTATAGGTCATTGAATGCAATTTGTCTACTTCATTGTTCTTCTTGTATCTCAGAGACAATTCCATATTCGCTGCTTTAGCAAAACTAATCCCATTTCTTTTCTTGTGTGTGTATTGCATTCAGATAGGAGCCACATCTCATTTGCTTGCCTTTAAAAACTACAAGAGCCACTTGGCCACGGTTTCACTTATGTGGAATTTAATCCATATTACCCCTCTCTTTACTTTTGCATGTAGAAAAGAGGAGGATGCCATACTAACTGCCTTAGCAAAGGCTCTCTCCATAAGCATCAGTGGTCATCAACCAACTGCACCTCTGAAATTCATGCCACTTCTCAGCCATTTAATCATATAGTCCTTGAGTCATAATGGTTTTGGTTCTTTCCTTTCTGTGGATAATAACTTCACTAGGGGAAAGTGGATTACGTGTCGCAGGGAAGTAGTTGATTGCCTCACACAAGGACAATGATTAATCCTTGCTCCAAGGAAGGAATTAATAACCTCACAGCAAGAGGTTTATAGAGAGTAATCCAATTACAATTAAATTAGTTTTTTAGCAATGGGATTATGCATTGTTAAATTGATATCAATCCCTTCATTGTCTTTACCACGCTACAATGTGGTTCCTTACTTGCTGTGTATTAAAGTTACCAATACTGAACCAAATCTAGTTTTCTTGGCCTTTCTCTTCAAGAGCGACCAAATGCAGAGAAATGTCCATATGTAAAATTACTCTTAGAAAAGGCTTGACCTGGTATCAATGACCTTTATAAATGTACACAGATGGATAGCCCTATTCTTCTTATTATGGTCATTTAGGAATTTTCCTGTTTCAGTAAATCTTTTTTTCTGTCATGGTCAATTTCCCAGCTGCCCCTGGTCATGTAACTGTGACTGCCGTTAATCCTGTTACAAGATAGCCCACTTGTGTGACCTTCAAGATACATTTCCATGTAGTACCTCTAATGAAGTGGTTTTCAGATGTTTTTATGGTTTCAGTCTCTTGCTTTGAGGTCCAATATTTGGCTAAGGCCCCACTTGTATCTAGAATTGCAAAAAGGCATTATCTATTAAATATCACCATAACTGGGACATTTATTTACATAAGTTGGCACATACCAATATCTTACCCGCTATTTCTACCGCCATCCAGCTGCCATATTTCATGCTAATTTAAATTACCCTCTACTTCCACCTGATCTCACAGACCACTTCCCACTTAACCTCTATTTAAATGATTGGGTGGTTTAATGCATATTGGTCTCTTGTGGCTGAATGGTCATGGTAGGTGACAGGAAACCCTAAGGTAGATAGCTGGATAAATAAAATAAATAAAAGGGATCATTGAATATTGGCAGTACAGGATACAAAATACAGACACAAGCCCTCATGTTTTTTCCCCTCATTGCACCCTGACCTGCAACCAGCAACTGGGCAGGAGCCATTTCTAGGTGAATACAGAGCTGCCTGCACGCTGCAGCACTTTAGTTATCTGTGATTGTCTGGGGAGGCAGGTAGGCAGGCAGTAATACAGGACTCCCATGCACCTACCAGTGCTGCATTCTGTACCCTGCACCATATTAAAAATGCAAAATGCAGCAAGGGCCTGGATTCAAGTGCTTACTGAATGAAAACCAAGCAGAGTGATTTTGCCCCCCTTAGAGGTATAGCTCTTGTGACTAGTTGTTTGTGCAGATTCTTATGCATCCAGGTCATGGCATCTCTGTAGAAATAAGTCAAATCAGCTTTGCTTTTCTTGAAGATGTTTCACCTGAATTGTTTCTGAATTGAAACAATAAAAGGCACAATTCTGCACCCATTAGTGATTGGGTTAATGTCTACAATAACTAATATCAGGTTGATTATTAAAGTAATCTAGGATAGTTTAGCCTGGGTTACATTTTATGCTGTTATTTTGAAGTCAGGTCTTTTAAATATTTAAAAAATAGATATACTTTTGAAAAATAACCCAAGATTTGGGCATCTCCTTAGATTCGAAACACTTTGCTACTTATTACAATATAACTGATGCCATTTTCAAGATGCCCTAGTATTTCAATCTCCGTCTCTAAAATAAAGGAAATGATGGGTTCCCTGCTCACTCTCAGCTCTTGGAGATGCGTGTTTTTCATGAATATTTTTCCAGCTGTAAATACTGAAACAGCTCTTTTCCCCGAAACTTTATAATATCGTAATTTCAGCCCACTCTGCTTTGATCGCCGTTTTTCTTGCATTTCCATTTCATGCCCGTTTTTCACAATACACAGATACTGTTAGAAAGCACGCCGAGATTTCACAGAGCTGTCAAGTAATATATCCATTAATGCAGAAAGACTTTAGCAAAAGAGCAGTTGTCTCTCAGGATTTCTCTCCCTTAATGAGACACAGCAAAGTGAAGGCTCCTGGGAAGTGCTATGAAATATGGAAATGGAAAATGATTACAATAAAATTGAACTCCAATTTGACAGAACAGAAAAAGACTGAACTTGTCTGATTTGCACGGTAGACTGAATGCAAGAAAGTCAACTATTCATATTTCCAGACAGTTATTATTGAAAACATGATACTTTGTCCATTTGGGGTTTTGTTTGTTTGGAGTTTTGTTAATTAGGTCTTTGGACCTGGCATGACCCAAATGCCTCAAAACTTCTCAGGGATCATCCTCTTGTATATGAGAGTCAACAACAGCCACTCTACTTCCAGTGTGGTCTCTGATGATGTTTGATTCTCCATCAAACACTGTCCATTCAACGGGTGCACATTTCATTGCATTCTCCACCAACTAAACAGTATCCACAAAACAGAGCAGCACTCCAGTGTAAAAGGCCAATTATTCATTATTATATGAGTATAAGACCTAAAGCATTTTAAGTACCAAGCCCTTTATTATAGATGTTTTTTGTTTGCAGTGTTGTTATTTATGTGTTTGGACATGGTATGACCCAATATAACAAATATTCTAAAGGACCAGCCTCTCACTCAGGAGATGAGAGAATGCTGATAAAACATGGGGCCCACAGCAATATTGTCCACTAATTTCAGATGTTGTGACCATTCTTTTATCCTGGGGTGAAAAACAACTATTTTATATTGGAAAAAAAAATCCATGCCTGCAATGTAGTCACCTATCTATCTGACTGATGAGATTGTGTCAGAAATACTTAACAGGGCATGTATCAATGGATAAACCATGGATCAAGGAGGTTTACAAAGATACCTGCTGGTACCCAAGGAATACCTGCAAAGTGGTTGGGTTTTGGGCAGAAAAATCTCCAATTTCCTGATGTGCAGGCAGTCTGTGGGTAACCTGCCTGGGTACCAGGAGAAGGTGCAGGGTTGGTCCCTCCCACACACCCCGTGGTTTGGGTAAGTTTTTCTTCCTAGTTTTGTCAAATTGTTGACCAGTGACATCACTTCTGGTTTTTCAGGTCTGGGTCAGGTATCGGTTTTGTGTGGGGGTATATTGGGTGACCGGTGCATTTCGGGTGATGGGTCTGTGGCTCCTTGTTGGGCATGGGTCTGTCCAACTGGAACC
>CM044441.1:15614410-15628630 GCA_024363595.1 Xenopus borealis | reverse complement strand
ATTTGTAGGATTTTAAGGGAATTTTTGTAAATTTGCCCCTGGGTGTGTTGCGAGTTAAGGTGGTCCTACATAAACCAAGATGGCGTCTTATTATAATTTAGGCTCTTTAAACAGAGTCTGTCTAAAAACATTTGCCTCATACATGGTTTTACCTTTGAAACAACCTCACACCTCCTGCAACTATTCATCTATGCAAAAGCCATATGAATCTGATTATTTGCCTACCAAATGGTCCATTGGTGTCATTTCAATATAAAGCAGCTTTCTCTTGACAGTGATATAAGGACCTTCGAAAGTGTTATCTCTTGTATAGTAGTTGCTGGTTGTCTAAGGATTATGCTGAGTTAAAATACTGCACTAAGAGTGGCGCTGATTGTTGTTTGCTTGATTTATATGGTCATTCTGCTCTAGAGGATTATCGTGGTCAAGGAGTGATTGGATTTGAAAACTCTGGCACTTGGGCAGATGATATGGATATTGTTCATTCTATTCACACACACAGATGGTACTGATTCATCACTGCTACTGTAACAGCCTATTGCCTACTTGGCCAATGCCTTATATGCTCCCTAATCAAGTACATCGGCCAAACAAATAACTTAATTTTCTGCAATGAACAATGGTGTGTCTCGAATTGTGATCATTGAAAATGCAGGAACTTCATAGTATCCAAAAATCTGCAAATTCAGTACAAAAATTGACTGGGTAATGAAGTATCTCCATATGCAGCCAGCTTTAGGCTAACAGGACTTTGACTGAAGATAAGGGGGAAAGCAGACTTGGAAAAACCTTAAAGTAGTGATCTCCAAGCAGTGGCTTGTGACCAACATGTTGCTCATCAACCCCTTAGATGTTACTCTCAGTGGTCTCAATGCAGGTGCTTATTTTTTAATTGCTGGCTTGGAATAAAGTTTTGGTTGCATAAAACAGAACATTCAGTAGGCTCCCAGTTCACATAGGAGCTACCAAATAGCCAATCACAACCTTTATTTGGGTCATCAGGGGATGATAATCCATAAAAATGAAAGGGGCAAATGCATTGAAAACCAGTGGGCAAATAACTGTAATGCTAGAAATGATGCTTAAATACTGTAGCAAACCATCTCATATCTGCTAAAATGGTTTATGGAATCCTCCACCTCCAACTATATAGGAATATCTATAGCTTTATATTACTTTATGCTCCTTGTTTTGTTTAAATTCTGGTATGTTCTCTTAATACAAAGATCTAAATGTGAATAGAAACCCAAGCACCACAATGTCCTACAGTATGTCACTTATGTATCTGAATGCTATTCATTTTACTTGCAGTTTTGTTCATTATTCTCTGAAAGCCAGCGTCGGCCTTCGGAAGTGACACTCTGCCTGCAAAATTACACATTGGCTCATTAGTTAATACTAAAGGAGGAACTGAATCATTGTTAATACTTTCACTTTGCCAATTAACTGGCCAAAGATCATAACCCAAATCATGAGGAATGTGATAGATTCTTGGGACATATAAAACAGCCATTGTACTCCAGTTCTTTCAGACAACTGATAGGCCCACAACAAAGAGTATAATATGTGTCCTTGGAGCAGACTCAGCTGCTCACAACTCTGCTGACTTTTGCAGTCTACAATATTCTCTTCCAGTGAGAAACCCTCCCAAGAATGGACATTATAACCTTTTATAAAGAGGAAATATGTTTATTTGCTAACTGTTTACTCACATAGTCCTCTAGTACAGAGTCTAATCAATATGGAATGGAATGTTTTGGGCACATTTTAGCCAATTCAATCTAGAGAGGTTGAGTTGTCAGGCAAAATCTTCCTGTGTATGAATAGGGAACCTAAGGAGCTTTGAAGTAGGTGGGGGTAGAGGCAACAAGCAGAAAAGCAAAAAAACAAGAACATATCATTGTAGAATATGCCATCTGACAACATCCCAAAAGGAGCAGTATCATAACTAAACTAAAGACATGACAGTAACCACAGTTATGTTAAACTTTAACACATGTTTTATATCTCTTGTATTGAGTGCATAGATATAGCTTAGGTCTGACGGTGGTCATACAGGCCAGATCTGCTTGTTTGGTGAGTGGACCTGGGCCCATTTTGTCCCAGCATGTGGCTGTAGATGCCAATGACTGGATGATCTATTGACCTACAGAAATCCATCAGAAGAGGACCACATCAAATTGCCAAAGTGCTCCAATTCAAATTTCAACCTGCACTACTCATATCTGGACAATATTCCTGAGCTGTTTTGATCGCCGCTGTCATAAGTCAAATGTCTTATGTTAATTAATAAGACTTGTTGAATATTGTGCATACTTAATATACTTTTTGGAAAACATCACGTCTTCCAATGCGTAGTGAATAGAATAAAATTGCTAACAGCAAAAATTCACCTTCAAGCAGATCTTACAAAATGCATTGTAAGTGCAATTAAGTACATTTCAAAAGGCACATTTTTGAATACCATTTGAATTTCCAACTACGGCTTTCCAATATGACATGGATAAAATATCCCAATTGATTTTGTCACATAAAGGGCCACATTCAATTCAGTGAGAAAAAGGTTAATCATGAGTAAAGTCATGGACAAGATTCAATTTGAGATACAATTCAGTTCAGCAAAACTCTGTCTAAAGTCTATGGGAGATAAAACTGTGAAAAATGTTTTTTTCAATGAATTGAATCTGGCCCAAAATATTATATTCACACTATACAGATTAAGGTTATTTATTTTTATTCAAATACAGTTATCTTTTCATATTTTGAGGACAATGTGATTGATGCTAAAGATCCCATTGACCATGGAATCAGCAGTAGATATATAGGGTAGTTTGACAAAGAAGATTTATCAGGGAGAAAAAGTTAAACTCTTTTATTCATGCAGTGACCTAAATTCTGTAGTTTAGTAAGCAACCCTGAGTCTTTTAGTCATCTTGTCTTGATAAATATGGGTTTAAAGTAGATCTGGAAGTCCTTTAAACATACCACTGCTAAATATACAATATAGTGAAGGGAACCATTTGAGTGGAATGATTAGACTAGAGGAGCAGAACTTTCATTTGTAGCAGCATAGGCGGTTCTTCATATTGAGGACAGTGAGGTTGTGGATAGTGATGGGCAAATCTATCCCGTTTTGTGACTTTTCGCTGGTGTTTCGTGAATTTATTCGCTAGCAGCGAATCGCTGGAATTTGCCGCAAATTTAAATTCGTCCATCACTAGTTGTGGAATGCCCTGCAGAATGTTGTGATGGCTTATTCTGTTAATGCCGTTAAAGGGACAGTTCAGTGTAAAAATAAAACTGGGTAAATAGATAGGCTGTACAAAATAAAAATGTTTCTAATATATTTAGTTAGCCAAAAATGGACTCTATAAAGGCTGGATTGACTGGATGTCTAACAGAACTTAACAAAACTTCCTGCTTTGCAGCTCTCTAACTCTAAGTGACTTGAAGGGGGGGGCACATGTGACATAACTGTTCAGTGAGTTTGCAATTGATCCTTAGCATGCATCTCAGATTCAAAAGCAGCAGTTATTGCCCATGTGCCCCCCTCAAGTCACTGATTGGTTACTGACTGGTAAGCAGTCTAAACAAAGAGAGCTGAAAAGCAGGAAGTAGTGTCCTTGCTATTATATTACATATCCAGTCACTCCAGCCTTTATACATTACATTTTTGCCTAACTAACTATATCAGAAACATTTTCTATTTTGCACATCCTATCTATTTACCCTATCTATTTACCCAGTTTTTATTTTATACTGAACTGTTCCTTTAAGAGTGGCTTGGATGGGTTGGTTGAAGTGTGTATATGTATGTGCACTAGGGTTAACTTGGAAGGGTTGAACATGATAAATGTTCGCTTTTTTTCAACCCAACTCAAATATATATTTATGATCTTCTGATAAGAGGTATTTATTTTTATCAAGGGCTCTAGTTTGTTGATTAAGAAGACAACCCCCTCTCACACCATCAGCTGAAGGGCTCGTCCAGACGAGAAGATTCGAGGAGATTAGTCGCCTGGTGACAAAACGCCACGTCTTTGAGGTGACTAATCTCCTTGAATGGCTTGCTCGTATCTAGCACCCGCTAGCGCTAAAGTCGCCGGCGCCCATTCACACGGGGCGATACGTTTTTTAAAGTCGCTCGAAATTGCCTCGTGAGACAATTTTGAGCGACTTTGAAAATTGCGTCGCCGCGTGTGAATAGGCGCAGGCGACTTTAGTGCAAGATACTAGCAAGCCATTTGGGGAGATTAGTTGCGACGATTAGTCGCCAGGTGACAAATCTCCCAGAAATCTTCCCGTGTGGCCTTACCCTAAAACATTGACCCACAACATGGTGAATGTACAGGCTCACACGTTGATACTACTCAAAAAATATAAACCTTGTTCCTGTGATGGTGAAAGTCACTAAAAGGAAAGTTCATCTTAGATATCAATTTGGTTTTGGATTGGTATGGATTTCCTTGCACATCTGACCTATGCCATATTCCTAAGACACAGTCTACAACATGATCTTTTGTACATTTAGAGGTAATTGTACAATTATTCTGTACAACTGGGCAGGTAGAAATTGCAAGGGTTCCTAGTCCATGGAAAAGGGGGTGCAATAATGCAGTGGTTTCATATACTTTCTAGACACATTACAGAGCTCTGTTATTCTATTCTATTCAGTTTGTAAAATAATATTTTGCATCTTTTACATAGGCATCAGGGAACATAAAGGTTGGCAGGCTATACGTCTGAAAAAAGAAAAACAACTTGCGAGCTCTGGCCAATTAACTTCAGTAGAATAACATTTATAACGGTTGCGGCATGTCCTAAGTTTACACTGTTGCAAATGAACACGTAAACACATTATGCTGCCGTATTACCAGAGAACATGTAATGCTATTGATGCTGAGGGAAAATGTGAAACCAAAGAAAGAAGGTTCCTGCAACAGTACAGCAGGAAAGGGAACCATAAGGCTTATCCAATTTCTTGTCTGCTGATGTCACCCTTACTTATTACATAACTTTATTGAGCATGGCCTTTACCCCATGAAATGTGATCAATTCCATTACAGTAAGCATAATGAATGTATTAAGATATGAACCACAAACTAGTCTACTGATCGAACTACAAACCTGCAACCCAACAGTAAATGATAAAGTCAAAACCAGGCTAATTCACTAGTGATCTGCTAGCTTAACCCACACACGTCCATCTTCAAAAAGCACAGTTCAACTGATAGGACACAGGCGATTGGTGTGCTCTCCATCATTTCCAGGTCAGTCAATGCGTCACACCTTATGGCAAATCAGTGCAATAAAAACAACATTGAAAAATGGTCAAAGTGTCTTCTGACAGAGCCCAACAAGGTGCAGAAATTGCTCCCAAATTATCTTCTCCAGAGTCATCTTCTTGAACCTTAATATGAAGGCACCACATGGGTAGCTTAACCCCCACTAATAGGCTTAAATGCCATGAGAGAATACTGGCCAAATGTAGGGAGCAGCATAAATGAAAATAAAATAAATACTGAGTTTTTCACATTGAGATCATTAGGTACTGTAGCATCTTCAAGTGTTTTTTGTGTTTGTAAGAGAAATGATGTTGGAGAAATGCCAGCATAAGGAGAGTCTTAAAAACAACAAAGCTCATTAAAAGCCATTGCATAATGCTTCAGGATTGAAAACAAGTGTCAAAGCAGCTGTACATGCATTAAGGGGTATAGTGTTAATGGAATGTAGCCAGAAATGTATTGGCAGCTGTACAAAGAATAATAATATGCAAAACAGGGCCTGATGCTGATCGTTGTGTAGAGCCAAGCAGGCAGACTATTGGCAAAGCTGAACCTACAAATGAAATATAGAAGTTATAGGGGCTACTGCTGGATGCATGTATCTTTATGGACTGAAGATCTGAAGTACCTGACCTCCCATTCCTTGGGTTGAACCTGTGTATGTGTGTGCAGCATTTCCATTCCTATCCACACTGGGTATGCTATTTATCAGGGTTTCCCAACATTATTTATCCATGAGCCACATTCAAATGTAAAAAGATTTGGGGAGCAACACAAGCATGAAAAAGACCCTGGGGTCTACAGGAGGCTTTACTTGGCTGTACACCTGGTTTTTATACAACCAAAACTTGCCTCCAAGCCTGGAATTCAAAAACAAGCACCTGTTTTGAGACCACTGGGAGTAACATCCAAGGGGTTGGCGAGCAACATGTTGCCCGAGAGCCTCTTGTAAGGGATCAATACTTTAGGTGAATCCTGACAGTTTCAAGCTGTGTGTATGATACTTTGCATAAATAAAGAGTCATCATCTCATGGTGTACCTTAAATTTAGATTTTCCTCCACGTAGATTTGGGGGTTCCAGTAATCCTTACCAGGCTGCCCTCTTTTCTTGAAAGTATGTGTGTTTATTTGTTGCTGATACTCATCTAAATGCCAGATGTATCAGGTGCTGTAGAATTTGCATTTATTTTCATAACCTCCAGGGTTGGACATAACATGAGTACCTGAGATGCTTTATTTCACAAGTGGAACAATCATTGGGCAGCTTTTTATCTTACCTGATGTTTTCTACACCTTCCTAACTCCAAGATGTGCTTATATATCCTGAACATGGCTCTCTAGTTTGGAGACACTACAAGACTCAAGGTGGCTGTACATGGGCAGATTTAATCTGGCATTTCTGTCACTTTAGACTGAATCAGCAATTTATCTGCCCTTGCATGGGGACCTCTGATGGGTCCACTTGACAGATATGTATATGGCCAAAAGATGTTGATCAGGCAGGTTTGATCTTCCCACTGGATCGATTTGGGGACAACATTGGCTAGTTGATATGGTCTTCGCTCCAATGACTTACTCCATTGGCTCCTAGGATCAATGATCAGATTAAAGTCCAATATAGTCCACCTTAGGTGAGCATATCAGGGGAAAGATCTTATAGTGTATGGTCACCTCTAGTTCTCTTTTATAACATGACCTGATCTCCTATAAATCAATTGTTGGGAAATGCATCTACTCAATCTCCCTTCTCTCTCTCTCTCTTTAACAGCATATGGCATCTTGAATTAGCTGAATCAAAATGTAGCAACATAATGATACCAAAAGCCAAAGCAATTCTCATTAAAAAGATTTTATTTACTATCCTTTTCATCTGAATTCCTGCTCTAGAAAGATACATGTCTGCTAATTACTAACTGCATCTTATATTTGCACATGGTGAGAAACCATGAATCTGCTTAGGAATCATGAATACAGGTACAGCTATGTTACATCCGCACACCCAAGGCCATAGCTTCCCTGTGATGATAATGGCAAATATTTCCTGAGGATACAAAGGCAATTTAGAGTCGGTTGATTTAGAAAGGAGCCAGTAACACAAGCTGTACAGTGTGATAATGTTTGCCCAGAACTAGAACAATGACCCGTGTTGCCAAACACTTAACAGTAGGACACACTGAGCTGCTGGTCATTTTTAATGAGTGTCGAAAACGGAAAACATTTAGCAATAGCCGCAGTGTAAATAATTAATAAGCCAAAGGTTTTCGGAATATTCATGCAGTGACATTCAGATTATAATAGGTCATGTATTTACAGCTTTAAACTATTCAGAGTGATCTTTGGAACCTCTGTAACGGGGAGGCTAAATATAACCTCATTATGCAGTGTATCCTATTTTTTAATTGGCTTCATGATTTCAGGAAGGTGTTCCATTAGCAAAGGGAACAAGCAGAAGTCACTCACCCTTTGTTTATAGCTGAAGATGTTTGAAACCAAGAACTACAGTGAATCTGGAGCTCCTTTGCCATTCGTTTTATATCCTTTATACCGATGAGACTGTGGGTCGACTGTTAAGACAATTAAATATTCATACGTCTCTTAATTGTTATGTGATCTACGTAGCACAAATGCTAGCCAACCACAGTAGATATACAATATGATTGGCCGATTCTCTTCTGATCTGTCATGCCGCCTTGAATTGTAATGTACACTATTATTTAATTGTAAATGTAATCTATAATTTAATCTTAAATATATCATTTTAATCAACCATAACTGTTCATAAACAAGGATTGGTACTTGTTTGAAAATTTGTAAAATGGGGATATAATTAGAAAGATGTCCAAAAGATGTTCAGCGTTGGATGGTGTCATTCTCTCGAACACATTCTAGAGCACTAGTGCTAGAGCATTAATGGGTGGTTCACCTTTAATTCACTTTCAGCATGTTATAGAATGGCTACTTCAACTTTTCAATTGGTCATCATTATTTATAGTTTTTTAAGCATTTGCCTTCTCCTTCTGACTCTTTTCAGCTTTCAAATTTGGGTCATTGATCCCCATCTAAAAAAACAAATGCCCTTTAAGGCTAAACATCTTGGTGCATTTTTATTTAAGTTTGAGTTGTTTTTTTGTGGTCATAACCTCACATTTTCAACCCTGGAAATAGCTTGTAACTGAAAATACCCCATCTAAAACCTGTCGAGGTCATGAGGAAGTCAATGGCAGAGGTCCCTTGAACCATTTGAAGATGTTAACAGCCTGTTTGATATTTGAGTTTTTTCTTAAATAAGATACCATTCAAGTTTTGTGTTCATTCGAGGTTAAAAAAAAAACTCTTGACCTTTGATAAATAACCCCCCTTGTTGTTAATTCTACTTTGTGTTAAACATCTTTATATTCAGTCCTCTCCTATTCATATTCTAGTCTCTTATTCAAATCAATTTGAACCTAGCAAATAGATAACTGAAATTACAAACTGGAGAGCTGCTGAATAAAAAGCTAAATAACTACACCACAAATGACAAACAATGAAAACCAATTGCAAAATTGCCTCAGAATATCAATCTCTACATCATAAAAGTGAAATCAAAGGTGAGCAACCCCTTTAAAGGTAAAGGGAACTGCCCTATACTTAAGGGCAAATTTTTCACCTAAAATCCCTCGAATATCGAATTCGATAAACATTCGACCACTGAATGCTTATCGAATAGGTTTAGCCTAGTATCTCCTCGATATTCAATTTCTCGATGAAATCGTACGATCGAATACTGAAAAAAATCGTACTTTTGCCTTCAAGCCTCTGAAAAATTAGTACGAATCGAACAATCGAGGCGTTCGATCGTATGAATGGTATTCGAGCAGGTCTTTGCAAAAGAAGCCGATGGGGGGGTTCCCATAGGCTTCTATTGGTATTCGGTAGGTTCAATCTGGTGAAGTAGTCATTCGAAGAAATTTTAAATCCTTCGATCATCGAATGATCGAATATTCAATCATTCGATCGATTCAATAATTCGGTATTCGATGATTGAATGCATATTCGATGCATATTCGATTCGATAAAAAATCGTATGATCGATATTCGATCAAATTCGATCGAACTTGACCTCTTCACACGAATTTTGAAATCTGACCCTTACCATCTGTTAATGCCCATTCAAGCATTATTATTATTATTATTTTTATTATTATTATTATTATTATTATTATTAATAATAACATGTATTTATATAGTGTCAACATATTTCGTAGCTCTGAAAAGAATCCCTGCCCCATAGAGTTTACAATCTAAGTTGTTGCTGGAATAAATCATATCACTGTGGAAAATGTGTTAGATAGGAAAACTCTTATTTTTTATGATTATCGTCAAAAAATACAGAGCCCTGATAAATTGACCATTTAGTGTCCTTATGAGGAGAGAGAGAGATCCCCTATATACAGAATATACAGAATCTATAACATATTTAGTTTGTAAAGACTCCCCACAGGGCACAATCTTCCTTAGAAACTGTAACAAAAATGTAATACATAGAAATACAGCTTCCTTCAATGCCCACAGAAAGATAAATAATGCCCCACACATAGAAACACATAAAGAAACTAACAGGGACAATTCATAGAAAAAAACAGCACAAAGGCCTCACCATACCACATATCTTCTAAGCTTGGAACTCTGCCTCCATCCTGGATTCTCAAGTGCCATGTCCACACAGCTCTGGGCCTGGTGAAGAATGGTACATAATACAAGAGGAAAATGACAGTTGGAGTAATTTACAAAGATGTCCATAGCCACCTGTCAGGTCTTTGCTTTCATTTATTACTTGTAGTAGACTGACTGGAAGATGGTGGGGTTCATCTCGTTCAAGTGTAGGCTATGGTGCAAAACACAAAGGCAATCTGCCATGTTGTTTTTACATTTTGCTCTCTACCCTGCAAGAAGAACTTCCACAATGGAGCACATTTTCTATTAATTTGCCCCGTGTATACATTGCTGTCTGTGTTTATCAGCTCTGTATTCACAATGGCCACACAGCCAGTCCCTACCCATTACCTTACTTGGGCATAAACATCTATGACAGGTACTAAGGAACTAGGTACACAGCACAGCCAGACCTGGATTTTAAATGAGCACTATGGGTGTCAAAGACCCCAGCTAAGGGGCATCAAAACAAATGACTCTTAGGGGCAAATTTACAAAATTCGTGTGAAGGATTCGAAGTTCAATCGAATTCGTTCGAATATCGATCATATGATTTTTGCGGATTTTCCAATATGCAAATTTGGCCTCTTCGATCATCAAATACCGAATTATCGAATAGATCGAATGATCAGATATTCGATAATTCGATCATTCAGTGATCGAAGGATTTTCATTTTTAAAAACCTTTCGAACGCCTACGTTCGAATCGTACACATTTTTCGGAGGCTCGAAGGCTAAAGTACGCTTTTTTCGTGAAATCGAACGATTGGTATCCGATCGTACGATTTCATCGAGAAATCGAATATCCAGCAAAAAGATAGCCTAAAACTATTCGAAAAGCATTTGCTAGTTGAATGCTTATTGAATTTCGAATAGATTCATAGGATTTTGGGTGAATTTTAGTAAATTTGCCTCTTAGTATTCCTTTACTTCCCACTTGGCACACAAACAGTAAAGAAGTATAACCACAGTTCTCATAGGTACTCCCACAATTATGGAAATATTTCAGTAAGTGCACACCAATCACCTGATTAAGGGGGTTGATTGCATGTATTAAAAAAAAATAGGGCTTTTTGCCTAATACAAACAAATCTTTTGCACCTTGATTGTTTCCTTTTTGTTTTAACAAACACTATGAAAGAGATGTTTGCTCTACACATTCTTCCACTTACCTTGCCTCACCCTGACTTTATATAATAAATATAAATAAAGGTAAAGAGTCACCTGGGTGTTGAGAGGAAGCTTTCTTGTGTACACTTACTCCTTACAAAAGGGAAATGGTTATAAAACATTTGCTGTGCTTCTGCAAGAAAAACAATGGCAATATATATGTTCTGCTAGAGATCATGACAAGAATATCTATTCTTGAGCATAGGGCAGAATGTATTCCAGATGTAAGCACGGGATGCGGCAAGAGAATTAGTCCCAAGCTGTGATATTAATTGGAGGAAGAGACCTGGGTGGTTTGATGCCATTTCCTCTTCTTGATTAATGAAGCAGAAGTGCCGACTGGGTTATCCAAACCTCAAGACATATTTTGGGATCCTTCTTCTTATCTAAGTCTCTTGATCTCTTCATGTTTGAATTCCTCGGACAGCAATTTGGTCATCATTACTTGTATTTTCCCTTCAAAGATCCTCTTCCTGTCCAAAAATTCAGCTGCTTTATCCTGGAATGATCCTAGAAGTCAAATTCAGGTCACAGACAGACAGGACATCAGGCCAGAAATTTACTGTAGGTCAGTAAAGTCTATGTTTTCCATCTGAAAAGTCTCAAAGAGCACAAATGTTCATCTGCAATATTTCTTTTTTTTTTATTTTTACTGGAAGGGGAGGCCTACTTATCAATTTTCAAAACATGCACCAATTTTCATGAATGAAATCACAATTTAACAAAATCGCATGATTTTTTTACCGATTGCTATTTATGAAAAAACTCAAATCAACTGCAGTTTCCATAATTTTTACAAATTAAACAGTTTAGATCAAATTTAAAAATAAAATAGCTTCGATGGTGAAAATACCTCCCGTTTTTTCATTTGAATTTTCAAGGCTATTTTTTATAATTGATAAATATGAAACATTTTAGTTAGGAATAGGATTAGGATAGGATTTATGGCCACCTTAATGTCACCAGACAGGGAACCTTCAGAATTTTACATTCTCAAGCAATCTGTTCTTACAGTTCTAGCATTATGGCACGTAACCAGTTCCCTATTGAAAAAAAATAATTTTTCAATGTCTATCATGGAAATCTGGAATAGAATTAGGAGATAAGTGTGCATCATTGATTTTAATCAGGTCCAAAATCTGTCACAACAGTAAAGCAAACCAGACGGATTCTAGGCAAAGTCCCCTCCAAAGGATTGTATCTTCTGAAACCTCAGTTGTCAAGGGGTTAGATTAGGTTCAGCCAAAAACAAATAGTTTGAACAGATCGAAATCCTGCAAACAGTGCTTGGATTGGGCTGAATACCAAGATAAATCATTGATTCAGTGCATCCATACAATGAATATAAAGCTGCTAATTATGGGTATTGCCTTTTTGATCAAGGTTCTCCATGCTGTGTGCACTCTAACCTTGAGCAGGTCACACAGGGCAAGATCAGGCTGGGTTGTTTGACCTATATCAACAATACTGCTGACTATCTTGATGTGTGTGGCCAATGGTGGTTGGGAGTTTGTTAGACTGTTAATCCTGTGATTCTTATGGATCAAGGTGTATTATTATTAACATTATTATTAACATGTATTTTTATAGCACCAACTTATTTCTTAGCGCTGATCCAGCATTGAACCTATAGTTCTGCACAATTTAGTATCATCTGCAAAAATAGAAACCGTACTTACCCACATCCAGGTCATTAATAAACAAGGTGAAAAGCAAGGGTCCCAGTAAAGAGCCCTGCAGTACCCCACTAACAACACTGGTCCAATTACCACCATTCTTTGTAGTCTTTCTTTTAGCAAGTTCTCTATCCAGGTACAAATACTATGTTCCAGGCCAACATTCCTTAATTTCACCAGTAACCTTCTGTGTGGCACTGTATCAAATGCTTTAGCAAAGTCTAAGTAAATCACATCCACAGCCATCCCAGAATCGAGGTCCCTGCTTACCTTCTCATAAAAAGAAATTAAGTTAGTCTGGCAAGATCTATTACGCATAAAACCATGCTGGCACAATCCCATCTGGCACTATTGGTCATGTTAGCAAATTTCCATTAGTTAAATGAAAAGAAGAGAGTGATTTGAATGATACAAAGATGGCCATACATGTGTATTGAACTTTAATTGATAATTCTCAGGCCCAAGTATGGCCATCTTTACTGACTACATCTACACAAGGACTCTGATTGTTAGTGCCTAATTTCTAAACCAGTGATCTCCAACCAGTGGTTTGTGAGCAACATGTTGCTCACAAAATTCTTTAATGTTGCTCCCAGTGGCCTCAAAGCCGATGCTCATTTTTTATTTGAGGGTATAAAAACCAGAAGTCATGCCAAATAGACCCACCTGTAGGCTCCCAGTCCCCATTGGGACTACCATATAACCAATTACAGCCCTTATTGAGCACCCCTTGGAATTTTTTCAAGCTGGTCTGGTAGTTTTGTATGTTTTATTTTTATTACAGCTTATTTTTCCCTGTGATATGAATGCATGAAAACAGCACCCTATTTGTGAATGAATTCTTGACCATTCTTGAGCACCCACTGGCCGAACTTATTATTCTCAATATATAACTCTGTTTTATTGGGAAGGCTTCACTTATGGCTTACAGTATTTTTTTCTTCTGTTTAATACAAGAGACCATCCTATAAATCATTTCCATTTGTAGATGACTAATAATTGCTCAGTGATGCGGTCGTACTCTGATAAACGGGGCCATTGCTTCCTTTTGGGTGACATCATTCACATGGATATGGCTGATAACGGCACCAGAGCGTGGGCACATCCCGAGTTTTACAATGCGCTATAAATATTTGAACTGCTGCAAAACAAAGTTATGATTACAAGCAATTTATGGGGCCTTGTGACTCCATTACAGCAACACCTTGTATAGGTGCAGCCAAACGATATGAAACGTGGCTGTATCTTATCTCATAACAGAGAATCGGTGAGAACATATATGGCTGATTTAATAAGGATGGGATTCTAACACCACAAACAACAATGGTATGGATCATATATCAAAATGTATTAAAGATTTCCTTTTCTGTGATTATATAATGGATGTAGCAAC
>CM044441.1:15575722-15602449 GCA_024363595.1 Xenopus borealis | reverse complement strand
AAAAATAAATCATTTTTATAAATGTGGATTATTTGGATAAAATGGAGTAAAATGGGAGATGGCCTTTCTGTAATTCAGAGCTTTCTGGATAAAGGTTTTCCAGATAACAGATGCCATACCTGTAAATACTGGTAACATAAGATGTTCCAATATATATTTTTCCATTATTTCCATATTTTTTTTTCTCTTTCTTGATATGGCCAGACCATGATTTAGAATGTATTTACACCCACTCATTCCTTGGACTGAATGGTCCCTCACTTAATATTTATATCATAGCAAAACAAAGAGTTAAAACAACATGCCTCTGTATTTCTAAGATAAAGGAATGCATTCAGATTGATTGGTGTAGATTGGTTTTCTCGACCACACTGGGGGCCAAAATAATGTTTACAAAGGGTACCTAAACTAAACTAAAAAAAAAAATGCTGACTCAGACAGACAATATGGCTTTCAATATCAATATGGCCAAAGGCCAAAAAAGACATCCAGTTTTTTTCTATAAATTGTTCTTATATGTCAGAAGCTGGAGTGGAAAGATGTTATTTATAAAATACATACTCAGCAGCTTCTTGCAGCTCCTTTTTTCTTTATCTAATATCTTTCTTTCAAGATCTTCCATTGACCTAAAGGGAAGGGATGACATAAAGATTGAAGCAAAGGAAAAGGAAAGAGCACATTTATATCTGCATGTATAGATGGTGACAATATCCTTTATAATCATCACATTTTAACTTTAAATAAACTAAAATAAGTTAGAATATACGTTATGGAGATTCAAATTACAGAAAGAATCCTGAACATTTTATATACCTGTATCTTCAAAGAAGCTCATAAGGAATGCGCCTCATGTTTTATGGATACATTTAGAAAGCTCAGAAGATATCCCAGTTCCCTCTTGGGCTGAGCAAATGAGAGGTTTGGAAGTTTTGAACAAAGAGCATTATAATGACATCAATGGGAACTCAGGTCAAAGACTGGTGTACCAGTTCCTGTACTTTCATTTGATTAGTCAGTGCAACACCTGGTAGACACAATAGAATGAGTGTCATCAGTTAGCTCCATGCCATTGAGCAAGTCCAGGTGATGTAAGACTTCATTCCATTTCTACTGGAGCACAAGGTATTGTACTTTGCACTGATGCAAGAATTAGTCAGATCTGTAGGTACAGCACCTGGCATACACATCCTCAGTCTCATGAGCTACTTCCATAGAATAATCCAGTCTTTGATTTATCAATATGTTCTTTGCGTGTTTGCATACCGTAAACTCAAGGGCAACTTGGCACATCTAGGAACTGGTGGGTGACTAAGGTGAGACAGATACTGTAATTTTTAGGTGACTAATTGACTCAATACAAGTACTTCATGTACTACAGTATGTATTTGAGAAATGGGTCATTCAAAGGACTTGGACTTGGGTTAATATCTGACTGGTGACGTGGAATCAGGTGGGGTGATTGAATTGTGGAGAGGTGAGGCAATGTCTGTTTCTCTTCAGTTCCCATGTTATATTACAAATCACTGTTATTCAACCCTGTCCAGACCTCCACCCCCGACACCAGTTTGTATTGTGTGAATATCTTTGCAGAGGTGCCTTTGATATAGTGTTGGATCTTCCACTCTACAGACACATCCAGAGGAAGACAAACAAAACCAAAAAAACTCTCAGCAGAGTAGCTACCAGTTTATCTTCCAAGTGTGGAAATGCTCATACTTAACCTCAAAGGAGCAATTTTTCACTCTGGAAAGAGTCCTAGAACAATTAAAATATATAAGGGGTCGTAAATGCAAGTGCTACCAAATGGTACTTATCTTCAATCACATTTCTGCACTTCCATATGGTTACTCATGTGTCCATCCTGCCTCTTCTGATGAATGTTGTGCAATGGCGTCTACTGATGCTAGGGAAGAAGCTCCCACCCGGGACACAGAGATGGCTCTGGTGTTCCAAGGTGGGTTGCATCAATAGGCAATCCAGCATTGCGCCCAGTGAATCAGAACCCCTTAAACTGGCCATAGATGCAAAGAATTGATTGTACGAATTTCCAATTCGTACGATTTTCGGGCCGTGTGTGGAGTGTCCTGACATTCAGTCAATTGGACAGGTTAGAAAATCTCTGTTGGCTGCCAATAATATCTAATATCTGTGCATGGATTGCCAATATGACCATATCAATGGGAGACTGTCACCAGCTTTTGTCGGACATAACTTTCATGATTGCTGTCAGGGGCAGAACATTCGCTAATCTGTTCTTTTACTACTTTATTTGATCTGAATGGTTAGTGGCAGACCAGGAGATCGCACCTAATGATTGTTCATCTGATATGAAGGTAACCTGCATGTCTATGGCTACCTATACTCTCCAAAAGGTTGGTTAGAATTTGCACTTCAGTTGCATCAAAGTACAATTTTAGGATGCAACACAGACAGTTCTCACCATTATGCTAGAATTATGGAGGACTTATAGCATTATGGGTAAAAAACATGGTGATTTGTGTCCGAAATTGCTCTTGCATTTGTAAATGGCCCTTAAGATGACCATACATGTGCAGATCCGCTATTTTGGTGGTGTCACCAAAAGTGCAGATCACTCCCTGACCTTGAGGTGGGAGATAATGGGTCAGATCTAATCGTGGGTCCTAGGGCCCACAATGAGAACAATACAGGCGGTGAGATTGAGGGATGCATCCATGAATCAATGTGGTCCTCAAGCCAACGGGATTTTTAAACCTGCCCGAGCAACATCAGGCTGACTTTCAGCGAGATATCGATCAGGGAAGCCCATCGGAAGACCCCATACACTGCTGCTGACTTCATCTGTCTGCGTCTTATATTGACTCGTGTATGGGTAGCTTTACAGTTGGTACTGAATATGTGGATAGTAAAAGCATAAAAATTGCATATATTTCCCATATTCATTTAACTTAAGCTAAAAAAAAAGTAAAAAATGTGCCATAAGGCACTGAAATGAACAGTTCAAGGGTGTAGAAAACTGTATAGGCAGAGCTGTTGTGGGGGAGCAGTAATGTATTTATATACTGCCTCCTTCCATCGGTAGCACTTACCCGCTCTGCGCTTTTTCGAATACCCTACAAATCACATGAATTCCACTGAGTTTCCCTTGTACCACTTCCCTTAAAAAAAAAAAAGATAGAAGAATATATAGTATGACCTACTCCGAGTTGAGTTAGCAGTATTCACAGACACAGCATAAGAATGGATATGGCCTCCAGTATTTTATAGAACATCCATATGGGAACAATAGCAGAATGCAAGCTCTCTGTAATTGACCAAAGCAAAAGAGAAAGCCTTTAATAAGCTAGTATGAGGGAAATGATCAATTAGTATAGTAATCAATGTTTGATGAACTTGGAAAAGAATCAATGAATAGAAAGTTTATGGGCCAGTAAAGAAAAAAAGGCAGCTAATGATTGGGCAGTTACTTATAACCTATCATTTTGTGGAGTATACCCTTTGTTAGTTGTTATTCGCCATCGATTACATGATGTTGCAAGAGATACGATCTCTCAAGGTCACACTCATTGATTAGTTACTGATGTTACAAAAGGCATTAGATCAAGTGAGAGAGTAGAACAGAATCTTATGGGAGCTGACTATAGAGAGCTAAACAGCCTGCTCTGCTATATATAATAATAACTTGCAGAATAACCAACAAGTACCTCTGTACTACAGGTATGGGATCCATTATCCAGATTTCCTTTTTTTCCCTGTAATAAAAACAGTAGCTTGTACTTGATCCCAACTAAGATATAATTAATCCTTATTGGAGGCAAAACCAGCCTATTGGGTTTATTTAATGTTTACATGATTTTCAGTATGGCTTAAGGCATGGAGATCCAAATTATGGAAAGATCCATTATTTGGAAAGCCCCTATGCCCGAGCATTCTGGGTAACAGGTTCCATACCTGCATTAGGAGAGTGGAATACATTTCTGCTGGAAATCGAAGTCCCCTGCGGCCAGCAAAACACCCTAAAATATTTTTCTATGGCTGGATATTAGTGATGGGCGAATCTCCCCAGTTTCGCTTCGCTGAAAAATTAGCGAATTTCCAGAGAAACTTCGTTTTCGTCGCGTCGTTTTCGTCGTGTCGTTTTCGTTGCGTCGTTTTCGTCGCGCGTCGCGTCGTTTTCGTTTCATGACTTTTTTTTGGCAAATTTTCGCCAGGCAAAATTTCGCTGGCATTTCGCGAATCGCGGGAATTCACCGCGAATTCGCCCCTGGCAAATAAATTCGCCCATCACTACTGGATATTCAAGTTTCCCATTTTTGTGCAATTGCGTCAAAATGCCCCGTGTCCTATTTCCCTTATACAGAGTCCTTTTTCTTAACAGGCTCATATTTATACAGTTCATGGAATAAAAAAAAACAGGAATTTCCACAAAAAAGTGTTGTACAGTACAGGGTTGGACTGAGCTGGTGGGATACAAGGAAAAAATACAGTGGCCCCAGGCCCTTGTGGGCCCTGTTGCCCAAACAAGGCCCCTGCCTGAAGCTGCCCTTGACCTCCCTACTTAGCCCCGTTCATGGCCATGAAAAGACAAAAGTATTTGCATGGGGCTGTGGGTTGTAGCTAGGGTGTAGTGCCAGAGGGGCTTTGTAGCTGTGGGGGGCTGGAGGTGTGGCCTTAGGCCCCCCAGTCCAACTCTGTATGAACCATTGGTCCTGAAACCAGTGGTTTATAAAAAAGTATCCTTAAAAAATAAATACGGAAGTTGGGCATACACACAGAGGAAACCCCATTTGTTTAGCAGGGTCACCAGACAAGCCACACACTGGGCCAGATTGGGGTGATCCGAGTCCAACAATCAGAAAGAGGAGATCACACTCAAAAATTGCACATTGCTCACTGCACTTGGGGTTATAAATGACCCCTAAAATGTTTTATGTATTTGTGTAGGTTGACACTATTGTAGAGTGTAGCAAGGCTGGAATGATAACCATAAATCAATAGCACTAAGCTGAGAGCAGAGGGCTTTGTCTATTTATAACATAACCTGGATTAATGTTGGAGTCTGCACAGTGATATGTCCAGAGAGCATGACAGATTTGAGAGTCGGGTATTTGCATGGATGAAAGTACTGACAACAACAGGCAGCGGAATTGGGCCTGGAAAAGCCACATCCAAAGCCTGTGAGGTCAGAAGCAGACCCTCATACATCAAAGCCAGCATTACAAGAAATATAGCTGCATCCTGGGAAATAGAGCCTGGAGCTTCATCACTGACAATGTGCTAAACTGCTCAGAGTTAATGTCTGGACACAAGGTCCTCATCAAAGCAAGATTCCCATAGGCAGTGTTTCAGGCAGGGGTAGCTTATGTGTTGTGTCTTGGCAAGATGAATAAAAAGGGGTGATACTGATGTGTGCTGAGGGGCTGATACAGATGTGTTCTGGATCACATTTCTGCTACCAATCGGGCCATTTTGCTAGAAAAGTCACGTAAAGTATATTTTTTGCAGTCTAAAAAAGGAACATTCGTTAAAGGCATCGTTCACCTTTAAATTAACTTTAAATATGATGTAGAGTGTGATATTCTGAGACAATTTGGAATTGGTTTCTATTTTTTATTATTTGTCGTTTTTTAGTTATTT
This sequence comes from Xenopus borealis, assembly GCA_024363595.1. Classification (NCBI taxonomy): domain Eukaryota; kingdom Metazoa; phylum Chordata; class Amphibia; order Anura; family Pipidae; genus Xenopus; species Xenopus borealis. The sequence continues at coordinate 15,596,833 of CM044441.1, read as the reverse complement.
AGCTTTTTATTCAGCAGCTCTCCAGTTTGCAATTACAGCAGTCTGGTTGTTAGGGTCCAAATGAGCGATGTGTGGGCCGACCCGATACCTGTGGGTCGGGCAGGTTCAGATTGACCACACACTGCTCTTGGCGACCCTCAAATGTCGGCTTCCAACTTCCGGTTTTATAGCTGAGCACCTGTTCACCCCGCCCCATTTGTGACATCATCGGCAGGGTGGATCTGGGCAGGTTTATAAAAGGAACCCGGAAGTGTGGGCAGCAGGGGATGAAGGAAAGCAGGTTAATCACTAGTCCAAATTAACCACCATGCATTGATTTGAATAAGAGACTGGAATATGAATAGGAGAGAAAAAAGTAATAAAAAGTATCAGTAACAATAAATTTGTAGCCTTACAGAGTATTTATTTTTAAATGGGGTCATTGATTCTGATTTGAAAGCTGGAAAGAGTCAGAAGAAAAAAAAGAAAAATATAATTAAAAAATGATTTAAAAAAATGAAGACCAACTGAAAAGCTGTTTAGAACAGGCCATTGTATAACATAATAAAAGTTAAATTTAAGGTGAACCACCCCTTTAGTGAAAAAGGCAAATAATTATGATAAAAAAAATTGAAGGTGAACCACCCCTTTAGTTATTTTTATCTTTTCTTCAAAAGCTCCCCAGTATGGAATTTTAGCTATCTTGTTGCTAGGGTCTTGCTTACCTTAGATACCAGGGTGTGGATTAAACAAGACACTGGAATATGAACAGGAGTGGGGTTGAATAGAATGATAAAAAAGAACCATAATAATAATAAAATTGTAAGGTCGCAGAGCAATACTGTTTGGTTGCCAGGGTCAGTGACCCACATTTGAAAACTGTAAAGATGTAAAAGTGGAAGGCAAATAATAAACAAAACTATAAATAATGAAGGACAATTTCTAGGAATAGGAAAAATTAACGGAAAGGTGTACCACCCCTTTAAAAACCCAGCTTCAACTTTTTGTATGATGCAGACAATAAAATTTTTGATAAATTCCAATTGGTATATGCATATAGAACCTGCCCTTTTTGTTGAACAAATAAGGAGGGAAACATTGGGGTGACACTAACAGGAGGCTCATAGTACAAGGAATCTCCTCTCGGCCCACTGATGAGTAATGGCGCAAATGCTTCTGTTCTTATTTCATCTCAAACATTTTGCATAGCAGGATATTACTTCTTCCTCATTAAACTTCCCATCCGTACTTGTACTCTATTGTCAGCCCGGCCAGTAATTGTGTTCCTAAAAATAGGTTCTCCGGCAAAAAAAATGAGTTTGGATCCAGTTAGAAGAATTGGTGCTTGATATTGAGAGGCAAATTTTAACTGGCAGATAGTGATGGGCGAATCTACCCCGTTTCGCTTCGCCGAAAATTTGCGAATTTCGCGAATTGGCGAAAAAATTTGCGAAACGAGTCGCAACACGTCTTCGTCGCATTGTTTTCAACGCGTGTCGCATTGTTTTCGTCGCATCACGTTGTTTTCGACGCGCCGTTTTCGTCGCGTCGCGTCAAAACCGACACGCGACTCGTTTTTTTTTTTTACCAAATTTTTGCTAAGCAAATTTTCGCTGGCGTTTAGCGAATTTATTCGCCAGCGCGAATCGCGCGAATTCGCCCCTGCCGAATAAATTCACCCATCACTACTGGCAGACTAAAAAAAAAAGTAATCAGTGTGTAAAAGAATAGACCACCCAGTGGAATCTAGAGAGACGTGAGCAATAGTGAATGCCTTTCCTATAGGTTAATTATAGCTATCCATGCATGGACAAGTCTTGACTAAGTAGGAAACCTATTATCTTTTATATGCTCCCCCAAAATGAATCTGCTCCCGATCAATATCCAACATACTGACTTAATGAGATAAGGCAGTTCCCTCTTTCTCTTGTAATAAATATTAACAACCCAACCCTCCCAGGCTATTAGGCATAGAGGTCATGGGTCACAGGTGATTTTAATGGACTGTCCCCATGGTCCTTAAAACCAATATATTGCACTGCATTCCATGGGAGCTTAAATTAACCTCTTACAATATTTATAATGGGCTGGCCCATTGGCCCCTCTTTACTCCTCCCATCTATGCACTGGGAAAATAAGGTGGTTTAATACTGGGGTCCTAGTAGTTACTCCAGTAGGAAACATTTCCCCCCTGAGTTATAAGGGTTCCTTGGAACCTCAGTGTTGGATTTTTACACCCCATCCCACCAGCAATGTAAGTGAGAGATAGGTGAATTTCTAAGGATCCTCCTGATTTAGCAGTGGGTAGGAAAATCCCTTTTGTATTTGACATACAGTTATGGGACCTGTTATACACAATAGTCGGAGACCTGGGGTTTTCCAGTTAACAGATCTTTTCATAATTTGGATCTTAAGTTTGGATCTCCCTAAAAGAGACTTAAACCCTAATTAAAAAAAAAAAAAAAAACCCTACCTCATCCCCACCAAGGCCCTCCTCCACCCAGCCTATGTGTTAGCCCTAATGTTTTACTTACACCTCTGTGCAGATTCAGGCATCGTGAGTTTTGGTGCATGCAAGCTTGTCTCAAGACAGACCTGGGCTTGATTTGGAACATAAGACAGAAGGCAGACATGGTTCAAGGAACACAAGTGCAGGTATGAGATCTGGAAAGGCCGTCTCCCATAAAATCCATTTTATCCAGATAATCCAAATTTGTAAAGATATTTCATTACTTTAAGACATTTTCATTTTTTGGCGTTACTGTTCCTACAGGTATAGGATCAATTATCTGGAAACCGATTACGCAGAAAGCTCTGAATTACAGAAAGGCCATCTCCCATAGGCACCATTTTATCCAAATAATTCATTTTTTTTTAATGATTTCCTTTTTCTCTTTAATAAAATTAATAAAACAGTACCTTGTACTTGATTCCAATTCAGATACAATTAATCCTTATTGGAATCAAAACCAGCCTGTTGCGTTTATTTAATGTTCACATGAAAAGATCCCTTATCTGGAAAACCCCAGGTCCCAAGCATTCTAAAGAACAGGTCCAATAACTGTAACTTAAAATAATAGGACTTTTTTGGGCAATTGACTGCGGGAGAAGATTTTCAGACCCACGGTAAGTAAATTACCCCCATACTCTAAAGAGGGAGCTTACAACAGCGACCATGATAATGTTCTTATAACTTATCTAAGGAGAATGCAAGCAATATCAGTCTGTCACAAATATATACAAAATGGATCAATTTCCCCACAATAAGGCTTTTTTGCCTAATATGAACTAAAATGAGTCAGAGAGGTATTTCAAATAACTATAGCCTGAAAAATGACTAATTTGGTGCTGAAATGCCCTTCCAATACGTCTCATTTTTCCAGCATTTCTTTCTACATTTTAAGCAAACCCATACAAAGGGGAGATCCGCTCACCCTGCTTTACACATTCCCATTACTTTAACAGGCATGAATTATTCATGAATTCATTATTGATGGGCAATGTAGCTTTTGAATTCATTTAAAAGGCAAATTTCCCAAAAAATACATTTATAGGGCCTTGCTTGGGGAGCCGCAGTGCTTCATATTCTACAATAGTCGGATATTTTTGAAAGCTGTTCCCTTTTTTTATTCTATTGATCTTTAAAGATCATCAAAACGAGTAGCCATTAGAATTCAATGGCGCCCTCTATGGTTTGTTTCCAAATACATTGGTCTATAAAATGTTATAGTGATACAGTTATTTACAGCTGAGGCTGCACACTCAGATTCAAACGGAAACACGTCGGAAACATAGTTGGGTGAATATTTACTCCCAAGCAAACTATTGTTCCACAATGGAGAATTATCCCTTCCTAGAAATAACATGACTTGATTCTTCCCTTGCACATCCTTTACTCACTATGGAATGTGAATGGTCTCATAGAAGAGGTCACGTAAGGGAAGACAAGGACAGGAACTGAACAGGAACAGGAAGTGTGCTGACCTGCCTTTGTTTGATAATTGGGGGGGAGGTTGGGTTCCAAACACAACCTTTATTGAGTAGTTATTTCAAATATTAGTGACAAGCAAATTCTTTAACCGAGTTTCACCATGAAAAAACACCCATAGAAAAAAATTGTTGGGTATCAAAGAAAAATTGTCACACATCAAAATAATTTTGTCAGCCATAGACTTCAATGCATTTTGAAGAATTTTCGCCTTTCTGTTATTAGGAGTTTTCTGCATAACGTTTTACAGATAATGGATACAATACCTGTACTTTAATGAATGGCATCAATACGTGCTCTCCATTACCTTTGTTTATAGAGCACTGGCACTTGCGAGTGCATTCCCTTGCTATTAATTGGACTTAGTGAAGTCATCAATCAATTATAACCATCAGTTCTGAATGTGTCCCCTCCTATTTAAAAATCCAAACAAATTAGGAAAAACCTTGGAATTCCATGACCTTTATAAAGAAAAAGCACTTGGCCTGCAGCTTCATGCTTTTATATGACCATGGAGCTCCTCAGGGGCATCTAATATACTTATCTTTAACAACTGTGAGTTTACTATAGCCTATAAAGCACAGATATATCTTTAACGTTTTTCTGAAAATGCTCAGTTACTTAGTAAAAAAAGAGAAACCAAATCTCCCTGGCAAAAAACCACCCCAACTTCCTTTTTTCACCTTCTCTGTGTAAAAAATAAAAAAATCCTTTATTGTTCCATTGGAGAAATTTTATTCACACAAGTGAAAGGAATTTCGGTCTCTCTCCCCTCCCACTCCTTTTGTAGCTCTGGTATATTATTCCAACTCGTATATAGTGAATTATGTATAACAAGTGTGGGAAATGCTCAGCAGAGAATAGAAGTGACATTTTCTAGGGTAACGGGAGTTCAACAACCGGGTTAAGAAGGGCAACGACAACACAATAAAAGGAGATAGTCAATACACCAGCAGATATTTAGTGCAGATCGGGTGATATTTATTGGTAGGTACAATTATGTTCAGGGGTTCACACATTCTGTTAAACATATTTGCTGGGAATTTCAGAAGATTGTGTAAAGTGTTCAACAGCAGCCAACTGGAAAAAGAGTGAGTAGCTACGGAATAGGACGGTTATCCCAGGAACAGCAAGACAACACATGCATTGTGTGACCTTTGGCAAGCAACTTAATCAGTCTGTGCAAATGACATTGTCCCCAGAATTGGTTGGAGGCTCTGCATTCTAGCGCCTTGCCATCATTCATAATCTGTCACTGCAAACCCATAAATAAATCACAAATTTTAATCACAACCAACACACTGTTTCAGATTGGGAAGAGGAACTTCACTCCCACCACCACAATGTCTGCATTATGTATTAAAGGAAGAGAAATAGTGAAATGTATCTTTCTTTAACCTCAGATAAGCAATTTCTTTCTTGGATGCAGCATGTACCAAATAGTTGGAGGAGAGGACAATGACAGCTTCTGTTCAACTACAACATCTCTTTTAACTTCTGCAAGACAAGAGGCGTAGTGTAAGGGATTACCGGTTACCAGCAGAAAAGCATTTTAGCGGAGACCATCTCCTTATCTGAATGCAAAGCAGAAGGAATGCAGGGAAGGAAATTGTTTCAAGACTAAATTTTCCATTTACATGGAATACCCTTCAGGGTAAAGCTGACCCACTGTGGTTTAAAGCTTATCTAGGGCAGTTGCTTTTAAAATCCCAGTTAAAAAGCAGTTTCACACATATTTGGGCTCACCAGCATTACTCTTCTACTTCCCTGGGTCCATATATGCTCAGCGGAAAAACCCTGATGAACTTTGATAAGGGTGAAACCTGTCTGTAGTTGGGCAAGTGATGCATGGGTCAACAAATAGTCAACCCACGTCCAACCCTATTTAATCCTGTTCCAATAAAGTCCCAACCCTTTGTGTCGTCAAACCCTATCCCATCCTTTACCAACACAGACCCAACTTTTTGTTTCGTCCGACCCTACCCCATCCTGTAACAACACAGACCCAACCCTCTGTTTTATCCAACACTACTCCAACCTGTAACATAGTTACATAGTTAAATTGGGATGAAAAAGAGTCCATCAAGTTCAACCCCTCCAAATTAAAACCTAGCATACACACGCCCCTTCCACACTTTCAAACAAACCATATATGCCCATAGCTATATTAATTGTAGAGTTAATTATCAAAATAGATATTATGTCTGTCCAAAAAATCATCCAAGCCCCTATTAAAAGCATCAACAGAATCAGCCATCACAACATCACCCGGCAGTAGTGATGGGCGAATCTATCCCGTTCACTGAAAATTTGTTAATTTCCAGTGAAATTCGCCAATTGGCAAAAAGTTTGCAAAACGAGTCGCGCGTCACATCGTTTTTGACGCTTCATTTCTGTTTCCGATGCGTGCCGCATCATTTTTTTGCCGCCAGCAAATTTTTGGCGTTCCACAAATAAATACGCCCATCACTACCCGGCAGTGCATTCCACATCTTCACTGTTCTCACTGTGAAGAACCATCAGCTTCAAATGAAAGTTCTTTTCCTCTAGTCTGAAGTGGTGGCCTCTGGTGTGGTGATCCTCTTTATGGGTAAAAAGGTGCCCTGATATTTGTCTATAACACAGCAACACAGACCCAACCCTCTGCGTCATCCAACCCAACCCTACCCCATCCCATACCAACATAGACCGAACACTCTGTGTCGTCCAACCCTACCCCATCCTGTAACAACACCGACCCAACCCTCTGTAGTCTAATCCTACCTAATCAACCTGTCCATTGCTGATGTTTCAGAAGGTGGCAAGGTAAGGACAGGCACAAGTTTATAGATGAAAGACAGCACATGGCTGGAGGAAGAATTTCAGAGAACTGGGACCCACTGATATCATGGGTCAGACATGCTACATACCTGTGGCACCCAAGAACATTTTTGCAACAGTCCAATCCAGCCCGACCCTCAAATCTGATAGATGACCACAGTGTTGGACTTGAGGTCCAGGGCCCAGAAAGATTTCCATCTCAGTGGCCCCTGCCCCCCCCCCCCCCCACTCACCTGTTTTCTTTTATGATGGTGCAATCAGGGGTCAGTGGGGGAAGTTAGTACTTGATGTGTACTTGATCCAAGTTAGGATATTATTTATTCTTATTTTCTTATTGAGGGCAAAACAATTCTATTGAATTTAGTAAATGTTTAAAAGTTTTTAGCAGACTTAAGGTAGAGATGAAGTCACTTGGATTTGTGTGTTAAATGTGTCATGACTCGGGATAAATTGTTATCTTAACTCATTTAACGCTTTTAACCTTTTCATTAGCATACCAAAGCACCATTTTTCACAATGGTGAACACTTTAATTAGATGGGATGCTGTGACACAATATTTTGTGTTAAATTGTATAAGTGGGATATCTGGGTTTAGTTATTTTGTGTATCTGTAAAGAGATCCAAATTACTGAAACACCTCTTATCCAGAAAACCCCAAGTCCCGAGCAGTCTGGATAATAGATCCTATACCTGTTTCATTTACAACTCTCAAGGTTTTGGGGAAACTGTAGTCTTAGCTGGAGGGGAGAGGATCTCTCCTACATTTGCACATACAGATTCCGTAATCATGGAAATAGTGAAGGGAATTGGACAGAGACACCGCTTTCAACAGCAGTGACATTTATAAATAACGAAATAAAATCACTGCAAATGTTTAATTAATGTATAATGAAAGGTTGCTTAGAATGACATTTTACTGGGTGGTATTCCCCTTTGCATTTCACTTTAAAACTGTAATTATTCTTTAGCAGATGAGTAATCATGCACCAAGGAGAAAAACCTTCCCAGCTTTCACCTTCAGGATATCCATTGCCAACCAGCCAGTCATTCACACAATGTTGAACTGTGGCCTCATATTTGAAACAAAGTTGAAACAAAAAAAGTGTAATTCTATTCTTTTATCAGAAACATTTGGGAATTTCTGCAGTGACACCCAAAAGCCTGTTAAATTGCTCCCTTCTCCACGACTGTATAAATAGCAAAGGGAAAAAAAAGATGCGAAGCAGTTTGCAGAGAAGTGCCACCTTTCACCGAGTTTCCGAAAGCAATGAGATGAGACCTTTTAACGGGTTTCTTTTTTCAGAGCAAATCAAACATGATTTCATGCCATTTTCTCGAATCTCAAGCAAAGTATCCCTCCTCCATTAACTTTAATGAGGCTTCTCAGAGCACTTGTATGAGAAGTGCATTCCTGCCTGAGCACAGAGAGACAGAGACAGAGAGGGGGAGAAAGAGGAGTCAGCAGTCTGTGAGGTCTGGGGGCAGAGAAAGGGAAAAGTAAAAAAGGAAGTCAGGCAGGAAAGGGAAGGGGCTGCACTCATGAACATTCATAAGGGATTCAAGCTTATATTGATTACACATGATCAAAGTAGAGGTACCTAGGGCTTCAATAGAATGCATTTTCCTCATGGTGCACATACAGAAAAGAATAAGATAACATTTTAAATGAGGACGGGATAATGCATTTCCAGGAGCACCATTATGGACATTTTAAATGAGGATGGGATAATGCATTTCCAGGAGCAGCATTATGGACTCACCATTAGATGTATCTGTTACTAAAGGGAATGCTATCTCTTTATTGTGAATGGGTGCCAGAAAGAAATGCTTGTCTCTGTTCTTTTTCTGCCCACGCTCATGTCTGTGGCTCTCAGAACCAGGATTTCATCCCTCTTGGTAGGGTCCAGTGCTTTCTGGGCTTGGAGTCATATAAGGCAGTGGTAGACTAGAGAAACAAATATGAGACCTGCTATCCAGAATGTTCAAGACCTGGGGTTTTCCTGATCTTTCCATAATTTATTTCTTCATACCTTAAGTCAACTACAATCTGCAAAGTCAAGTAAACATTAAATAAACCCAATTGGCTGGTTTTACTACCAATAAGGATTCATTATATCTTAGTTGGGATCAAGTACAAGCTACTGTTTTATAGTGAGGTGGTCTGCACTATATCAGGGGAGCTAAGAGTAATACTATGCCTTAGTGCAAAGAAAAGGTGCCATACTTGTATAAGGCATTGCCTTGGCCTTTTAATTTTGAAATGTGGTGCAAAGTCTTGTTAAAGATCTGGTGGGTGTGAATTCCATAATTGTCCCCGGTCCACCTTTACAACCATTTAGCTCCCTTGTTCTGATTGGCTACGGGTCTCCATTAGCCCCACAGCAGAGTCCTCACACCTAAAGATTCCTTGTTTGTAAATGATAAAGTTGATTGGTTTACACACCATCTGATAATGAAACTGAATGCCGGCATGAATCGCAAAGTAAAAAAGCTGTTGACTCAAGGCAGGTCTGTCCTTAGTGCCTGCCATTTTTGGCGAAGCGAAATGGGTCTAATTCGCTCATCCCTAGTTACAATGAGAAGATGAAGGAAGAAGACAACTAAAGGTACAACCTTTAAACTAGAAATCTTGGGTGCATCAATAATTTAGCATTGAGGTCTCAAAATGTATTCACTCCAGCTTGCGTTGCAAATAGTTGGCAAATTTATTTAGAATGATAAAATTCAAATTTGGTTTGAATGCCTACTACCGTAACCTTGAGCATTGATTTTTGTAGTTTCCTTCTCTATCCTTTCTAAATTATATATGATACCCATAAACCTTTCTTTCCTTTGTACATGGTAAAATTTACCATGCATTATAGTATTTGAGTTATTGGCTGTATCTGTGAAATGTCTAAATCATCCCACACCTTGTCTAATTAGTAGTAATTAAGGGGGAGCAGAGAGAGAGAGAGCCTTGGAGGTGCTATGCTGAGATGTATTCTTTTGCCTTAAGGAGGAAAGAGACATTAAGCAGCTTTGCAATAAAACATGTCTCAACTCTCATGACCATTATAATGAGATTAAATTATTAATTTAATTTAATGCAGGAAGACCATCGTTAAAGTCAATGGTCCCCAACCAGTGGCTTAACAGAATTATGTTACTCCCAAACTCCTTGGATGTTGCTCCCAGTGACCTCAAAGCAGGTGCTTATTTATAAACTCCAAAATTGGAGGCAACTTTTAGTTATATACAAACCAGGTTTATGACAGAACCTCCTATAGCCTGCAAGGCCACATAGTGGCTACCAAATAATCAACCATGTCCTTTATTTGGCATCTTCAGGAACTTTTTTTCACTCTTGTGTTGCTCCCAAACTCCTTTTACATTTAAGTGGCTCACAGGTAAATAAGGTTGGGGACCACATGTTTAAGCTATTAGCACTGCCGCTTTGCAGCACTGGGGTCCAAGATTTGATTCTGGCCAGGCTATCTGTAAGGCGCTTGTAGTTTCTTATTTTATCTGTGAGGTTACCCTGGGTATGGTACTCCAGTTTTTTCAGGCATTTCCCATTCAAGTTATTGGGAGACAGGAGAGAAACCTTTGGGTTCCTTCTTTGTCATAAGTTCCTTATCACCATCCTCAGTATGTCTGTTGTCTATGTCCATGTCTATAGAGGAAGATCAATCTAGCGCAAGAACACAAAAAAGTGCACAAGCTGGGGGATAAGTAAAGGATGAGTCAAAGACAGGATGGAGTCCACTTATGTTTTACCCCAGTTCTTGACTAAAAACATGTACAAAGTGCAGATCCCTTGTGTTCCTTTCTGGAATAAGCTTCTGCTTCCACAGGCGCTGATGGCAGGGCAGGGTGAAAAATAAGAAAACCTATTTGTGGCTCTTTTTTGTACTTTGCACCCACCATCTGTGCATGAGGCCTAATATCTTCACAAGTGTGACCAACTACAATAATTAATGGACCTCTACATAGCAGGAAAGTTACTTTACTTGTTTCATTACCCATGAAGAAAAATATCATAAAACTAGCCCAAAACAGATATTTACTGTGCAATGCTGTTGGATACTATAATGCTATATAAAACAGAAAGGAAAAAATCAGGTTCAACTACAACCTTGTTGCTTGGCACACTCCCAGTTCTAAGGTTAACTTGATATTTGCAAGTACAAGAGGTGATTGCTTCCTTGTAAAACCATCATTTGGATTCATTACTTTGGGCCTACCCAGGCAACTGATTTAAATTTCTGTTTTATTAGGAGAACTTACATAAACCTGGGACTTGTATAGCCTCTACCAAGTGACTTAATTCCATTCCTTAGGAGAAAATGGGGATAAAATGTGGCTTTAATGACTTAGTTAAGGCTGTCTTTTTCTTTTATTTTTTAAGTATTTCAACATTGGAATTAGTGTCAACCTGCATTGGAAAGGCTTCACCCTTGGCAGAAAAAATAACTGCTGCTGGAGGTATCTGCATATTCAGACAAGAGCCAGAGAATGATCCATTTCCATCATTAATTTGGGGGTTTTGTCTAAACTATAAGAAATATAACATTCCAAGCTCAAATATCTCACAGGTCATCAACCTCTTTATTGCAGCATGTGACAGTGCAAAAGTCTGGAGAATGTGGTTAGATCCACTAGAGTTCACAGACTGAAATAAAAAGGTCAATGCCCCCCTGATATATTGAACACGGCTGGAGCTCATGTACACTTATTAAGTTGTATTGTGTTCTGCGGATCTGCAGATGGTTTACTTATTCTGGTTTCTTATTTAATGGCATATAGATAAGCACAGGATTTGTAGCAGATCTTGAAGAACCATTAGCACAGGACCAAAAGTAAGTGACCTGTTTAATAGCTGCTAAGAGAGGCTGTATGTGACAAGTCAACATAATGAACAGCATAAAGGCCTGTCTTTCTACTCTATGTGGCTCACTTGCATGACTAATGTACTGTCACTTTAATTGTAAAATAAGGAGATTCCTGATGGTTCTGACTCTTGTCATTATGGGCGGGCTTCAAAAGGGAGAAGGCCAATCTTCCTCTGTTGGTATGACGTGCTAAGAAGCCTTCTGAACTCTTATGAAAAAGTAGCTATAACTTCAGTTTGGACTTTTTTCCCCACTTAATCATCTACTTTTAATGGTTTCTCTGCTTTATTTTACAGGCATAGGATCCAGAAGTTCAGACATATAGGATGGCCATCATCCATAGAATCCAAATAATTTCATTTTTTTTTCTTAAATACTTCCTTTTTCTTTGTAATAAATAAATATTACCTTGTGATTGATCCCAGCTAAGATATACTTAATCCTTAATGGAAGCAAAAGCAGCCTACCGGGTTTATTTAATGTTTACACAATTTTCTAATAGACTTAAGGTATGAAGATCCAAATTATGGAAAGGTCTGTTATGGGAAACCCCCAGGTCCTGAGCATTCTGGATAACAGAACCCATACTTGTATATTAAAATTATTTTCTTATCCATGTAAATGTTGAGCAGTAATGTTCAGTTATGAATCCTGCATTCAGCAAGAGCCACAGCAATAACAATAATGTTCTTCCGAAAAAGCACCCAATGAAAGGACAATGAGGGGAACAATGTGCACAAGTGCAGTAAGGCCATATAAGGTTTGCAACATTTGCAGTCCAACTCCCCCACCCCCCAGAAGGGGTGCAGTCTGCCTTTACTGGATGGACATTACTTTATTGGATTGAGAGGAAGCTGAATATGTCCTTCAATCAGTAGCTGAAACGCCTGTTCATCTTCTCCAAACAATAGTGAGGCACAGCCTCTGTGGAACCTTCAATTGGCTGTGGCCTGCTGATGTCCAGAGCTTATCAAATTAGTAATCAACTGTCCAAAAATCCATCAAGAGGAAGAGAAATAATACATTCTTTTAGCTAAAACAGTTTTTCGTTAGAAACGGAGGCAGAATGCAAATTTAGATATTGCCCTAAAACAGAAAAAAAGAACTAAACTGAAAAAAGAATGAGTTACAGTTCAGCTGCATCTGACCTACTTGGCAAAAGCCCAGATGAATGATTGGGTTATTGGAAGAGTTTATATGCAGAAGACTTACAGTACCAGTCAGTTGGACTGAAAAAGAGCAGTGAAAGTCTTCAATGATTACTCAGCAAGTCCAGTTGCTCTAAATTTACATCTGCTAGATACACCATGACCTGGATGAATGAAAAATTTCATAGTGAGAAGGTCTTAAATGACCTGCCTGAGAGTAGCTGGTAAAGGCCAATACCTTACCGTCCCAACATATTTCATCTATGAAAGTCTCGGCTGTCAATTTGGGTCTACAATCCTTAATAACTACATACATGCTACATAACTTGTGTTTTTGCAGATATATGGGGCTTTTAAAGTGACGGGGCTCTGGTTCCCGGTCATGGCCAGTCAATTCAGTCACAGGCATTTGCCCATCCATACAGTTGCAACAACAGACCATTGCTCCTTTACAAATAAACATTGCACTGACTATGAAGCAGAAATAACTGGCTAGAGATTCAATTAATCAACAGTGTTGATATGTACAGTAAAGCAAAACACTGCAAATATCTAGTGATATACATAGTATATTTCCAAGCAGCAGCACAGTAATACATCCCCTTGCATAATCACAAAGACTCACATGCCCTTGAGCCCTGGAGTTCTCTATATCCGCAGAGTGTCTAACACATGCACTCCTACATCCCCAACCAAATGATGTGCTCCCTGTGCTGAATCGTGCATTTCCCCCTGTAGTCTCCTTCACCTCTCCTCCTCCTCCTGGTTCTGAGAACTAATAAACTTTATTAGTTCCAGCCATAAACATATGCTGCTCCAGTGAGAAAGAGACTTTATTGCAATCAGGGAGGGCTTAGGTACATACAGTATAAGCAGGAGGTAAGTCCCCTGGAGACTACAGCTCTCCATACAAATGTATTTCCAGTAACCCTTTCATGGCAGTTGGAATAAAACCAAGTTTTTGTGTTATAGGAAAAGATACCCTGCCTATTTCCTCCCTGTGATGGTTCTGCTAGCTAGGTATATCCAGCTGAATTGTAATGGGTGTGAAATATGATGCATGCACTTAAAGGAGAACTAAACCCCCCTTTAGGCAAAAGTCCCCACTGGCCCCCTCCCTGCCTCCCAACTGCACAGTCTTACCCCTGAATTGTGTCCCCTCTTGGAATACTGACTGCACATGCAGAGTCAATGCAGTGGGGCTCACGGGTGCCATGGGGGGGTGCAGGAGGGAGGCAGGGAGGGGACCAACAGAGGGGAGGGCAGTGGGGACTGTTCCTAAAGGGGGGTTTAGTTCTCCTTTAAGGCACTGCTCATTCAGAGTAGTGTTTATAGCTGTCACTCTGCTTCCAGTAAGCCTGTACATCTTATAGTCAGTACAGGTATCAGATCCATTATTCAGAAACCCATTATCCAGAAAGCTCTGAATTACAGGAAGATCATCTCCCACAGACTCAAATAATGAAACATTTCAAAACACATTACAGTGCAGGTAGTGGACCTGTTATCCAGAAAACTCAGGACCTCAGGTTTCCAGATAATGTATCTTGTCATTTGGATCTTCATAACTTAAGTCTACTAAAAAATAATTGAAAAAATAAATGAACCCAATAGGCTGATTTTGCTTAATTAATTAATTAATTGATTGATTAATTATATCTTAGTTTGGATCAAGTACAAGCTACTGTTTTATTATTACAGAGAAAAAGGAAATAATTTTCAAAAATTTGGATTATTCGGATAAAATTGTCTATGGGAGACAGCTATCCCATAACAAAGTAGAATAAAAATATAATTCAAACATTAATTAAACCCAACAGGATTGTTTTAGGATTGATTATAGCTCAGCTGGGATCAAATTCAGGGCACAGCTATTGAATCCATTATCAGGAAAGCTCCAAATTTCAAAATGGTTGTCTCCCATAGACCCCACTTCATACAAATAATCTGCATTTTTAAAAATGATTTCCTTTTTCTCTGTAATAATAAAACCGTAGCTTGTACTTGATCCCAACTAAGGTATAATTAATCCTTATTGGAAGCAAAACCAGTCTATTGGTTTTATTTAATTTTTATATGATTTTCTAGTAGACGTAAAGTGTGAAGATCCAAATTATGGAAAGATCTGTTTATATTTATATTAAGGCACCCAAGGGCCTGCGCCTAAGGTGGCAGGTTTTGGGGGGGGCGGCCCTCGGATGCCTATAGTTGTATTTTTAATTAAGAAAAAAAAAACGCCCAGCTTCTTCCATGGATTTCCATAGGAAATCCGGTGTAAGCGATGGGGGGGTGGGGAAGGGTGAGGGACAGGGGGCCGGCTTTTTGCAGAAGTGACATCACTTCCGTGTTGATTGTGACGTCACTTCCACGTGGCGTGTGACATCACTTCTGCGCGGCGTGTGACGCATATTTAGAGCCGATGCGACACGTGAGTGATTTACGTAACAAAAGAGGGAGATTGTAGAAAATGGGTCTTATTCACATTAAACTTGAAATGAATTGGGAATATATTTAAGATCTTGTCTTGGGCATCTGTTCTCTCTGGTCTGGCTCTGTGAACTCCCTGCAGACTGTGCCCGTGTTTGACTCAAATGTAGGCCCCCGGCACTGCAAGGCCTAAGTTCTATGGATGATGAAAATGAAAAAGCGTATGAGACGCAACAAGAACTATTCATGTTTTCCAGCTAAACAGATTTGCCACAACCTTGGCACAATGTTTGTACCTTATTAAAGACAAACCCAGCGGTGCAGAAGAGTGGGTGGCATGGAATGAATAGCCAGTGTCTCCAGGCAAGTCACACAGCACAGAGATACTTATTCTAAGCAGGTTCCGTAAGCTCTTTTATGATGTGCCATGCACTGCTGTGCTGCTACTGCTGCTGAATGTGCAAATTCTGTAACTGGCAGAACAATAAAAGGCTTCCCTTTGCCTGACTTGACGAATAGACTGCTTTGTCAATAACTCATATCAGAATGGGTTTTTATTGGAAACAAATCTGCTCAGGGAAAAAGCTGGGGCTGCTCCTGAGTTGGCAAGATAAATTCTAAATAGTATCCACTCTCAGCATGGGACACAGGAAATATTCTTGTACTGGGGGGGGTGTCAGGGAAGAATATGTTGAAAGTTGGTAGTATGAATATTTACCAACAGGACAGTAATGTCTTCCTTGAGATTTGATGGCAAAATATCAGAAAATACAGTGCAACTGTACATAAAAGGACTGCATACAAAAAAAAACCTGTTATCCAGAAAGCTCAGAATAATGAGAAGGCCATCACCCAATGGGACTCCATTATAATCAGATAACTCACATTTTTAAAAATGGTTTCCCTTTTTTTCTGTAATAATTTTTTCTGTTGTACTTGATCCCATAAACAATCTTTAGTGGATGCAAAACAATCCTATTAGGTGTATTTAAATTGTTTTTAAAGGAGAATTCAACCCGTAACTAAAAAATACCCTACCTTACATAGACCCCAACCCCCCAGCCTAGCTGCCGCCCCCAGGGAAATTCCCCTAACTTTTTACTTACCCCTCTGTGCAGATTCAGGGATCACAGTTCACTGCAGCCATCTTCTGGGTCTTTGGTTCTTCTTCCTTCAGCAATTTCCATCTATCAGGGTCGGACTGGCCTGGCGGGACACTGGGAAAAAACCCGGTGGGAACCGACCATCATGGGCCCCGCCAGGCCAGACCCCCCCTCTCCCAACCCCACTGAATGTGAAAAAAACTGCAATGCGCTGCGGCGGGCGTGCACTCGCAGTGTTGCGCTGCGCTGCACCCGGCGCTGATCAGTGATAACAGCGCACTCATGCGCCAGGCGCCACTTCAATAGGTGAGGAGGGGGGCCGGGGGAGAGGAATGGAGGAGTGGGGCCCTGGACGGCAGTCGCGGTGGGCCCCGGGCCCCCCAGTCTGACCCTGCCATCTTTTTTGGCACATGCACAGTTGTCACAAACCGGTAAATTGCTCCAACTGCGCATGCGCCTCTTCGCCAGTCTCAGTCTCAGCTTACCAAAGACCCAGAAGATGGCTTCTGTGAACTGCAATCCCTGAACCTGCACCGAGGAGTAAGTAAAAAGTTAGGGGCATTTGCCCCGGGTATTAGGTACCAGGGTCTATGTTGGGTAGGGGTTTTTTAGTTTCGGGTTGAATTCTCCTTTAAGTAGCTATAAGGTATGGAAATCCAAAATACAGAAAGATCCATTATCTGAAAAATGCCAGGTCCCAAGCATTCTGGATAACAGGTCCCATACCTGTAATTGTTTTGTCTAGTGGGTATGCAGTCAAAAAAACATTGTGAGGGTTATTTACTAAAATCCAAATTTATCTAATTTTTTAAATAAAAAAACCATGACCATAACTCTAATACCCGATTTGACCTTATTTATTATAAAAAAAAAAGCTCAATATAATCAGTTCGGATGAAAACTCAATAAAATCGAACGAAAACCCAGATCATATGTTTTTCGTGAGTTTTTCCCCAGAATCACTAAATTTTTCAGGGCTTTGCCCAAAAAGGTAATATTTTGGACTAATTCCAGCACAGACCACAGAAACTTCAAAATAGAACAGGGACCTCTGCCACTGACTTATACACAACCTCGGCAGGTCTGAGATGGCCGATTTTCTGATTCTGGCTTTTTGCTGCATAGGATTTTCATGAATCTAAAAAAAAATTGAGTTGAAAAAAAAATAAAAAATTCAATCTTTGCCCCAAAAAGTCCAACTGGAGTTTAGTAAATAACCCCTTGTATGTTATTGCCCTTAGAGAAAAAAAACAGTACCAGTTATAGGATCTTTTATCCAGAATCCTATTACGCGGAAAGCTCCACATTTAGGAAGGCCTTCTCCCATAGACTCCATTTTATACAAAGTATCCAAATTCATAAACATTATTTCCTTTTTCTCTATAATAATAAAACAGTAGCTTGCAGCGCTACGCAACAAGTTGGCGCTATAGAAATACATGTTAATAATAATACTTGATCCCAACTAAGATATAATTAATCCTTATTGAAGCAAAACCAGCCAATTTATGTTTATATTTAAATTATTTTCTCATAGACTTAAAGGAGAATTCAAGCCTAAATTTAAAAAAAACCCTACCCCCATGCCCACCAAGACCCCCTTCCCCCAGCCTAAGTGTTACCCTGGGTAAATGCCCCATTTTACTTACCGCTCGGTAAGCTGGGGGGGAGGAGAGAGGGGGGTCTTGGTGGGAAGGGTTTTTAAATTTAGGGTTGAATTCTCCTTTAAGGAATGAAGATCCAAATTACAGGAAGATTTATTATCTGGAAAACCCCAGGTCCTGAGCATTCTGGATAACAAGTCCCATACATGTATCTACACTTTCTTCCAATAAGCAGGAGCTTTGATGCAGTTGTTTCAGACGCTCATTTAAGCTCCCCAGGGTAATGCTGGGCAAAACCCTACTGGGATACGTATCATTCTTAAGTACCAGGAAATAATTAATATGATGGTTCCATTTTCCTAAAATTCAGCAGAATAATAAATAGTTATTGGGTGTTTCATCTGGGGATGTGAGAGAGACCCTATAATCTGTGTGTGTGCGTGTCTGTACAACCCCCCCGGATCAAAGTAATATAATATCTCCAATTCTGATGTCAACAACAAACTTCAAAGGCAACTGCAACTAATTGCATGAAAGCCTCTCTAAGCCCTTCCCCCATGATACTAAATTCACCTTCCCCCACAATACTAAATTCATGCATTAAACTTAAGATTTTTAGATCCTACGTTCATAGAAATGGTGGACTATGAGTTAGTTTTCAGCTGCCTTACCAAATGAATATGGTAGAAGAATAATAAAAGGGGCAACGTTTGTCCATTTCCGGTAATCCATGCCAACCAATCAGCAGTTTACGTTAACTGCAGTTACAATACTGAAACCAGCTATTCGCTCTGTAACCATGGGTTACTGGACAATGGCTTACCTTGCCCACGTCACTGCATATCAATGCTTGACTGCTTAAACTGTAATATGTGTGTTTTGGCTAATTACCAAAGGCCACATGACATGGATAAAGATGTACTCAACAATGCTCAATGCTGAATGAGTCCTTGTTCTTCTAAAATGTACCAACATGGACATATATTATATGAGTTATAGTAATAAAAATATAGAAGAAAAATTCTTGAATGAGCACTTAGGGCTAGATTTTTGCCTCCTTAATACTCTAGTATTTACATCTGGGGTCACAGTAAATGACACCCTTATACATGCACTAGAGCCTATTAACATCCTATTATCTTCTACTTCTCCCACCGCTATGCCAGTGCCATGCTCCACATATAATAAACAGAGTACAACTTCTGATTTTAAATCCCCATGATAACAATGATCATGAGTATCCAGCTTTGGAATGTGAGCGCAACGTTCTTCATTAATCAACCCAGGCCAATTAAATTGATAACAAATCAAAAGCATTACAGATACAGAGCTGTTCTCGCAATTCTCTTGGCCAAAAATCCCAACCTCAGCATTATGAATTCCATCACTTGACTACACCGCAAACAAAAAGGAGGAAAGTGTACTTAATGGGAGTTCCAAAAAATGCTTTTAAAACAATTAATCAGGTTCCCTCCTTCATTAGACTGTAGTCACCCTTAAAGTAAACAGTCAATCTTTTTATAGTACCAAAAGGAAAATGAGTCTTTTTGATGTGAGCAGAAAAAAAGCTTCTCAGAGGGTCTGCAAAAAGTCATTCCTTGGCTGACTTTGGCATTACAGAGATGTACAGCAAATCCCTTCCTCTTTGTATATCCATTTCTGATGTCAACAACAAACTTCAAAGGCAACTGCAACAAATTGCAAATAGCGATATATTTAGGCTCACTCATTTGGTTTAGACCTACTCTAAATTGCTTAGGTTTGGACTTTATACCTTGAGAGGAGGAACTGTTAAAAGGTCTACAGGTGGCCATGCATGGGCTGATCAGATACTCTCGCTCTCCATCTAGTAGGCCAAATGGATGGAAACTGTACAAGTTTGAATTGTCCTGATCATTTGGCCAAACAACCCAATCAAACCAGCAGGAACTGAAGAGGAACTTGCGTCTCCTCTTCGCTTCATCATCTGCCAATAAACAACTTCTTTGGTTACTTGTTGCAAAAAATAAATTAAAAATATTTCCTCCACTAAACAGGTAGAAAGATATGGCTGTGCACATAATACTTTAGGCTGTTCTTCTCCAAAGCTATTAAATTATTTGTTGCAGTGGTAGAATAGTAGAATAGAAGAGTAGTGGAATAAATAAACCATGCTGTGTTTGCCTGTTTCTCTACTGCGGCAAAGCTAATCTCATTTTATAGCAAGCAAAAAGCCTATCCATCCCTCTGCTCCAAGCAATGGATTCACATTGTTTGGCTTCATGCATTTCTGTGATATAAACAAAGATAAACAAAGTTAGAAATGTTAAGAGATGGAGATGGAGCTAGAGGCAGGCCGCCCGTGAGTTTGGTTTTCGTAGAAATGCAAAGCATCAGTTAGTCTATGCGCTGGACAGTATATCAGCATATTATAAAACCCAGCAATTATATAAGTTATGACTTCATACCGGTATTGGGATCTGTTAACTGGAATGAATGGGAATGAGAGTTTTCCAGATTAAGGGGTTGATGTAATTTGGTGCTTGTGCCATCATTAAGAAGCCCCATGGAACAAATAGGGCAGCGGTGAAGCAGAGATGGAGATGTGTTATGAAGAAGGGGCTGGTGACTTGTTGAAGAGAGGTGGGCATAGTTTGCTTTTGGAACAGCTCCTGCCCTCAGAAGAGGTAGAGGAGGCTAGGAGGGTAAGCGGTTACATTGTTGAGCAGGGGGGTGGGTTTCTTGCTCCCTGTGAGTTTGGAGGTAGGGTTCTGTGAAGTGGGTAGGATAGGTTTAAGATGGGGTTCAATGGAACAGTAGGAATCCCACATGGAGGTTTCCTGGGCAGATTTTGAAGAGAACCTTAAAGGTGTAGCCAAAAGATTTGGGCAGGGGTGATTCTTGCCCCTCTCTCTCTCTGAGGTGACCTTCCTGATGCCACCCCTTTGCCCCCCCAAGCTTAACTTTTTGACATTGGAGCAGGTCAAGTGAGAGATACAATGCTATTGCAGTTTTGCTTTCTGCCCTATTAGAGATGAAATTATGATTTACAAACTGGAGTTTTTACTTCACTGTGCTTCTGAGGAAGTGGCGTGACGCTACGAAACGCGTCAAGCGTGGGGTATTTACTTTCCATGTTGTGGTCTGTAATATCAAGTTCTTAATCAAAATGAAAATAAATTGAGTTT
>CM044441.1:15552399-15569708 GCA_024363595.1 Xenopus borealis | reverse complement strand
GGGGGGGGGGGGGGAATATTAGGCGGTTATTTCTCTACCAAAAGTCATTCTGCTAAAGGATGTTGATTGATTATAAACTTTATGTTATGGATCTTTCTGAATTAAGGGGATAGATAAACTCCAATGAGTTACCCCCACACAGTGTATGTGCTGTTCTTTGAGTGGATAAAGAATTGAATTGCCTTGTTTTGTTGTCTCTTCCAAGGAGAATCCTCTTCTGAAAAATGGCCCTGTGATACCTAAGGGGTCTGTTAATGGCTTTGATTACAGCTATTGTGGGCTGTTCATGGATCAAAAACTGCACATGAATATATCTTATTTTTTTTATTTAATTTTGTGCTCTACTATTGCAACAAAACGGTTTTAAACCAATGGTGTTCTACCCTCCAGCTGTATTAGATGGAAAAATACTGTGTTCATCCCCAGTATGAACTAGTGGCATATTCATACTACTTTGGGATTCAAGACTGCACCATAATTATGGTCATAGTCATCTGACTTTTTGAAATTGTATATGATGTTCCCTTTATCTCTGGTGTGATCTAAAGCTTGATAAGGCAAGTATGACATCAGGCTCCCCTTTAAAAACAGACTATTAAAAACATTGCATAGTCATTTTTCACATCTGCAACGCAAAGTCTTAGAAGGAAATGTACAAATAAGAATAAAACTTTTACTTTTATTGCATTACGAATCTTAATTGCTGACTTTTAAGATGTGCTTGAAGGTGCCATAAACTTTTTTTTACAGAGTTTTCAGTAAGAAGTTTTATTACATATGCTGACTATCACAAACTATAAAATTCGCAGTCACTATCCTACTGTCGCGCGAGGGTTTGCAAAATGCTCATTACATTTGCTCAAAGGCAAAATTGTTTGCAATGTGAATATTTATTTACACTGTGATCATTTTTTCTTTGAGCAACCTATATCACATTATCCCGTAGCTACCTTGTAGCATATTGCATAAGGAAGATAATGCCTCTGTAGTTCATTGAAATACACTGCAAACCTTATCAGTGACATACATAGCAAAGCACAACAGTGTCCCTACAGTGTAATCCATACAGTATTTTGCACACTACATTGTCCTTACAATATGATGAACATCCCCAGGACCACTGTACAGTATTCTGCAGGGTAGCAATGTGTGGGTCAGGAAAAACTCCTGCACAAAACCTGCACCAAATACTATCCCACAAAAACTTAAAACTGCACCCGAACCTAACCCACAAAATGTTGCCATTGTAGTACCCACACCCAACCCATAATTATCTCATTGTCTACACTACTTCAGTGAATGCCTCTGGTTCCAAGACATGGAATCTTCGGGAGCAGTGGAGAAGTATACTTCTGCAGTCTGACCCACACCCAACCCTAAACTGCAATGGTTGGACAAATGCCAACCTGAACCAGCCCAACTGATGGAAAACCCACGGGTTTTTTGGTCAACACACACATCACTAGTGCAAGGCACTATAAACTTCTTGACCCCCAGATAAAAAAAAATTGCAACCACGTGCCTTCTACAACCCAACCAGTATACTTTAAGAACACCACACAGGTTCTAGGCGGCTTTGTTGGTTCTACACTTTACAGATTCATATAATAATCTATCCACACAGCACAATTCCCAACTGGAGACCCCATAGTATATTTTGACACAGTTCCAGCTCACTTATAGCATATTGTTGAGCCTACAGAAGACCTTATTATTTCCTAGGTTATATATGTCCACAAAGTATCCTGCAGTTGCAGCTGTTTTTAGGTCAGCAAAATATATAAATGGTTCCCATACATTATGCAACTTTTAAAGTTAGAATAGTTATTCTGCCTACGTTATACCATCATTGCTTCATTTAGCACTAGGAACAAAATTATATTTTAGTAGATACCTAATGCCATTCATATATGAATCAATAATTAATCAAATGACATCTGCTGGGATGCCCATTTTCCATGCCTTCTTTTTTTCCATGCATTTTACAATCTTCCCCCAAAATCATGATCCATTCCAACAACAGCTGTTTGCAATTGGGTCTGCACAGTTGGATCAGTCATTTATCTCTCTATCAATTTAGTGTACAATCTGGACAATTATCTTGATAAGGGCTAATTATTCTGAACGTTCTGTGCTAGATGGCAAATACTGTTTCTATATCAGTGTTCAGTATAGTCCTGCTTCTAATCCTTTACTTCCATATTTTATCTTTTCCAACAGAAAATTTAATTGATTTTAAATTTTTTATTTAATTGATGGTAATGTGATGGTAAAAGTGACATTAAGGGGCACATTTACTAAGGGTCGAAGTGAATTTTCGACTAAAAATTAAAATTTCAAAGTAATTTTGGGCTACTTCGACTATCAAACAACCCAAGATTCGAATTTCGAAGTACTGTCTCTTTAATTTCGAAGTACTGTCTCTTTAAAAAAGCCTATGAGGGACCTCCTGGAACCTTTCCTGCAATTATTTCTAACTCCTGGAAAACCTAATTTTTTTTTGAAAATCGATCAAATGCAATCGAACGATGTGAACAATTCGAATTTTTTCGAAAACAGACCTATTTGATTGAAAACGGACCATTTTCGATTGAAAACTACCCAAAAAAATTTTGATTGGTCAAATTTCTAATAGTAATAGTAAATCTGCCCCTAAAATAACATTTTAGCCAATTGGAATAGCAACCTTATTGGGTTATATTTATGAGGATAGGTGTACTAGGTAGGTTTTCCCAGAATGAGTATATTATAGAGCTCTTCCAAGCAGAGTTTCAAATAAAATATTTTGTTCACATTTAGGGTATAAATAACTTGCAAATGTAACATGTATCCAGTCGTTTTTTGTTGTTATTGTCCCTTATTTCTAAAAAATCTCTTAGAGGCAGATTTTCTAGAATTCTTTTTTTAGTATTTAGAAAAAAACACCAGATTTTTTCTCGATTTCCTGCGTATTCATAAAAAATCCTTATGTTAGAAAACTAATAGCACAGGAATAAAATGTGATCACACTAAAATTACAGTCTACTCTTTCATTTTCAATTATCTTGATTTTTTCAAAAACTCAAATTTGAAATTTGTTTTAATTTAAAAATACACCCAAAATTTTAATTCATAAATAATTACCACTGTAATTTTTCAGGGGATTTTTTGTGTAAAAAAACATTTTCACAAGATTTATTATAGCCCTACTCTGAAAATAGCTTGAATCCAAAAATACAACATCTAGAACCAGTCGAGGTCATGTAGGAGTCAGCGGTAGAGGTCCCTTGAACCATTTGAAGAGGTCAACTGCCTTCATGATGTGTTGTGCCTGAAAACTTGATCAATTCAAGTGATTTGAATTTTTTTTGCTGAAAACTTGATTAATTCAATTATTTGGGTTTCACAACTCAAACTCGCAGAATCACGTCCCAGACTTTCAGCAAGAAATCCAAATTTTTTTAAATTGAACCAGCACTCATATGAATTTAATATGTTCAAGTAGGATTGATATGAGTGCTGACTCAATCCCATTTTTTTACCCCATTACTATTTTCTGTATAGCAGCTCAAATAACTATGGCTCCGTATAAAGCAAGAGGGACAATATCACCTAGTTTTGCAACTTCATATACATGTAAGACCTCAGAGTCCGTGGAGAGAATTCATGCAAATACAACATCCAATTTCAACTATTTTAACTTTCCAAAATATTATTACATTTCCAGCACCGGCTCAGACCTGTTGACATCTCATTATTGAGAGTGGAAGCACAAAGAAATGAGAAGAAAAACTCATCAATATTTAGAAAGCCATCAATATTTAGCACCCATTAAATATTATCAAAGTCACCATAATACCATTGGTGGGATCTTAGTATCTTGCTGTTATTGCAGTGAAACTTTTTGATGTTTTAAAATATGCATTTCCAAAACTAAAATGACAATGTGCATTGAAGTTTTATTTATTTATAAATATGATCCTTACTAATTTTTTATATTGTAAACGTCTATGAGAAAGGAATTTAGCAGGGCTTTTATGAGATTTATTTTTCTTACAAAGCTTCTTGAAGTTTCAGTGATATTATTATAGAGTACAGTATAATTTTCTGTTGTAGACACAATTTACTCAAAAATAATATGATACTTTTTCAAAAGTAAAAGCAGGAAAGAAAGATAGCGGTTGGCCCACCTAAGAGGGTTTCAATTCTAAGAGGTTTTCAATCCCAAAAGGTCTCAGGACCTTTTTGGAATGACTATAAGGCATTAATGTTCATAAAGCTGTAGCACTAGCTCCAAGAGATCAGTGATAATCATTGAGAATATACAGTCAATCTGCTTGATGAAGATACAGGAGACAAAGAAGAACTCATATTACAATTGATTGTGAACTACAACATCATTGAAATAAATGAACTGCTGGTAAGTAAAGATCCCACATGTCACAAGGGAGATGTGGTAAACCAAATGAAGTCATATGAAGGTGCATGAAGAAATATTGTATGCTTGCTACTTTACTATAGTGACCTGAATATGGACATTAATATGAAAATAGGACACAGTAGACATGATGAGTCAGAACATATAACAGCACAATGGTGTAGAGCAAATCTCTATGCACTGATAAACAAAGAATGATGTTGCTGCTAAAAAGGCCACTGACTTCATCATCAATAATCCCCCGTTCTTTACCTCTGACTATCATTTACAGTACATCATCCTTTCATTATGATGTGCTAAGCATGTGTGCTTGTCATGTAGTCACTAGAGAGTATATTAAGTTTTAATCCTGGACTATTTCTTTTCGCCACAGTTCTGAATCAATTCTGCGGTGACTTCGGAAAGACTGTAACTGTTGTCCGTACTGGTTGTGATGTGCTGCATGATGTTGACTATTACAGGAAAGTACATCAAATATACATATAACAGTTTCATAATGACATGATTATCCCAGCCTCGCCATAACCTATTTCAGGGTCCATTAGACAACAGACAGTTGCGGTATTACCTCTTGGTTGCTTATGTATTTCACGCAAGCTGTTACAATTTCTTTTTCTTGATATGTTACTGTATGTCACCTTGAAAAGAAGATAAATAAAAATGGAACATGAAACATACAACTTTCATTACATATTCTGGGCTGATAGGTCAGTTACTATGAAGGATCAGCAAGTGTAGCCCCACTGTACCACAGTACCCACAAAGGACAAGGAGAAAAGGATAACCAATGAAAAGAAGCCAGAAGGTCAAATGAATTTTAAAAGCAAGTAATAATTAAGGGATATCAGATATAGTTACATAGTTACATAGTTAAATTGGGTTGAAAAAAGACAAAATCCATCAAGTTCAACCCCTCCAAATTAAAACCCAGCATACACACACACACACACCCCTACACTCTTTCACACAAACCATATGCCCATAGCTATACTAAATGTAGAGTTTAGTTTCAAAATAGCCTTTGATATTATGTCTGTCCAAAAAATCATCCAAGCCCCTTTTGAAAGAATCAACAGAATCAGTATCACAACATCACCCGGCAGTGCATTCCACAACCTCACTGTGAAGAACCACCTACGCTGCTTCACATGAAAGGCCTTTTCTTCTAGTCTGAAGGGGTGGCCTCTGGTGATCCTCTTTATGGGTAAAAAGGTCCCCTGATATTTGTCTATAATGTCCTCTAATATATTTGTAAAGTGTAATCATGTCCCATCGCAAGCGCTTTTTTTCCAGAGAAAACAGCCCAAACCTGGACAATCTACCCTTATAATTTAAGTCTTCCATTCCTCAAACCAGTTTAGTTGCACTTAGTCTCTGCACTCTCTCCAGCTCATTTACATCCCTCCTAAGGACTGGAGTCCAAAACTGCACTGCATATTCCAGATGAGGTCTTAATCATAGATAGACTTACAGATATGTTGGTAACATTATTAGCGCTCATTTTAATAAAAAGTATACACATTTAATATTAGTATATATACTAAGGGTAGCATTACATCAAAAGATAAATTGGTAGGAATCATATATATTCTTAACACATACCACATTAAATACAATCAGTTCTCACAGGACACTCACACCACACATATCCGGTGGCCTGGGTGCTGCTTC
The DNA here is from genome assembly GCA_024363595.1 of Xenopus borealis. Taxonomy (NCBI): domain Eukaryota; kingdom Metazoa; phylum Chordata; class Amphibia; order Anura; family Pipidae; genus Xenopus; species Xenopus borealis. The sequence continues at coordinate 15,563,620 of CM044441.1, read as the reverse complement.
CTTGAACCCAGAGCAAAGGGGATGGCACCATTTTGATGCCCGTGCAAAGTGAGCACTACTCTAGGACTAGAATCTCTCAAGTTTTAATTATTAGATGAGAAATGAACCAGCTATTGCTGTTTTCAGTGTAACTTCTGGCCTCCTCCTGATTCCAGGCCTGAAATAGCATTTCCCTTCAAGGGTATTAACATAGTTAGGTCAAGGATACCCTGGAACTCACAACTAGACCTACAAATGGCCAAACATGTGACAAAATGTACTGTACATTTTCAGATGACATGGGAACTGCAAGGTTTTATCTTGGTGGAGGTATCTCAAGAGCTTCCTAATTATTCCAAACTAATATGAGACTAAGCAATGGCTCTATATATATTTCTTTGTTATAACTGACAGGAACAGGTCATTATTATTTGTAATCAAAGGCCAGAATATTATTTTCACAAATATGGAACCCCAGCACACCCTCTGTTCTCTGCACCCTGGAAATATAGGCCTCTGGCTCACTTTGCATTTTCTCCACCACTATTTGTGAGGGTTTTGAGAGAGAGAATGGGGGTAAATACCTTGAGGTGTAGAATGAGAATGAGTACTTTGGATTGTAGAATGGAGTAAGTACAGGCGGTTAAAGTGCTGTGGAATATGTTGGCGCTATATAATAACTTATAATAATAAAAAAGACTGAACCTATTGCTGACTATTGCAATTTATTAGTATTAATTGAATGTATTTATTGCTTGTCTTATTTCTGTATTTTTAATCATTCTAATCAACTCAAACATGTTGTCAAACTGCTTTATTGAGGTTTTCTTTCTAAATATCTCCAAGCCCACAGCTCCTTCTGTTCTTTTGCTACTGGCATTTATTTTGCTTTATAAAAAGAAAATGTAATATTCCAATTCAAGCCTTTATTGGATTGTGTACTTGAACGTTTGACATGTCTTCATCCTTGTCAAGATCTTCCCTGAAAGTTATTTGTCTCACAGGCATCATGCTCCTTATTGGTATTCAGGAACAGAGAAGCTGAACTTTTTTGCTAGTTCTATTGTTTTGTGCATTCTATAATGCAATGTCTATGTTTAACTAGGAAAAAAATATTTTTGAAATGCTAACAAGTAACTGTCAGGTGCTAAGGTGTGACTGGTTGATAGAGGTCAATGTAGTGGATATCCATGTGTACACTGTCCTGTAGATGTCACTGTGCACATGAGTTATACTGTGCATACACTGTACCTTCTATACTGCTTAAGGTGATAGAGTTTATGTTACTGTTGTGTAATGGCTGCGTGAACCTGCTAATAAAGCACCGTTATACTCTGCTCATCCTCGGCTATCAAAACACAACATACAGTTGTGTGCTTAGAATAACCAGGAAAATGGATCAGTGAATGTATTTAACAAGTGAAGATGAACAAACGAGTAATAGAAATCTAAAGGCAAGTCCGTATGACAGAATTAAGGTCAGGGCTGGCAGCAAGAAACAGAAGTCCTTATAAAGAGGCCAGGAGTCAAAATCAGAAAAAAATGATAAACAGGAGGGGACTTATTCAAAACCACAGGAACCAATGGATTCAGAAACCAATGGACTCAGAAACCAAGTGACTCAGGAAGACGGAACACAGAAGCAAGGGGCCAGACCAAGGAAATGCCTCGGTGATCCAGCAATGTGAGGCAGGAAGGGGTTGTCTTAAATGAGCCATGAATTATCATAAGGCATCGACAAATGCTCATTGCATTCCTCTATAGATATGCTTGGCGCTATTATGTATGGTCTTCCATGTTGTTCCAAATCGAGCACAAGTGCAGGGGAACCCTAGGGCTACCGCTAACTTCAATTTACAGGGTTTCCACTGCAGTCTGCATCAATAGGCACAGTAAAGTACCAGGCAATGCCATGACCGGTATTACAAATTTACTGTCAACGTAGCAGCCAGTAAATTTGTAACCACTAGTCAAGTGCATGTTTTCACAAAAATGCATCAGGCTCATCGCCCAGTGGAGGCTTCAATTATGCTGGAATTGCTGAAAATAACTAGTTCTAAGTACGAACCATGGTAAATAGCAACTAAATTGACACATTTGCATATTGAGTTCCTAAATGACCCTTCATCGTTTTTATCTCGGGATATCCCTATTTGTTGCAAAGACATTGTTGTGAGATAAACTTTGCAATTTTGGTGATATGGATCGTCGTATACATGTTTCTATATTTAATTACAATATTTATATTTTTGACATATAAAAACCCCAATAGTTTTGACCCCTAAAGGAGAAAGAAGGACTATAGTGATAGTATTGATCATGGGTAGCCAAGAGACAATATAGGAAAAGTGCATGTTGCTCCACCCAGGGGCGTTTTAGGGGCTACATCGCTAGTGCAGTGAGCGCTATTGAGTTCGCTGCACTAGAAGAGCCGAATTTCCGGTTTATAAAACGGAAATTCGTTTTTTTTTAGTTACCAGAGGCGGCTTTTTGCCACCCCTTGTAACAGGCCACTCCGTGCCGCCTGAGGCAAGGGTCTCACCTTTCCTCATGGCCGGAGCGGCCCTGGCTCCACCTGCCGTAAGGACCACAAAATAATATCAAAGGCTATTATGATACTAAACTCTATAGTTAATATAGATATGGGTATATATAATTTATGTGAAAGTACAGAGGGGTGTGTGTGTGTGTGTATGCTGGTTTTTCATTTGGAGGGGTTGAACCTGATGGACTTTGTCTTTTTTCAACCCATTTTAACTAAAAAAATCAGTAGATATAATTATATTGGGAATCCATGGACAATGACCAATCCCAAATGGGCATTCGTAGCTATAATATCAGCAGGGAAATGCCATTTACCTGTCAGTCAAAACCGTGCCCTGCATTGAGGATCTAATGAGATGTAGAATGGATAAATAACTAGTTTTAGTGTCTTACCTATGTCCTTATATTCTTTTTCAGTTGTGCAATGTCCTAATTGTAGATATGATTCCCTTATCAGGATATTGCTTGTACCAGCAAAGGATCCGCTGGCACAGATGAAAAACAAAAAGTGTAATGAATCATAATACTTCCCTCTGTAGTCCTGGCCAATGCATACCAAAGCAATATTCTGTTATTTCTCGTGTACACAGTGAGCATATGTTCTGCTCAACTCTATCACATTCATTTCCAGTAACAGCTAAATAAAAATACTAAACGTTTCAGAAACAAATTACCATAATTATATTCAATGCAGGAAAGACGATGGCAAGCCTGTTTTGCATTTCTCCGTAAATGAGCGTGCACAGGACGAAACTGGCATAGGACGAGCTCACAGCAGCTGTTCCTGTGTTTAGCAAAATAATAAAAATCAACCAATAACTGTCAGTAAGTAGAAAAATACTCACAAAAGTCAAGATTAGAGCAAGCTCTCCACCAATCACCAACAAATATAGTCTTTGACCAGTAATTTGCAAACTATCCAAAATGCCATCAGTTTTCCGGTAAGCTCCTTCCCTTTGGAGGTCAGAACAGTCCTGCCAAAGTGATGAAAATATACTATAGGTTAGGCATCCCCAACTTTATTTTTACCTGTGAGCTACATTCAATTATAAAGAGTTGGGGAGCAGCATAAAAATGTAATTGTTCCTAGGGGTGCCAAATAATGACTGTGATAAGCTATTTGGTAGCCCGTATGTGGACTGGCACCATACATGGGGTTCTGTTTGGCAGTACACCTGCTTTTTATGCAGCCAAAACTTGGAAAAATAATCACCTGCTTTGAGGCCACTGAGAGCAACATCCATGGGTTTGTTGAGCAACATATTTCTCAGAAGCCACTGGTTGGGGATCACTGCTATAGGTTAATCCCATAACAGAGAGGACATTATTACAGCCTTGGGGTGTAGGGTCTTTTGTTCAGTTCCTGGTAGCTCTTAAAAGGTGGCATGTACCCAGAGAAAAGTGGAAAAGCACAAAAGCAAGTCTCTTAGTGCTCATTTAAAGAACTATTTCTGGGGTCTGGGACAGGATCAAAGCCTAGCATCATAGGAATGGTCGGTAAGGACAAGGGACCCATTGGACCCACCAGTGCTCCATAAGTTGTAAATCACAATGACATACAAATTAAGGGTAGGGAGGGAGTACTTTTCTGAATAACCTAAAACCTATATACAATAGCAATTAACATTATGTCTAAGGGCTAGTGATGGGCGAATTTATTCGCCAGGGCCGAATTCGCGGCGAATTCCCGCGATTCGCCGCTGGCGAATAAATTTGCGAATCACCAGCGAAAATTTGCCGAAAAAACGAGTCGCGCGTCGTTTTTGACTCGTTTCACGAATTTTTCGCTGATTCGCAAATTTCTCCGGAAATTCGCGAATTTTTCGGCGAAGCGAATCTCGGGAGATTCGCCCATCACTACTAAGGGCTACTTATCTTCCTTTGCGGAGAATAATTAAATTATTTTCAGTAACAAAAATATCACATAAAGTTCACAGTTAAGGATTAACCCTGCTATGGGTACTGCTGACCCTTAAGGTGGCCATACATGGGGCGATAAAAGCTGCGTACAGACTGAGTCGGCAGTTTATCGGCCCGTGAGTGGGGCCTTCCGACGGGCTCCCCCGATCGATATCAGGCCGAATGTCAGCCAGATGTCGATCGGGCAGGATTTAAAATCCCGTTGGATCGTGGCCGCATCTGTGCATTTTGCACATCGTTCTGATCCGATCCTTGGGCCCTAGGGCCCACGCTTGTATCAGCCCAATATCGGCCACCTCAAGGTGACATCGCCAAACAAGCTGATCTCTCAGTTAGGGTTGCCACCTTTTTTTGAAAAAAATACTGGCCTTCCTATATATTTAACTTTTTTCCTATTAATAACATTGGGATCAATCACCAAAAATACCGACCAGGCCAGTAAAATACCGGCTAGGTGGCAACCTTACTCTCAGTTTATGGCCACCATTAGCCAGGGTTGGACTGGAGGGCCTGAAGGCCACCAAGGATGGCATCTCAGGGGCCCCCACACCCCCTTGAGGTCCCTGCCCCAGTCTTGAGCTAGTCCAGAGGCTAGGTAAGCACACACAGTTTTTGGGAGGCACGCCAGGGAGTGGCTATAGGTCCGTGAGGCCCACCAGCCCAGTCCAACCCTGCCCTGTAGCTATATAGAACCCTTAGGTTACACTGTGTTCAAGGTCTATAAAAAAATATTTCAACCTTGGCAAAGTGAATGGCAACCCCCTTGCACATGTACATATGCAAATTCGCACACATTTATTTTAAGAGATGCAAATGCTCAGTCTGAGGTTTACAAACTCAATATCACCGACGAAATCCAGCAGCACAGAAGTCATGCAAACTCTTTTGTCCCTTTAAATAAGCCTTTCAAATTCTTATATAAGATAACAGAGTTGGCATTCGATGCTCTTCATTTAACTCTTGATTTAGATCCTGACAAGTAAACCACCATCTATAAAGTGTTAATGTGCTAATTATCAGACGAATTGCTGCATGCCAAGTGTGAAACAAGTGGGGAAAACTTGTGTATTAATACTTGACAAGCTTATTCTGTTAACTAATGAAGTTGAAATTAATTGTAATTAGGCGCATGTTTATGCCAGGGTAATAGGCTCCATGTTTTTGACAGTAGGCCTTGATAATTAAAAGGCATGCAAGCAAAAATGCGTAGGATGAAATCCAAGCCCATTCCTACAGTAACACGACCATACACACCTGCGCACGTTCTGTACTGTAGTTTGGACTGGAAGCCTTCCCAGGTTGGAACTGCATGACCGAGCAGTCAATGCTCTCCTGAGCTAAGAGAAACAGTCATTTAGATGTTTATTTTTGCACTGTTTCAGCTTTATGTATACTTGTATCAATCGTTGCATACAATGCCAAAAAATTCCTGAAAGGGAGGAATTCACATACATGAGCATAGCAGAGACCAAACCTGTATACATTGGATACAAATATTATCAGTACAAGGTTTACATTATACCCTAAAATTCTCACCGAAGTTTATTAAAAAGGGCTCAGGTGAGACATAAAGCCCTAAATCAATTCAGAACTGAATATTGCAGGATGTTTTGGTAAAATCCACCAAAGCTAAAATTTCAATTGATGTATCCAAATATATTGTCTTTTATCAGGTTATCTATATTATCATGATATTCTAAGGGCTAAAGCCACTCAGGGGCATAGAGCTTCTGATGGCCTACTAGAAATTGGTTTCATGATTTTCTGTCAGGCATGAAGTCTATTAGAATCCAATAGGAAACAACAAAACCTAGAAGAAGGAGATTGACAGACAAGACAGAGAGCCCATTAGACCCTTCTAGGCCTGAACATAAAATCCGGAATAAACCCTAAACTGTTATTAGCAGGTAGGTTTTTATCACCCTTTACTACTACTCTACTCTGGATGCAATGAACCCTTCAAATCTGGGTCCAGCCAAATTCTCCTTTCTGGATTCAGGCGAATACAGATCAGAATCCAAACCCTAGTTGTTGAATTTGTGGCATTTAAACAGAAAATGATGTTAAGCAGATAAACAGAAATGGGCCATCTGGCACTCAATAGAATCGGCTATGGAGTATGAATGTATATTTTTAAACTTAAAATATTACTTTTATTTCTATATTTCTGGCCTTGTGGATTCCATTGAGTGCTGAATGACCCATTTCTGTTTATTCTCTAAGCATCAGATGCTGAGGGTCTGGGGCTGGTGCACCTGGATCACTGAATCCATTTGGTGAGTTGTCTACTTGGGTTGTTTTTGGCATCAACCTTTTCTCATTCTGTAAGCAAAAATGCCAACTGACTTGGATGCCTAGCTCGCACAGAAATGTTTTCATATTTTGTAAGGTTTGGATTTGGTTCGGCTAGGCTCTTGAATTTGGCTGAATCCTGCTGAATTTGGCAGAATCCCAAACTTAATCTGGGATTCGGTGCTTCCCTGGTTTCAACTCACTTAACTTTTAGGATGATGCAGAAATAACCTTCATTCATCAACAATGGTGGCCTCATTTAAGAAGCCAAGGGCTCTGTTTCGGAGAACTGCAGAGTAAGAAAGATCATTGTGTGAAGTGAGTAATAAAAAGCTTGGATGATTGGTGGTAAATTTATCTTATTAAGAGTGGGCTGGATCAGGGTCTGGGTCACAGTTTGTTGGGCTGTAGACCTTGGCTAGTGTAATCAATACATCACTAATTATCACACAAATCTTGTCTATGAGGTCACATTTCTGTTTTGATCACTTAAAATTATACTGGAAAGAGTAACATATGATAAGACTCTTTATATGATAGAAGTAATCAGTTATTTAGACATCATGGCCTAAAACAATGATCTGACTAACTTCTGTGTTCTAAAAGTTATATCTATGGAACTGTAACTATGAATATCCAATGGCAGCTAAATAATGGAGTGTAGCAGGTACAGTAGGGCAAAATGGTGACAGTAAGATACGATACATTAGTAGGACAACACAGTGTCAATAGCAAAAAATCACATTGGGCAAGATAGAGACAGTAAAACAAAATAGCTTCAGTAGGTCAAGACTGCCCAAGATACAGCTAATCTGTTGTTGAAGTATAAATCCCAGCAATGTAGTTGTAGAGTTTGTATTTCAAAAATGGTGAAGGGCCATGGTTTAAACAATTCCACTTATATATATAATGGGGTCATCTTAAGCCTGTAAAAGTAAAGATGCCCCTCAAATTTGAGCTAGTTTTAACCTGAAGATTTGACTTTCTGTGACACCTGGGACCAAGGGTACAAACATTTTTCTGTAAGGCACCAGGTTTGGACTGGCCTACTATAGTATCAGAGGACGTACCAGTGAGACAAAGCCAAGGACCTCCACCAATACCATCAGCCTTTTCTTATTCCAACCATAGGTTTATATAACATTTATTACTAGACAGCAGTGTAAAGGCCCCCATACATGAGCCGATAAAAGCTGCCAGCAGACTGAGTCGGCAGCTTATCAGCTGGTGTATGGGGCCATCCGACGGGCTTCCCCAATCAATATCTGACCGGAAGTCGGCCAGATCTCAATCGGGCAGGTTAAAAAACCCTGTCAGAACGCAGCCGCATCTGCAAGTTTATGCGGTGCTGCGATCCATTTCGTATGCATTATGATCCAATCGTTGGGCCCTACGGCCCACTATCAGATCAGCCCGATATCGCCCACTTCAATGTGGACATATCGGGGAGAGATCTGCTCCTTTGGCGACATCGCCAAACTAGCAGATCTCTGCGTCTATGGCCACCTTAAATTGGGTGCACTGGGCCACCACACAAAAAATATTCTGAGGGGGCCTGGCACAAACAGTCCCTCCTCCTCCTACTTTTGCTGTACTTACCGGGCCGCATCACAAAGTTATATCAAAGGTCAGAGTGGGGTGGGGAGGGGGAATATAATACAGAAGCGTTACTGTATAGCTAGTTAGACCACTGTTACTGGGGATGCACCAAATCCCAGATTTGGTTGAGATTGAGATTGAAAAACTGTGCACACTTCTTGATATTTTCAGGTGTAGAAGGAGGGTTTGGATTTGGTTCTGTATTCAGTCAAATCCAGTGCATTATTATTATTATAATTATTATTATAACATCTTATTACTGTGAGGGTGGACTCTCAATGTCAGCTTCTCTGATGGGCCCTAAGAGACCCAGTCCAACACTGCAAGGGACATACTTTGAAATATGAATTAATGTTGCAGCTTTGTGTCACTCGTCTGCCTTTTTTTTTTTGCTACACCCTTGAAAAAATACTTGGAAATAGGGTCTGTATAAAAACCGAACTATATTATACGTGATATATTGTCCTGTGCCACATGCTTCACTCCACTGCTTTGACGCAAGGCTGCATGCCCCAAATTCAAATACAGAAATAAAAAAAACCTTCAGATCATTTCATTTCAAAAAGAAAATTACACCACAGACCCCCCATGCCCAGCCAATCAGCACAACCACTTGATGATTAAATGGTAACATAAATACCCAGTCATGTCAAAGGAATGCCATTTTTTTAATGCAACAATCAACTCACTGTGCATCGTTCGCATCCATCCTAAGCAACTCTCTCAAGATCCAAGTGTCGCCAATGACAGGCTCGCCTGAACTCTTGCTGTTTCCATGGTAACCAAGAAGTTACGCTAAGCAACATGGCCATAAAACACCAATTTAGTGCTCTACTAAACATGAATAAGTTCCGCAATAGTCTCTGAGCACTGAGACCCCTTCATCCCCCAATAGAAATAGTCAAGTTGCAGGACTAATTATAATTGGCTCTGCATTAGCTGTTACCACTAAACAAAAAACCTTTTCATGTGCTCTGGGAAGTATTCTAAGTACGCCGCTAGTAAAAATAAATAAATAAATAAATTTTAAAAAATGACTGGACATTTGCCATTTGGCACAGGCTCCTCCATGGAACGTCTCTGACAACTGTGGAACCCAAGTGCTTTTGAATGGCAGTTGCCATGAGCAGAACCCTTGGAATATTTAAGAGAATATTAGCCCCGTCCCCAAGCAGGGAATGGGAACTGCTGGCACCATATATCAAGGCAGAATGCAAGGCTGACATTCCACTCAGTGGGAATTTTTTTCCCAGGAGGGAAGAACTCATTCCACACACAGGGGGGTGGGACTATAGAGAAAGGCAACACGTAACAAAAGTTTGTTTCCCAACACTGGGGCAATTCACCAACATTTTGTATCAAGTCATTAGCGATTTACTAATTGGCTCTGATTCATCATCCATAATTAGAGCAGTGACAGCAACATTCTGCTTTTAGTAACAGGACAAAATAACACTTACCATATCAATAAGTGTATATGTGGAATCATGCAATGACCCCCTGCAGCCCAAACTGCAACCCAAATCTGTAACCCCCACCCGAATGCCCTATAACTTTGTCCTCCCCATTGTACAAGGAATCCGTGTAAATCCAGGGGGTGGGAATGGGGAACCACAGGACACATACAGGAATATGGAGCACATAGAATGAGTGGGTTATTATTGGGCCCTTGTTCTCAGTCACCCATGAACTATGGGGGGTCTGTATAGTTATGCCACCAACCACTTCTGTATAACACAAGCATATTAGAGGTCACCAAGAACTTTCTAGAGGCACAAGGTCACCAGCTCATTACATTAATTCTGGTCATGGAATTTTAAATTGACATCTAAAATCCTTATTTTTTTAACATAGTGTTTTTTATATTACACTGTTTCAAATAGTCAAGTAACATAAGTGATTAAAACCGATGACATCTATCACCTATCTGTATGCCATCTCTCTGTCTGTCATCTATCTACTGTATCTATTGGTCATCAATCTATCTATCATCCATCTGTCATCAATTTATCTGTCATCTGTCTGCATATCTATATGTCATCTATCTATCAACACTTAGTAGTATCTATCTATCATTCTATCTATCTATCTATCTATCTATCTATCTATCTATCTATCTATCTATTATCTATCTGTCTATGTATCATGTTTCTGTCATCTATGTATCATGTATCTGTCATCTATCTATTTTTCTATCTGTCATCTATCATCAATCTTAGAGTCCTGTGCGGGTCCATTTTTCAGAACCCATACACGACCCATACCCGCAATCCACAACCCGCATTCTTACCAGCTTGGACCCGCTACCTGACCCTTACAATATCAGCAAGCCAATCCGCTGACCATCAAGAACCAGGAAGTGCTGTCATTGTAAACTGGAAGTGACATCATTGGAAGTGGGCGGAAGTAGGCATGTTTAGAAAAAAAAGAGGAAGTGTCATTGTAAACCAGAAATGATATCATTGTAAGTAGGCAGAAGTAGGTGTGATCAGAAAAAGAGCAAAACTCACTAATGAGAAGACTTGCGACCCGATCTGCAACCTGCAAACCTGAAGAACCACTGACCTGCATCTATACCTGCTTCCGAAATTCTACCTGCAACCCGTGGGTAACCCACAGGTAGCCAACACACTGCAGGACTCTAATCAGTCTGTCACCTGTCTGACATATATCTATCTATCATCTATCTATTATTTATCTATTATCTATCTATTAGCTTTCAGCTATCTATGTCTATCTATCATCTATCTACCATCTACCTATTATCTATAATCTATCTATCTATCGATCTGTTATCTATCTATCTATCTATCTATCTATCTATCATCAATCTGTTACCTGTCTATCTGTCTATCTATCTATCTGTCTTTCTGTCTGTCTGTCTGTC
>CM044441.1:15393916-15414165 GCA_024363595.1 Xenopus borealis | reverse complement strand
TATATATTTGCAATATAAAGCAGCTAAAGAGAAGAATGATTATCACTGAAGGAGTTCATCTTTGAGTTAACTTTTAGCATGATATTCTGAGACTAGTTGCCATTGGTTTTCATTTTTTATAATTTGTGGTTTTGAGTTATTTAGCTTTTAAGTCAGCAGCTCTCCAGTTTGCAACTTCAGCAATCTAATTGCTAGGGTCCAAATTACCCTAGCAACCGTGCACCGGTTTGAATAAGAGACTGGAATATGAATAGGAGAGGACCAAAACCCAGATAGAAATATGAGTAATAAAAAGTGACACTAACAATACATTTGTAGCCTTACAGAGCATTTGTTTTTAGATGGGGTCAGTGACTCCTATTTGAAAGCTGGAAAGAGTCAGAAGAAGGAAAATAATTCAAAAACTATAAAAAGAAAAAATGATGGCCAATTGAAAAGTCACTTAAAATTAGCCATTCTACAACATGCTAAAAGTTATCATAAAGTGAACCACCCCTATAAGCAGCGCTGAGATACCAAAGAGGCCTGCAGAAACAAATGTTAAGATAATCATTTCAGTACTGGATAAGAATAACTGGTGCAGAAACAAATGGCACTGTGAGGCTGAATAGAATCATTTCAGTACCGGATAAGAATAACTGGTGGGATGTTAAAGCCTCTTGAACGGATTCTATCAATATTGTATTTCGGGCAGATTAAGAGCCACTTTGTGCTCAGGCTCGGCTTCCATCTCAAGTGTTTGAAGGGCAAATAGGACAATATGTAAATGCTAAAAGACAGGAATAAAAGGTCTATTTTTAAACAAGTGCCAGCTGATTTATTTATCCTTGTGGGTCCTGATGACACAGAGAATCCCTCCCCCCATCCTGCATTCTCCTTTCTAAATATGACCAAGCACATTCTGCAGCTTAGATGACCTTCAGTGGCTTTAAAGAGGTCATACACCTGATGCGCCGGCTCTGTTATAATGCAGCCCCCCCCCACCTCCTTATATCCCTGGATCAATTCACCTTCTCTGCAACCCCCAGGGGCAAGTAAATGATAGATTGGCTTATTCATTTTTCTTTTCACTGCTCCTGACATTCCTTCCTTGCCAACCTCTGGTGTCCAAATTGTTTCCATGGTTATATACAATGCTCCCCCCCCCAAAAAAAAAGATAGAAATCAATATTTTTTGGAATGAAAACCATATTATTGCATATGTTCAAATGTTTCTGCTCTCCTCTTTCTTAAAGAGGAAGGCTATTGTTAATGATAGAAAGCAAAAAAACCAACATATAACGTGTTGCAATTTACAGTAAAATAGGATCTCCTACAAAAAGATGCAATACTGAGCAACTTTCCATTGCCTTTATTAATGAAAAATATTCCATGGTTTTAAAGGTTCAGGTATGGGACCGGTTATCAAGAAACTAGTTATCCAGTTATGGGACTAAAATTCCCATCGGATTGCAGCTGCATCTGTATGTTGATGCGGTCCTGTGATCCGACCACCCGTATCTCCTCCATTGTGATACGATCGTTGGGCCCTAGGGCCCACAATCAGATCAGCCTGATATCACCCACCTCAAGGTGGGCATAACGTGGAGAGATCCTCTCATTTGGCAACATCGCCAAACGAGCGGATCTCTCAGCGTATGGCCACCCTAACTGTCAATGAAAATCTGACACCCAACTGCTGCAGGAAGACAGAATGAAGAGAGAGGAATAGTGAACATAAACTTGTTTATTTCAGAAACAGTACAGAATATTTAATTGAAAGTTTTGTATTTCAGTATGATTAAGCTTATATTAAATTGTCATTTTCGCGATAGTTCCCCATCAATTATTATTTCCCTTTTCTCCATAATAATTGCAATATCTTGTACTTGATCCCAACTAAGACATAATTAATCTTTACTGGAAGCAAAACCAGCCTATTGGGTTTATTTAATGTTTACATGATTTTATAGTAGACTTAAGGTATGATCCGTTATCTGGAAAACCCCAGGTCTGAGTATTCTGGATAACAGGTCCCATAACTGTATTTGCAAATGGAGCCCAAAAGTCGTATTTGCATATCCGTTTCTGTTCTCTGGTTCTGACTCTCGACGCGATATAGCCAAAAAGTCAGTTCTCCTTCTGCTTTATCAGCTGGTTTCTGCTACACCATTTCATAAGTCAGAAACAGTAGTGACGAGAATAGAAACAGCTGGAGAGACGCTGCCATCGGTAGCAATTACAAACATATAAAGACCAATGAAAATGGTAGATTATTCATTAAGGTTTCTGATGATAAAAGTGTGTTCCCTCATCTGTGTGCACCTAGCAACAGATTCTGAATTCCAATTAACTGATTCACTTCTCAATGATGGGGAGCAGCTGCTGAATGGGTCTCTTGGGAGACTGCACTGCCTCCAAAGAGGTTCTGCAGCAGGCTCTCAACCTTCAATTCAATAAACGTGACTATGCGGATATTGATTGGAATTGCTGATAAGCAACTCATTTCCTACAGTGCAGTAAAACTGCTGACAACTTGAGTTTGCTGTGGGCGGAAGAGGGAAGCTATAAAAGTGGGTCAAGGCATTAGTGGTGTGGGGGTCCCTTTCCTGTACAAGGATGAGATCTCAGCTCAGCGAGAGGGAAGATGAGAGGAGACTGCTCACGTTCTTACTCCCTCCCAGACTATGTGACTCATTGGAAGACGTGCAAAGTCTGATGGTGCTGCACGTACACACACACAGTGAGAGCGGGGAGGAAGGAGGAGGAGAGCACATGAAGGGGTGATGAAAAGGATGGGAGTACTGTTACACTAATAGGGGGATAAACTGGGCGCCTATGTGGGGTATACTGAAAATAGGAAAGATGTGCAATGCTTGGGACCTGTGGAATCAAAGCGGGAACCGGCCAACAAAGATATATCCTCACCCCAAACCTCCTCCTCTTCTCAGTGCCTAAGGCTATGATGGATTCTGCCGTTAATATTATGCACCTGCAGATGTAAGGAAGCCACAATCCCAATAATACTAACTGTCTGATTAATAGCAGTCCCTATACTGACACTATTGCCCCTTATTTACAGGGGAGTCCAAATGCATGCTGCAGACTGTACTGGCTTCTTAGCAGACATGCATTATACTCTTAAATGTATTCCTGATAAGCTTTGACGTTCCATATGTAGCTGATGTCTATGATATGATGTGGCCAGCCTCATTACACTATAAATATGCAGGAACAGGTTTAGCCTGCTAGCCGGCACAGCATGGACAATCCTCGGAAAGTGGTTTAGCCTAAGTAGATTACATGTTAAGAGAATAGGAAGGTATTTTTCGAGGAGATTTGCGGTATTGAATTATTATTGCATGCGATAAATTTCCCCCCGTGTGTTATTTCCTTAAGGGTATAATGCACGTCTACTGAGAAACCATTACAGTCTGCAGCAAGAAAGTAGAATGTGTATTTTATGCTCAGCTGAGACTAAAGGGTTAGTATGTCAATCAATATATATATTCCGAGGTGTAAGGAATGCTGTGCAAGTTGTGTAATTACGAGACCCCGAGCGTTATCTCTTTCCCTATGATGTATTTATTGTCAGCTTTAAGAGATGTGCATTTAGCCTGTGGCTCATATCTGCTTCCTGTAATAACCGACACCGGCACGACTGTAATAATGAGATGAGTAGAAGCCCCGCCCCAGGGTGGAAGGAGTATAAATGGGCAAAGGATAGGAAGTAGTAATGGATATTGCACACTGCACAAAACGCCTGCAATGCAGCAGTGAGGATTGGAGTTCTTGGCTCCGCCCCCTCCAGGGCATAGACTGTGTGCCGTTACCCAGGTGCCCCAGCTGCACTATAATGCATTACCTGTATATTGCTATAATGAGTGTGTGGGTCTGCTGGGGGGTAGTTAAGCTGTTAATGCCATTATATAAATGTTATTATATAAGTGCAAGTTGCATTGAGCCATGGACTTGTCAAGCTTTCAATTCAATTAGAACAGGTGGAAAGGACTGGTTGGAAAGCTTTGCTATTATATATATATATATATATATATATATATATATATATATATATATATATATATATGCTCTCTGTCATCCTCCAGCATTTCCTTAAACTAAAACTGGATGCAAAACAGGGTAATTTGTAGGGAGCTCCCCTGCAAGAAAACAAAGAAAAGGCTTTTGAGAAAGTAGCCGGAGGGCTACAAAACGCGTCAGGCGTAATGGCTTTGCAGATTAATTCTTGAACTAAAACTACCAGCGTCCTCCAACAGGATGTCGGCATTTGTTGCTTGGTGGCAGCTTCAGAGTGACAGTTTGGACATTTCAAATAAAAGGCAACTGCACAGAGGTGCCAATAGGAAGCAGGGATAAACTTTGGGTTACATTGGGGTGCACTCACCAGGCACCAGTCAAGCTGAGGGTACCCCCCCCGGGATTATGTCTGGTATAGGCCACTATGGAAAAATTGGCATGTGGCAAAGGGACTGATATTTTGTGTGTGGCATATAGATTGTGGTCTCTTTGTAATGAAACATAACTAGGAGGTTTTGGTTGGACATTCCTGAGCCGCTACATAGTCTCAGGGCAGAGGCCTTGGATAATAATAAGATAATATAAATCAAGGCACTGTGATACTATGAGCCTTTTCGGCTGCAGCTACTG
Source organism: Xenopus borealis (assembly GCA_024363595.1). Taxonomy (NCBI): domain Eukaryota; kingdom Metazoa; phylum Chordata; class Amphibia; order Anura; family Pipidae; genus Xenopus; species Xenopus borealis. Next base: position 15,409,518 of record CM044441.1, on the reverse strand, counting down.
AGCTTTCCATGTACATTACTTACTGTATATTAAAAGGTATGAGAACTGTTATACAGAATGCACAGACCTGGGGTTTTCCATATTAAAAAATCATGCCAACATGAAAAAAAAAACAACAAAAAAAAAACAACCCAATAGGCTGGTTTTGCCTCCAATAAGGATGAATTATATCTTAGTCGGAATCAAGTACAAGCTACTGTTTAGTTATTACACAGAAAAAAAGAAATCATTTTCAAACATTTGAAATATCTGGATGAAATGGAGTCTACGGGGGGGTGGACTTTCCGTAATCCGGAGCTTTTCCGCATAATGGGTCTGGTACTGTATTGTATCCAGCAAATCTCAACGCCCACTGAGTCTAATGCAAGAGGGAACGGCAAGATAAGAGAGACCTGGCCAAGGTCACGCCAAGCTGGCATGGGTATATAATGCAGGCTTCACTGTATAGAGCACAGAGCTACAGCTCAAGTCAACCATTAGCCCTATGTGTCCAAGGATATATATATATATATATATATATATATATATATATATATATATATATAAAATCTACACTCTAGTCATTTCCCCATGGGACCAGACTGTGAATTACATCCTTATAAACAGTGCATTCTGACGTCAGAATTCGCCGTTTATAATAGGGGCCCCCTGCCGTCGAATTTCACGCTGCATGCCGAATTTGACACCGGTGCGCCCAAATTGGCCTGCGACCTCGTCTTTTATATGGTCACATAACTACTCGGTGACTTATAATATCTTTATAAATTACAGTAGGGGGTACATTATCCACTGTATATAGATATATATATGTATAGACATATACATCGGCAGCAGCACTCTGATATACTCTCGTGGGCGCTGGATCAAATCTTTACTGGAAAAATTTTTACATAGAGCCTTACTCCAAATTTTTAATGAATCATTTCCTGACACACAAAATTCATGTAATAAAGGTGATGTGATCCACAAAAAAGTTGGCTCTATGCGAAGAATTTATATTTACTTATATATATATATATATATACATACGTATATAGCAAAAGGTAAAGACTGGCACACTCAGGGTTTGTATATTATGCAAAAGAAGGAGGTTTCAATCCTAACGAAGGTCCTGGTTTATGACCACCGAAACACTGAATAAACTCTCTTTTTTTTTTGCATAATATACAAACCCTGAGTGTGCACCTTGGCACCCAGGTATATAATTGTGTATATGAATTTTGTAAGGCACTCAAAGGCCAAGATGCCCATCCCTATTTGATAAACTAGAGGTCAGTTGCCCGTCCCTAGCTGATGCTCTAGCTACAATGCCCAGGCAGTAAAGGGCAACACAATACTCATTGTAAGCCCTGAAAGAAAAAAGGGGGGAAAAACACCCCAAAGCCTGTTCCTTTACATACTGATACCTGTGTGGCACTGGCATGTGCCCAAGCAAAGCGCCAATGAGTCCAGTGACAAAGATGGATACACTGCGCATCAAGCTCAGAAGGCCGCCACACATTAGAATGTGTATATTTTAATGAACCTTTTAAAAGGGGATCATGGACACCCATAATCAGAATGGGGGCCCCCATTAGTCACGCAGATGGCCAGTCAGGTCTGTGATTTGCAAACAGATCAGCAGGTGCCAGGCCATGAGAAATTATACAGATCTGTAATTTAGATCTGCAGCCTTTAAGGTTCTCCATGATCATTTGTTCAACTACATCTCCCATCAACTCCCCTCCTCCCTCCCCAGCAGTCAATTCTACTGCATCTTTACTTCCTTCCTTTAGGAACATATCTTCTTGCTGTACTACAACTCCCACAATCCCTTGCCTGCCAACTATTCTACAGAGAGACTTACCTTGGGCATCTCCTCCGCTTGTCAGTACCCCGATGGCTTTGCCCTTCCCAGACAGATTCTCGAAAAGCTTCTTGTCTGGCTGTGCCATGATTGCCACTCTCCGCACTAGACTCTAAGAATAAATAAATATATATATATACTATGTGCCTATAGGATATGAGAAAATAAATATACTGTGTGAATAAATATAATGAAGGCTGTGATGGGGAAGATGCTACCCTGCCCCTTCACGAGCCCCCTCTCTACTCTCTCTGTGCCTGTCACTGGCTCTGCAGCTTCAATTCAGCTCCAGGAAACTCCGCCCGCATCTATAAACCACGCCTCATTTCCCGCCAAGCCACGCCTGCCTATGTGAGTGACAGGCGCTGAAGAGTTACGCCTCGAGGTGAGGAGAGTAGACGCTGAAATAGTGGTATCAGCTGAGCGGGAGAAAGGCGGGTTGACAGATAGGCGACAGGTTGTGTCCGTGTGTTGTCTCAGCTGAGACGAGACGTTGTGTGGCCTGTTGTATTTTTTTGGTTTTAGGCGCTTTTTTTAATACTGAAGAAACATCGAGGAATTTGTTCACGTTCCCTAAAGCAGCGGCCCCTGTCCTTTACAGCAGTTTAAGCCAATCACCGGGTTCGCGAGTGTTGCTTAGTAACATCAGCCTCGCCCCTTTAAACTTGAGTCGGAAATCTTTGGCGAGGTGTCAAAATGAGGGCGGGCAGGGATTAAAGTGGCACCAGACTTGTGTGTGTGGGAGTCGCCGTGCTATGTGGTAAGAGACATAGTTGGAAGGAGGTCCCTGCCCTGTAGAGCTTACAAGTAATGCCCTCATGTGCCAATCCTGCATCTCCCTTTAGAATTGCCACCCTTTCTTGCAAAAAAAATACCAGCCTTCCTATCTAGTTATCTTTTTTCCTATTAAAAACATTGGGCTCAACCATCAAAAATATCGACCGGGCCGGTAAAATACCGGCCAGGTGGCAGCCCTACTCCCAGTAAATGTAGGGTAATGTAGTGAATACCCAGCATGCAATGGGACTGAGTGTGTAGAAGTAAGGAGTTACCAAATTTTTGGGTTCTGTAACCCGGTCTCCCATCCGTCTTAAGCATTCTCGCATTTTCCGGTGACTTTCCTCAATTTCAGACAATTTGGGGGCAAAAATCTGCTGGCCACCAAAATGTCTAGTGGTTGGGCTGTTTTACCAATATTTCCTGAAATTGTGTGTGTAAAAGACCCTCAAGGAGCCCCCTATACATCCTGAGCCCCCCCCCCCTCTATAGTTACGTGGATGAATCTTCCTGGTTGCTTAATGGAAAAATGTGCAAATCTGTGGAAATTGAAAAAGGTGCATTTTCACATCTATTCATTTATATTTAAGACTTTTTTTCCACTGCACAGATTGTGGTGTTTTTGGGCTACTTTTGAAGTGCCTCTTGGCTGGTCTTGTGGAACACTTTGGCTGGTCTTGTGGAACACTTTGGCTGGTTTTGAAAATTTGACCTGGCAACCCTGCACAGCGTCCCATCAAGGGGTTTTCTTTTCTCTACCTCTTGCAGGAAAGCTGTTTTGTTGCTATGGGCAACCTCAGTGCGTGATTAGACGCTGGTATATAAGACCCTATTAAAGGGGTCACCTTTGAGTTAACTTTTAGGGGCACATTTACTAAGTGTCGAATTGATTCGAAGTGAAAATTTGAATCAAATTCGAATTAAAAAAATGTTTTAATTTAATTTTGGGCTTATTGGACTATCGAATAGCCCAAAATTAGATTTTCGAAGTTCTGGAAAAATTCGATCTAAAAATTCGGTAGGTTAAACCTACCGAATTGCTATACAATCCTATGGGAAGCTCCGATAAGATTTTTCTAAGTTTTTTTTTTTTTTTTTCATTGAATAAAAAAAAATTTGATTGATTGCTTAAAATCATTCAAATCTAATTTGTTATATTTGATTGTTCGAAAAATCGAATTGCGTTAAAACCCCATAAATTTGAAATTCGAATCAAGGGATTTTAATTAAACCTAAATTTGAGGGTCGAATTTGAGGGTTTTTTAACACTCGAAATTCGACCCTCAGTAAATGCAAAACCCTTAGTTTGATGTAGAGAGTGATAATTCTACTATTTGAATTGTGAATATTTGCAATGGAATTACATTTTTTTATTATCTGTGGTTTTTGAGTTATTTAGCTTTTTATTCAGCTGCCCTCCAGTTTGCAAGTTCAGCAGTCTGGTTGCTAGGGTCAAAATTACCCTAGCAACCATGCATTGATTTGAATAAGAAATTGGTATAGGAACTGAAGAGGACCTTACTAGAAAGTAAATAAAGTAGATAAAAATTGGTAATAACAACACATGTGTTAGAGTCCTGCAGCGGGGCGGGTACCCGCTGGTTACCCGCAAAATCCGTCGGTACCCTGCGGGTTGCTCGTAGAATTTCTAGGTGCGGGTATAGAAGCGGGCCTGTGGTTCTGCAGGTTGGCGGGTTGAGGGTCGGGTCGCAGTTCCTCGCTATAGCGATTTTTACTCCTTTTTCTCAGCATTTCTACTTCTGATGATGTCACATCCGGGTTAAAATTGACAGCACTTCCTGTTTTACTCCTTTTTTTCTGGTCACGGCTACTTCCGATGATGTCACTTCCGGTTTATAATGACAGCACTTCCTGATTCTTGATGGTCGCGGGTCCGGGTTGCGGGTACGGGTCGCGGGTCCAAGCAGGTAAGAATGCGGGTCCGGGTTGCGGATTGCAGGTAGCGGGTACGGGTCCCAAAAAATGGACCTGCGCAGGACTCTAACATGTGTAGCCTTACAGAGCATTCGTTTTCTTAGATGTTATCAGTGATGACCATTTGGATGCTGGCAAGAGTCAGAAGAAGAAGGTAAATCATTATAAAACTTTAAATAATAAAAAAAAATGGAAAAGTTGCTTAGAATTGACCATTCTATCACCCGCCAAAAGTTTACTTATAGGTGAACCACCCCTGTAAAGGGGTGCTTCACCTTTTGGGTGGTGACACACGCTAAGATTCAGGGAGATTAGTTGCCCAGCGACAAATCTCCTCTTCATAGGGCGACTAATCACCCAAAATGCAGTCCCACCGGCAATAATGTAAATCGCTGGCGGGAAGGCAGTTTGGGGAGATTAGTCGCCCGAAGAAGAGGATATTTGTCGCTGTGCAACTAATCTCCCTGAATCTTAGTGTGGGTCACCACCCTTACTTTACTTTTAGAGGCACATTTATCATAGGTCAAATTTCGAATTCACAGAAGTTGTTTTTAAACTCCCTTAAAGGAGAACTAAACCCCCCCATTGTGATAAATCCCCATTGGCCCCCCTCCCATGCCTCCCCGTCTTACGCAGAAATTGCCAATCTCCCAGTCAGTTTACAGAGCTAGTGGAAGATGGCTGCGTGCAACTCCACTGGAAGAATCTGCGGCGAGGGATGAGTATGGGGCATCTCCCCGGGAGTTAGGTCTACCTGGGGTGAGGGTACAGGTTTTTTAACGCCACAGGTTGAAATCTCCTTTAAGAAAAAAATGGAATATCCAAAACTCAGACTAGAAACGAACTCGATTCGAGTCTTTTCTCTGAAAACAAAACTCGAAAGTCAGGAAGGCTACAAACATCTCCAAATTGGTCACTGGACCTCTCTTTTCCTTCGTCTTCTGCCCCTTCTCGTGATGGGGCCCGCCCCTTTCTGCATCACCACCCAGTGACTCCACCCCTTTTGCGCCACAACCCACGTATTTTCATGTAGCTCCACCACTTTTTACATCACAATCCGCCCATTATTTACCGCCCCCATCACTGGCCGGCAATTTTTTTAAAAAAAGGTGGCAACCCTACTCACAAGCCACTGGTTGGGGTTCAGTGCTCTACATCATACTTAAAGCTAACTCAAAGGTGAAAACCTCTTTAAAGGAATGTAATTAAGGGTGAAAACCAAGGTCTAACTAGAGCAACTCATCAGCAGCTGGTAGTATATTCTTGACCCTCAACATCTGATGTTTCTGGCTGGAAAATAAACTAGCAACAGGGGGTACTGGGAGTTGTTCCTGTTTCCTGCAGGGGGTTGATAGAGCATGTCAGTTGGACATCACAACTTGCTTGAAGTGGCTGAGGGCCACTGACTGAACTATGATGCACAATAATCAGAGGTGTAAATACAGAGGAAGCAAACCCTGTGGCTGCAGGGGGTATAGAGGCCCTAAATAACAAGCAATTTCACCATATAGTGGTTAAAAAAAGGACAACCTCTAGTTATTTTGGGGGCCCTAAAATTGCTGTGGGGCCCAGTAACATACAGTTATGGCACTGTGGCTGAAGGCTGATGGCTGCTGTACTGCTGCAGTTAGCTAAATATAACCTTTTTATATGGAACTTATAAAATATACATGCTGCATGGCCCATTAGTTATTCCATTGTCTTGGACACAGATGCACTCTGCAACAGGCTGACTTGATCTCAGCTCATTTTATATTCTGGTCCTTATGTGCAATCTACTGCTTCAAGGCCCACTCTAATTACCAGTGAATATATTAACAATAATACTCTATGAGTAATGAGTTATTTACCCCTGTCCACTCCATTTGTCTGGCCTGTAGATCACCTTAAAGGACCAGTAAACTCGAAAAATATAATTGTTTTAAAGTAATAAAAATATAATGCAGTGTTGCCTTGCACTGGTAAAACTGCCGTGTTTGCTTCAGAAACACTACTATTGTTTATATAAACAAGCTGTTGTGTAGCAATGGGGGCAGCCATTCAAAGGAGAAAAGGCTCAGGTTACACAGCACATAAGCTCTGTAGAACATAATGGTGTTATCTGTTATGCACTATTAAGGGCTGGGGCAGACAGGGAGATTTGGGGAGATTCTGTCGCCTGGCGATTAATCGCTGGCGACAATCTCCCCGAACTGCCTTCTCCCTGTCCACCGCCTGTTAAAATGAAAAAGCGCCAGCGCTAATCCACACTCAGCGCGGCGATTTCCGGAATCGCCCGAAGTTACTCCGTGAGGAAACTTCGGCGATTCTAGAAATCGCTGCGCTGTGTGTGGATTAGCGCTGGCGACAGAGTCTCCCCGAATCTCCCTGTCTGCCCCAGCCCTTAACCTCCTGTGCCATATAGCCTTTTTTTCAATTTTCGTCATTGCTACACTGCAGCTTGTTTATATGAACTATAGTAGTTTTTCTGAAGAAAACACACCCGTTTTACCAGTGCAGGGTAACACTACACATTTTCATTACTTTAAAACATTCTTGATGTTACTGTTGCTTTAAGCCCAAACAGCTGTATAGTGCACTTGTCTCATAAAGGCAGAGTGGATGGAATTGCATCATCACCAGCATTTATTATAAAATTGAATAAATAAGTTTATTTAATGTATAAATTATTTTCTAGTAGAAAGATTAAGGAAAGATCCATCATCCGGAAAAGCCAAGGTACCAAGCATTCTGGTTAACAGGTCCCATACCTGTATATATAAAATGAGTATCGCACTCAACGGGGAAACTTGTGAAACATCTAAATTTATTGAAAAAAAAATCCCACATATCATTATTATAACATTATCATTGAGAAAGAGCACAATTGGTGTTAGAAACATTGTTTTTTTCATATCTGTGTATGTGTGTGTGTATATATATATATATATATGTATATATATATATATAGTAAAGAAGAAGCTTTGAACTGTGACTGGTATGTTCTTTATTCAGCTGTCTCTCCTTATCCTATTTCTTCTTTAAAGGGCAGATTGTGCACAAGGACATTTTAGTAAGTGTGAGCGACATTCTACTTCCATTGCCTTTTACAGGAGCCACATAAATACCCATATTTCTTCTAATTGCAGGAGATTTTTAAAATACTGATCCCGCTTTTCATGAAGCATATGGCTTAAACGAATGCAATCATGTTAAGGATTCCACGCTGAGCTTTTGAATCCTGCTCTTTGGTTTAAAAATAATGCCATTTTACTAAGAAAAAATCCTGCTATAATTAACTTTACCTGCTCTGACCCCAGCCACCATGCATCTGGTACTACTTCCATCCTTATGTCGGAGTATGTATGTTTAATTCAGCAAGAACACTGGTGTAAAGGAAACTGGATTGGAGCCTCTTTTCCCCCTCCCACCAGCATTTGCCTTATGAGTATGCTCGGATTATTAGATCCAGGAGAAAAAGATGGGGGGTTGATCACTGCACATTCCCTGGTCCCGTCTTATAAGCAGGGATGCACAGAATCCCCGAATCCTTCATGAAAGATTTGGCCGAATAACAATTCCGAATGTCGGTAAAAAGTAGAAAAAACATTTTTTACTTCCTTGTTTTGTGACAAAACGTTACATGATTTCCCTTCCCACCTAGGGTTGCCACCTTTTCTAAATTATTTTATCGGCCTGTGGGGGGCGGGGCCAAAAAAGGGTGGCACATGATGTCAAAGGGGGCGTGCCTGTGATGCTTTGTGGACGTGGCCACGACGCTGCACGTCCAAGGGGAGGAAAGGTAAGTATACAGGGGATTGGGGGCTGGCCGATGGGTCTTTTTTAAGGGTATTACAAATTTACCGGCAGCTACATTGTCGGTAAATTTGTAATACCTGCCCCGGCCTTGGCGGGTGTTTTACCGGCTAGGCTGGTAAAATACCGGCCGGGTGGCAACCCTATTCCCACCCGTAATTTACATATGGTTCCTCCAGGCACAAGGATTTGGCTGAATCCTGCTGGAAAAGGCCAAATCCTGGCTGAATCCTGGATTCGGTGCATCCCTACTCATTAGTTATCCAGTATTGATGCAAGTGGACTAGTTATGTGCGGGTCTGTTAAAAACCCAAACCCGTCCTCCCTCCATGTGTGCCTGCCCAACTTCCAGCTTCGATTTATAGACCAGCGATGACCCACTGATGACATCACAAAAGAGGTGGGGGACATAGACGGACATCTATAAAAAAGGAAGTCAGAGGCCAGCAGTGTAAGGTGGTGTAAAGAGCTCACTCTGGACCCTCCTGCCACTCCTAAATGGGGGTGCAAGGTCGGCCAAAACCTAACTGACCCGCGGGTTTCAGGCCATCCCGCACATCACTATTAGGGACCACTAAATGGGGTTTACCTTGACGTGGTATAGTGGCTTATCAATTTTATAATCATAACTTTGTAAATAAAAACCCTTGTTTTTGTAAATACATGCACTTGCATAGATACTGGATTACTTATTCGACGGGGGACCTAGGAATGAACATTTCTCAATCCCCCTTCTTTTCCTCTATGTTTGTAGTTCATTTGGCCAGATCAGTAGCACTTCCATTGTTTTTAAATATATATTTTACTTACCCTTGGAGTGCTCCCACAGCCCCCCTTTTTTTAGTTTTAGATCCTGCACAGAAGGTGCACCATAGATTGCCTTCTGCCTCAGCACATACATTATATCTATCAGATACAGTTCTATTGGAACATAATCAATGATTTGCCAAACTGTCCTTCAATCCTACTTATTGGGCATTGATTTTGTCATGCTTTCAGTACACAAGCACAGATGGCACTGTTGTACACACAGAACATCTTGCACAACAACTTATCTCCTCAATGATCCATCTGTGATCCCATGAGATTATTTCCAGATTGCATTATGAATGGATGCTGCACTGGGGGTTCTAGATCTGAATCAGTTAATAGTGCTGCTCCAGCAGAATTCTGCATTGAAATCCATTTCTCAAAAGAGCAAACACATTTTTTTATATTTCATTTTGAAATCTGACCTGGCGCTAGACATATTGTCAATTTCCCAGCTGCCCCCAGTTATGTGACTTCAGTCACTCTTTACTGCTGTACTGCAAGTTGGAGTGATATCACCCCCCCCCCAGCAGCCTAACAACAGAACAATGGGAAGGTAACCAGATAACAGCTCCCTAACACAAGATAACAGCTGCCTGGTTGATCTAAGAACAGCACTCAATAGTAAAACCCATGTCCCACTGTGTTAGTACAAGGTACTGTTTAATTATAACAGAAATTAAAAAAAGGAAATACTTTTTTAAAATTTGGATTATTTGATTGTAATGGAGTCTAGGGGAAACTGCCTTTCCGTAATTCTGAGCTTTCTGGGTTTCTAGATAATGGATCCCATATCTGTAAATGCAGCATGCAGTTTTAGGTTTGTAATGGCATGCCACTAAAATCTAGGCAAATGCAGGAAATTGAGTATAAAGAACATACAAAGATCCCTTTGGAACTGATGCTGTAGTTTCCGCTTTATTGCTCTTTATCTTAATCTATTGTTTTGCCTTCCCAGATCTCCAGCCACCGAGCTATTGCGGCAGAAAGACATCAAGTTAAAAGAGAACATTGTCTATTTGATCTATCATGGTATTGTATTGTACTGGCTGTACTGGCTGCCGAGTGCAATTATTAGGAGTAAGCATGCATTAACGGCAATGCTTCCTCAGGCACTGTGTGCTCAGACTCAAAAAGGCCAGAGGTTTTCAATTTAATTAGGGATAATTGCTAAGTGTGGTACCAGTGACCCTGCAGACATAATAACAGTAGGTAATATGACATATGTGAAATATAATACAGTGTTATCCATTCAATTGGGGTTGGGTAGGGGTCTTAAAGTTCAGACAAATCCCCTTTCTTTTAAAAGTTATTACACTTTAGATGGCTGGTGGTGGACCCAGTCCTCATTTCTTTAAAAAAAAAATGCATTTTTATTTATCAAAGAGGCCCATCTTGGAAATTAACCTTGGCCTAGAATCATATTTATGCTGAAAAGTCTCCAATGCAACCTTGTATTTATTCAGTCTAATTTATTATGTGTTGGTTTAAGTGGTGTCACACATCGAGGGTCCTCCTATGACATTTGCTTGTCAACTCTAACGATCCTGCATGTATGTGGTCATAACTGGAAGCCAATGCAAGGTTTTGACTGCCCTGCCTTTTCTCCTCAAGGCAAATAAATAGCAGCCTGCATATGGCCAGCTGACTTGTTCTTGCTTGACTATTCTGACTGGCAAAAAGTAAAGTTCCACCATTCCAGTATTAAAGGAGAAGGTAAGGCTTCATGCACTTGGGGGTGTCAAATGTTAGGCACCCCCAGGTGATGGTATTGACTTACCTGAAACCCGGAGCCAGTGCTCCTATCGGCAGATAACTGCACCGGCCCAGGGTTATACCAGTGAGCACCACAGAGCAACCCTCTTCCTTCTTCCTCTTTCTTAATGTGCATGCGTAGTAGAATGAAAAGCCGAACTTTAACTTAAAAGCCGGATATTTTGTTCAACTCCACGTGCGTTTTAGAAGGAAGGAGCCTGAGGAGGATCACTCCGTGGTGCTCACTGGTATAACACCGGGCCGGTGCAGTTTTCCGCTGATAGAAGCACTGGCCCAGTGTTTCAGGTAAGTCAATACAATCACTTTGGGGTGCCTAACATTTGCACCCAAGTTCACAAAGCCTTTCCTTCTCCTTTAAACAGAGAAGTAATTTCGGCAAGTAAAAAGTAAACCTCTTAGATAACGCGGTTTACTAAATTTGTGGTCATTGATTTGTTTATTGTTTTCCCTTTCTAATTTTCTTAATTAAGTTCTGGCAGATGTGGATGTAGCTGTGTAAAACTGCCTTTGTTATGCATCAAACTGGCCTACAGACCAGATGGTTTGGTAACATACAACTGATCACCCCCATGAATAGCCAGAAAGCACTGAGAGAGGCATAATTACATCTGATTATCTGTCTGGACAAAGCAACTGCTGTCTTTTGGTAGTGTATGATATTGTTTCAATTGCCCCCTGAAGAGCCTACTGATGCGCCAACCTCATTGAAACATGATACATTGCTACTGAAATGATGTCAGTAAGTATTTGTGTTACCTACACTACCTGTGTGCTCTACTATCTGAGAACTGTTTCAGTATTCTGGGAACAATACCAGCTTTCACAAAGGCCTCTATGTATACTAGAAATAAATGGCAATAAACACCTCTCTTGTTTACTGACAACTCCTAGTATTATCTTAAATAACAAGCTGTGGTCGTCTTGTCAGCGTTGACCCAGGACAACCCAAGTGTAAAGGGATAATTACTGCAATTTATACTAGTTTTTATGTTTTACTTATTCTTTGTTTTATTCAAATGTTTTAATTTCTTCTATGAAATTACTTGTCCGATGAGCCATAGGGTAAAGGTAGTGGTAAGCAGGGATTTTGTAACTTCCATAGCTGTAATTAAATCATACTCGTTGGGATCCTCTTCCCTTTTTGGTAAATAGGAAACACACACACACACACGGCAGTGTCCTTAGATGAGTTATTGGAACACTGACTTCCTCATTGCTAAGCCATAGTTTCTTAAAGCCTATGACTAAGTGTGTGCAACACGAAACGCGTAAGGCTATGCTAATTTGACATAATAAATATATTTACTGCCTGGTTGAAGGTTGCCTTTTTGAGTCCCTGCTCTACACATTTTTGGTTTGCACTGCTTCCCTTGCTGAAAGTTTAGGCCTCTTCCATAACTGTGTGAGTTACTGCTTGTTGTTGGAATACTATTAATAGCATATTTTCTTAATGCCAAAGCTTTTTGCTAAACTGACACCAGTTTATCTCACCAGTAATACATGGGGTCTGGGTGCTCGTGCCCCAGACCTACAGCTCAAGGTGGAGGTATCCATCCATAAAACAAAAATGGTAGGCACTCACAGATCCCACAACCATTCTTGTAAAAAAAACTGAGAACTTTATTTAGGCAATAAAAATAGGAAATTACATAGCCTTACTCGTTTTGTTCCAATAGGCACTTACTCATAGGCTGTACCTGTTGGTATTCCACAGAAATAAAAAGTGCCCACGTGCCATTGGCTGGATAAAGGGGTTGAAAAATTCAAGGCAGATGGTAGATTATGCTCTAAAGAGAAAACAGTGTTTGGAAAGGAAATGGTAGTTCCAAAAGCAACTTGTGTTTATATTAGTTATAGAATTGTTCTGGGATTTGGTCAACGTTAATTTAATAAAAAACTTTCTTTAAATTTGAAATTTCAGTTTATAAATGCAGACAACACTGTCCATTCTTGACATGGTATTTAAGTTTTCCCAAGGCTTTTTGTTTTGACTTGATAACATTTATTTACTGGCACCCCTCCCTTGGTCAGCTATACTTAACTTTAAGAACTGGATAGCCTAGAGGGGATGTTTGGCATAGTTTAAATCTCGTTTAAGCAGGCTGAGCAGTTTTTAAGCTGAAAAAGCTTAAGGGGTAATTTAACAACAGGAAAAATTTTGTTTAACTCATAGCACCCAAACAACAGGTGGCATTGACTGGTCACTTGAAGCCATATGATGTGTATAACATTAAATTATATGAAAGTAAGTGAAAGACAAGGCCCAGTTTGCCTGTTAGGGGAGCACACCATGGCTCCTTCTTAACACTCTTGATATGTCTATCATCATCCAGAGACCCTAAACAGCAATAAATAACAATAAAGCAAATTACTCCACCCTGATCTCAAATATCACTTAGTTTTCTATGATTTATTAAGAGCTGTACAATAAATGAAATAACAGAAAGAACAAGGCAGATGGCAAGAAATCATTATTTACTCCAAGGATTCTGTTCATGAGTGTTTGCCATAAATTAATTTTATGAGATGGAACACAGGACTCTTGTCAAGATTGAACCCAGGACTATGGTTTAGATGGAACACAGAGATCATGTCTAGATGAAAACCAGCCTCTGGTCAAGATGGAACCCAGGGCTATGGTTTAGATGGAACACAGAGATCATGTCTAGATGAAAGCCAGCTTCTAGTCAAGATGGAACCCTGGGCAATGGTAAAGATGAAACTCAGGGCTATGGTTTAGATGGAACACAAATTTCATGTCTAGATGGAAGCCAGAGTCTAGTAAAGATGGAACCCTGGGCAATGATCAAGATGGAACTCAGGGCTATGGTTTAGAATTCAGTGATCCCCAACCAGTAGCTCGTGAGCAACATGTTGCTCCCCAACACCTTGGATGTTGCTCCCAGTGGCCTCAAACCTGGTTATTATTTTTGAATTCCAGGTTTGGAGCCAATTTTGGTTGCATGAAAACTAGTTGTATTTCAAAATAGAATGTTCTGTAGGCTGCCAGTCCATATAGGGGCTACCAAATAGCCAATCACAGCCCTTATTTAGCATGCCCAGGAACATTTTTCATGCTTATGTTGCTCCCCAACTTGTCTTACATTTGAATGTGGCTCACGGGTGAAAAAGGTTGGGAACCCCTGGTTTAGATGGAACACAAAGATCATGTCAAGATGGAAGCCAGCCTCTGGTCAACACAAAGCTTTGTCTTGATGGAACACAACATTTTTCTCCTGATGGAACACAAGACTATGGTCTTGATGGAACAAAGGACTATGGTCTTGATGGAACACAGGGCCCTGGTCATGACTCAACACAGAGCTATGGTCTTGGTGGAACGCAGGAATATGATCTTGATCAAACATAGGGTCCTTGATGGGGCACTATGCTCTGATGTAATGGCAAATAAATAATCCTCAAGGCCTCAGGCCCAGATATAGCAGGGCAGTGGACTGTCGGAAGAAATGGGTATATGAACAAAGTAAGTGCCAGTAAAAAGGGGGTTACATGCTTGGCTTTGCTAAATGTACTAATATATTTGTGTTGAAGTTGAAGAAAGCCTGATTAAGAAAGCTTAGTGTGCTCTGCCCCTTTTATTAGCTGGCCAACCCTACACTGTGGTTTAGCTTTGTTAATGCCTGTTATATGCCTCATACAGGGTTGTTTTATTGAGTGATATTGCAATCAAAATAAGTTCCAATAATCTGCCAAGTCATCAGGCTGTATTGAGCCATGCAGATTTGGGTTGGACCAAGTTCAATAGCAACCAATCACGTGTATTCCTTCATTTTCTAACTTGTAATTGTTTTATGGTTGATACTTTGTTCTCAAAGGTGATTTCATGTCACCCAATTAAATACCCAATTTCTAACCAACTCCAGTGGTCCACCCAAAACTTTCAAGGGTAGACATAAGAACCACTGAGAGGTGTTTGGTGGAATAGTATCCATTCTAGGCACGTAATGAACAGTTTAAAGAAATTGATCCTCTGTCTTATTTCTGTCTCCACAAAGAAATTGAAATTTCTATTTTATAGGACCTTCAAAATCTTCTCAGTGTCACAATAACAAAATGATAAAACTGGCAGTTCATGCAGGAACACTTGTGTTTATTTTAGTGTGCTGTTATGCTGATGCTACCTGTCAAAATATCTAACTTGCCTCTATGATGCTTTTATGGAACTTTTATGAAAGTTTAGGGGAGTTAAAGGCCAGTTGTGTACCATGGGGTCAATATAATATCTCATTTATAACCCATTGACTCTGGAACCTTATACAGGTATGGCACCTGGATAACAGACCTTTCCGTAATTTGGATCTTCAAACGAGGGCCAGATTTACACGCATGCACCCCTAGGCCCACTGCCATTTGTCGCCCCTGTACCCTCCCCTTCGTTTGTGCACATGTGCAAATTTTCATCATTGGGTTCTAAACTCTGAGGATTGGAGTATGGGAAATGTAAAAAACTAAAGGATCTTCTGCCCATATCCAGTGCTTCCCAAAAAACATGGATGAGGTTGGGCGGCAGCATGACGCCCCCTAAAATCCTGCCGCCTTAGTCCCAGGCCTTTGTGGCCTTTCCACAAATCCAGACCTGCTTCACACCTTGGGGGAAATTCACTAAAGTGTGAAGCGTCTTATGCTAGCGCTAATTAGCCAG
>CM044441.1:15320161-15330242 GCA_024363595.1 Xenopus borealis | reverse complement strand
TAGACTTAAGGTATGAAGATCCAAATTACGGAAAGATCCATTATCTGGAAAACCCCAGGTGCAGAGTGTTCTGGATAATAGGTCCCATACCTGTACTAGAAAATCAATTTACAGTTAAAAAATGAATGAGGTGCCAATGGTGAGCTCCAGCTCTTGACACTGTATTTTGTTTTCTTGTGATAAATGTTTTACATTTTACATGTTATGAAACTTGCAGATACCTTTATTAATCAGGGCTGGATTTATAAGCAATGCACCCATAGATCACGCGACCCGCTCCTGAACTACTCCCCCATACCTGACCCGCTCCACTTGCACATCCCCACTGCTAATACACTTTTTGCCCCAAAAAACACAAACAGAAAATTCAAGTTTTAATAAATAACCCTCTTATATGTAGAATATTTCCTATAAATTTGGTCTTGGATATTAGTTTTATTTTATTTTATTTTTTGCCCACTGCTTGATAATTCACAGATCTTTTAAATGTCATTTCTCAGTGAAAAATGAATGAACACTCTTCTATATGAACCTGAGTGTTGAATTAAGATTTGAGTTTTTTTCAGCATTTATAGGGACATCCCTGTTGAATGTTACGCTGCCTTCAATAATGGTTATTCTCCTGTTGGCCAGCAGGGGTCAGATCACAATAACAAATTAGCCATTCTACGTGAAAACATTGTGAAAATGTTTAAAGCAAGTCTGCAAAATCTACAGTCTTCCTAATACAGTGGTTTAACAAAAATACCTACTTTATATAATATTGATGTAGAAGTGATGTACTTGATTCCTGGGATTCAGTGCAGACACAATTGGCAGATTCACTAAAGGGCGAAATAGCTAACGCTAGCGACATTTCTCCAGCATTAGCACCTGCAGGGACATCAACAATTCACTAACAGGTGCAGGTGCCAATTCGTGCATTCGCACTTTATCGCCAGGCGACTTTTCACTCTGACTCTGAAAATTCACCTAAGTGTGGATTTTACTGAACGTTACCTTTTTTCACCAGGGGATGTGCTAAAGATTTTCAATGTTCTGTCGCTTACATCATATCCTGTGAGCTGAGAGATCTTCAATCTTCTGTCGCTTACATCATATCCTGTGAGCTGAAAATGCATTAAAGTTAATAAAACGCTGGCGACGTTTCCTTTTTTTGAAGCGATTGCCTTCAAAAGACTTTTTTGAGGTAACTGATTTGCTACAGGCATTTTATTACATATGGAACTTTCATTTTACAGTGGTTTCACGTGTAGGGCAATATCGGCAAATATAGAGACGCGATGCTCACTCAAGGGGGCAGATTCACTAAAGCGGGAAGCGGCTAACGCTAACGCAAATTCACCAGCGTGACGTCAAATCGTAACTTCACAAATTCACTAACACTGTCTCTGGCGAATTTACACTAGCGAAGTGGATAGGCTTGCTCAACTTCGCACCCTTTCGCCAGGCGTTGTTGCGCGCTGGCGAGGGATCATAGCTGTGGCGTGATAGTCTAAAAAAGATTGATTTTTTGTTGGGGGGTTTCCCTCCTTCCCAACTACATTTGGCAACACTACTATACAGGGGGCACATGTAGGGCAATAGGACAACTTTATTTTTGGGATTAAAGGTTTCCTGGTCTTGTGTAGTGGCTTTAATATACGCTTCTATTATAATTTGTAATTCGCGCCGTATGCAAATTAGGCTTCGCTAGCGCAAATACGCTACCATTCACCGACCTGAGCGTAACTTCGCCCTTTAGTGAATTCGCGTAGCGCTGGTGAAAATTTGCCTGGCGAAGTGCGACGAATGCTAGCGAAGCTGGCGCTGGCGTTACTTCGGATCTTAGTGAATGTCCCACAAGGAGTGCTGTCTCTCCTCGTCAGCCGATGCTCTTAGGGGATTTCGGCACCTTCCACCGAGGACTCCAATTCCCAGCTACAACTTTTCCCGGAATTAACGCTGACTGATTTATCCACGGGAGACGCAGATTTTAATGTCAATTCGGCTTTTATTTGGACATACTATGTGACATTCTTTCAGCATTGGGTGTGCAAAAACGCGTTTCATGCCTCTGCTCTCAGCACTTCCTCAGAGTATGTGTTCATGCAGGGCCAGAACTAGGGGTAGGTAGGGTAGGCATATGCCTAGGGCGCAAAGCTGGGGGGCACCAGGCACGTGACATCTCTTTCTCCTACCCCTAGTCTGGTCTCCGCTCTCAAGACTCTATTCTGGGCTGTGAAAGAGTTTGTGCACATCTATTTGCGCTCCCGCACTGTATGCACGCTTACGCCTATACACCCATGTGCATGTACGCTCGCACCTATCTGTGTGTCATAGGCGTGCGTCATTACACGGGAGGCGCCGC
Source organism: Xenopus borealis (assembly GCA_024363595.1). NCBI lineage: Eukaryota > Metazoa > Chordata > Amphibia > Anura > Pipidae > Xenopus > Xenopus borealis. Next base: position 15,327,892 of record CM044441.1, on the reverse strand, counting down.
AGCTGTCCTGGTTGCCTATGGCGCCTCGGTGCTGTGTTCATGTATATTAACGTTCTTGTCGTCATTAAGGTTCCCTGGACAGTGGTAACTTCAAGCATTTGCACCAACATTTATAATAAAGACATCCATACAGCTTTCAATTACCCACCCTATGCAGATTGACCTAAGCTCAATAGCAAATGAAGCACAAATGAACGCTAGCGCATCTTCGCTATGAAATGCTCACACTGCAGAAGTAACGCTAGCGAAAAGTCGCCAGAGCGCCGGGAAGAAGCTTTGCATTTTAGTGAATAAGCGTATTGGTAATGCATTTGCACCTGGAGAAGTGGTGCGAGGGGTGCGAAGCTGACACTGGCGAAAATTCACCCGCTGGTCAATCTGCCCCAAAGATTGGTTGCGGGAAGAGAGAAATGCGTGAGGGCAGTGTGGCTTTAAAGGAACAGTAACACCAAAAATATTTTTTTTTAAAAATAATTAAGCGAAAATTCACTGGTGTAAAAAAAAACAAGATGCACGTCAAAAAAACGCGAATTTTTTTGCCAATTCGCAAATTTTTCGGCGATGCGAAACAGGATAGATTCGCCCATCACTAAACATTACTATTATATAGACAAGTCGCTGTGTAGCCATGGGGTCAGCCATTCAAAGCACAGGTTACATAGCAGATTAAAGATCTGTAAAATACAACTGTATTCTATCACAGAGCTTATTAGTAACAGTACATGATATTTTAGTTACTTTAAAATGTTTTATTTTGTTGAATGTGAATGTCCTGTGTAACAACCTTTATTTGCCTAGTATTAATTCTTCTAGCTGCACTAGGTTTAATACAGGTACTGTATAGGGCTAGTTATCCTGAATGCTTGGGACCTGGAGTTTTCTGGATAAGGGATCTTTCTGTAATTTAGATCCATATACCTTATAGGGCACCTGTTGGGTGAAAACATTTTCCCAAACTAAAGATGTGGGCTTGTAGAGCCTGTATTCTGGTTTGGGGTGATAGTATTTTTTTTTTTTTTAAAGAAATTGCTCCCCACCAGCACAAGGACACTCACCCCAGGAGGGAGCTCCCAGTACGAGTGGTCATGCTGAGCAAAGTGAATGCGCATAATGAGCTTATGATGTCACATGAATTTGCATAATAAGTGCGTTGTGGCATTTGCTTGTTATATGCATGAGTGTGCCCCAATATGGCCGCTGGAATCAGTAACTCCCTCCCAGCAGTTCCGTTTTGCAGCGTTCAGCCGCAGGGGAGCTCAGGAATAGACGCACTCAATTATTTTCAATGGGCCTATACTTAGTGATGGGCGAATTTATTCAGAGGCGAATTTGCAGCAAATTCCCGCGATTCGCCAATGGCGAATAAATTCGCGAAACGCCAGCGAAAATTAGCCAAAAAAAGTCGCCCAAAAAAAACAAGTCGCGCGTCGCGTCAAAAACGACGCGCGACTTGTTTTTTTGGGCGACTCGTAAATAAAACAACGCGACAAAAACGATGTGACGCGCCAAAAACAACGCGCCGGAAACAACGCGACGCGACGCACGTCGTGTGTAAAGGGTCCTTAGACATTTCTCCTTTTTTAATTTTTTTTTTTTTGTTTTGGTGGAATGCTTGTTCTGATTTATGGTCTATATCTAAAGTTCTATCTTATATCCAAAAAATGGGTTGTGTAGTTGTAATTATTTATTATGGAAATACTACACAGAGACGGGCCAACGCATATGGGTGCCCTGCACCCCTGACAGCCCCACTTTTTTTCCACAGCCTCTGTGTCTGCCACTTCCCATTGCAGGGTCAGAATGAGGCAGAAGGAGAACATGCCTAGCGCCTTCCACCTTTGCACCCTAGTCATGTTCCTCTTCTGCAGTGGCGTAACTACTCCCTGGTGGACCCCGGTACAGGATGGGCAACTGGGTCCACTGTGGGGCCCTTACCTCTATAAATCCCATGCTGGAGTGTTGCTGGCATGTGTGACGTATACTCTCCCCCTAGATAACTGCTTGCCATAACCATTTTTGTGGCTCCGATGGGCCCCAAGGTAGTTACAGTTACACCACTGGTCTTCTGCCTCCCTCTAGACCCAGCCCTGGTACTACTGCTTGGACCATCCTCATTAAGCAGTGTCAGTCCAATAAAACAATTTAGTTTTTCTGGCAAATTTGACCAGGTTGTGCTCGTCAATCTTAAACTGGCCATACACTTTGGCTCCTTGGGGATATTTCCCTGATATGCCCATCTTGAGGTGGGCGATGTGTAGGGCATGTCATTGGAAAATTATGTATTTGAGAAAAGTTCCATGGTTGACTGAGTTCCTGCCAGGTTCTTCCAAATATGTGACCATGCGGGATTTCTATATGTTATATTACTGTACACAAGGTACCTTGGACTGATCACTGATATACCTAAAATTTTTTTTTTTTGCTAATATTCATTTCTAAAATTTTACCTTGGAAAACAAACCCCAAATGTGGGAAAATTGGTAATGGAAAGGAAACCCTGGCTATGTTTGGTGGCTGGGCCCTTATCTTGGAGGGATGGGAGATTAACAAAATTAGAAATCCCTCCCAAATGGTACTGAAAATAATAATTATGTGGGGGGTGCCTGGTGCTTTCAAGTTATGGCACTGTTACAGCAGCATCTGTCCCCCCTCCTGCCAGCTTGGTGCCTGCATGTTGCTGGTTTTTGGCAGGTGGAGGAGTATAAGGTAGGAAATAAGGAGGAGGAGGGGGGCTCCTGTACAGCAAGCCTGCAGTTTGGGCATCCCAGGAACCATGGGGCCAGCTTTATGGTAATTGTGCCAATGGATATCATGTCATATAGGCAGAGTTGTTCTATACAGTAATGCCAACATATCCGAGTCTGACTACTGATTCACATTCTAGTGTCATACCTACTGCGTTTCCCATGATAAACATGGCGCTGTCATTTTGGATAATGAAGTTTTCTTATCAAGTGTCATACTGCGGCAGGAACGGACAGTTACGACTCGCACAATACCCGGCCTTATTGAAAATGCCACCTGCCAGACAAAATGTAAAACAGACGTATCTATTTACCTCCCTCTGTCTCTGTTTATTTCCTTTTGATTGACAGTAACATTTTTCCTCTTTATTTCCCCCACTAGCAGAAAGGGCATAAAGCATGGGAACGCCGTGTAATCTGCTTCTGAGCCGCCTTCATGTCTGATTATTCAGCAACGACGCGGCCTCGTATTCGTTTATTCAAATGACCGGTCTTGTTAGTGCTCGCTGTCTATATAGCCGCTCATTCTGGACAAAGGGAAAAACAAACACAGGATTGGTCACCGGGATCATCAATGTGTAAAACATGTAATGGGTAGAAGAAAGGGCTGAAGTGGATGGTACATGTGTGGGACCTGTTATCCAGAATGCTCGGGACCTGGGGCTTTCCTGATGATGGATCTTTCCGTTATTTGGATATTCAAACCTTAAAGGGCAAGGAAAGGCAAAGAAATAAAATCCCATTTCTACTTTCTTTAATGAAAAAGAAATCTATCTCCAATATACTTTAATTAAAAATGTGTTCCGTTTTTATAAGAAACCTGACTGTATGCAGTGAAATTTTCCCTTCATTTAGTGCTGTGGATAGGAATTATCAGACGGTCCCTAACTTCTGGCAGGGAAACAATAATACTTATGAACAGCAGCCTTACTTACCAGCTATACAGAACTGAAGCAGCTTTGTTTTTTTGATCATTAATGACGATCCCTAAGAAGCCCAGATCACACTGAGCATGTGCACAGTCTTGGTCTTGCAAAGATGTATAACAAAGTTACAAGATGACAGCCCCCTGTGGCCAACTTTGAAAGCATAAATCATTTGTTTGATTAGGCTTGTGGTGCAGTAAGTTCATGTTTATATTTAGTATACAAAATACAGCATTTCTACCCTTATTCTATTTTAGACTTTACTTGCCCTTTAAGTCTACTATAAATCATGTAAACATTAAGGGGATTAATTATCAAAGGTCGATTTTTCCAGCTTTTTATACCTCGAATTGGTTTCTAATTTAATAAAAAAACTCAAATGGGAAAACTCAATTCAGCCAGTTTGGGGTTGAAAACTCACCTGAAAGTTTTTGGAGGGAAAAAATCAAATCAATTGAGTTTTCAGGCAAAACCCTCCCAAAAAAGCTTGAACATTGTGAAGGCTATTAAAGAGGTAGTTCACTTTTAAAGGAGAATTCAACCCTCTAGGCGCAAAAATCCCTCCCCTTTCACAGCAGCCATCTTCTCCCGAGCGGTCTTCTTTCTTGATTCATCTGCATTTTCTGGCACATGCGCAGTAGGAGGCATTTGCCGTTACGGATCTACTGCGCATGCGTTAAAAGTCCCTTTTAGGGATTGCGCAGTAGCTCCGGCAAATGCCTCCAAATGCATATGCACACGAAAGTCACAAACTTTCCAATTTCTTCCTATTTTTCAGAAACGTCATGACTTTCGGCAGTAGATCTGAACAGGCAAATGCCTCCTACTGCGCATGCGTCAGAAGACCCCAGGAAGAAGACCGCTCAGGAGAAGATGGCTGCCGTGAACTCTGCTGGACAGGACCTGGAAAGAGGGGTAAGTAACAAGTTAGGGGCATTTGCCTGGGGGGGAAAGGAAGGCCAGGGGGGTGGAGGGATTTTTGCACCTAGGGGGTTGAATTCTTCTTAAAAGGAGAAGGAAAAGCATTTTATTTTGACTACTTTTACCTAGCTGATTCCCCGGGCCGGTGCTAATATCAACCGAAAACCGCACTGCTCTGGGGTTCTTCTAGCGAGCACCATGGAGAGATCAACTTCCTCCTGCGTTGATTTCAAATCTCCCAGGGAAATCACATGTGAAGTAGAGCAAAATAGCTGACTTTTTCATTAAAGTTCGGCTTTCCGTCCTACTGCGCATGCACAGCCCTGATAGGACCTGCGGAAGTTGACCCTGAGTGGTGCTCATTAGAAGAACATGCTGCGTCTGAACCTGGGTTCTGCGCTTACACGCGTCTCGTGGGTACAACGCCATTGAAACTAATGGAGTGTGTCTAGACCTGCACTCCCCTCCGTCTGAACGCAGCCAAACGCAACGCAGGTTCGAAAACGCCCGTGTGTAAGGGCCCTATTGAAATATATTTGCGTAGAATGGAAGTGCTAATTGGTTTCAATCTGTGGGCTAGATCCTCCATCACCAACTGTTTATGCTTGGAGGATCTAGCTCACAGATTGGAACCAAGTTTCAGGAGACATTTACTCCAAGTAAAGGTGGCAATAGACGCAGAGATCTGCTCGTTTGGCAGTGTCGCCAAACGAGCATATCTCTACTCAATGTGTAGATCTCTACTCAATGCGGGCGATGTCGGGCTAATCCGATTGTGGGCCCTAGGGCCAAATGATCGGATCATAATGCATCCAAAACAGGCTGCATACACCCACAGAAGAGGCTGTGATCCGAAGAGATTTTTTAACCTGCCTGATCGAGATCTGGCCGACTTTCGGACAGATATCGATCAGGGAAGCCCGTCGGATGGCCCCACACGGGCCAATAAACTGCCGACTCGGTCTGTCAGCAGCTTTTATCGGCCCGTGTGTTGGGGCCTTAATGCTATTAAGCAGAGGTATCTGATCTTTTATATTTTGACCAGAGGTAAACAAGTTAGGGACCACCATGTGGGGTTTACCTTGACGTGGTGGTGACATCAACTTTATGATCATAACTTTGTAACAAAAATCCCCTGTTTTCTTTTCTTTTTAAATACACGCTTTGCATATTCATTGAATTATTTAGACAGGGGACTAGAATGTGCATTGATTAATTAGCACTTCCATTGTACTAAAATATATTTGAATTTATTTAGGGCTCTTACTCACGAGCGTTTTCCCCCTGCTTTCCATTTTGCTGCGTTCAGCCGCAGGGGAGCGCAGAAATAGACGCAAGCAATTCTCTTCAATGGGGATATACTCACACAAGCGCATGTAGGCGCCGAACACAGGAACTCACTTCCCCGGGGCAATCACTAATTTCCGTTGCTTATGTTTAAAAAAAAAAAAACGGACTTTACTCCACTTTTGCAATTTCTGTCTTTGTCTCACATAACGCTGCTCTCTGGGTGGCGATTAAAATTGGTGACAACTTTGTCTATATTTGGCGACCATTCTGGCGACAATCTTTAGTAAACCTCGTGAGACAATTTACGTAGCATGTATCCGATAATAGGCGTTAATATATACGTTCACCAGAATATTCGCATTTACATAAAGTGATTGCAATTTAGTAAATTAGCTCTTGTGGATTTTCTGACGTTTTCTTCTGGCGCAGGCTATTATCGCTGCTTATAGATCTGCTCAGCAGGTCTAAAGTGGAACCCTAAAGTCATGTAACTAGCTGTGATCTAAATATACAGGTTAGAGTTTAGATTTGGTCAATGATTCAGTATTGGGCCAAAAATGATAGATTTGGTGCATCTGTAAATTAATTTATGTATAGTTTATGTCATCACTAAATTAAAGTAAAGAGTCCAAAGCTAAATTTGTATAATAGCTATAACAACAATACTCGAAATACAGGTATAGGATCTGTTATCCAGAAACCCATTATCTAGACAGCTCCGAATTACGGAAAGGCTGTCTCCCATAGACATTTTAGTCAGATAATTAAAATTTTTTTTTTAAATAAATGAGTTCCTTTTTCTGTGTAACAATAAAACAGTATCTTGTTCTTGATCCCAACTAAGATAAAATTGATCCTTATTGAAGGCAAACCCTGCCTATTGGGTTCATTTAATGTATATATATGATTTTCTAGTAGACAAAGTATGAAGATCCAAATTGAGGAAAGATTCATTATCTGGAAAACCCCAGGTCCCGAGCATTCTGGATAACAGGTCCCATACCTGTACTGAGTGAAAAACAGAGCGTGAGTGTGAGTTCTTGGACTAACACTAGGTGGCAGCAGCACACTGTTGTGGCAGAAGGTTTTTTTTAATGAAAGCTAATGTTAATAAAGGTTCACAAAATGCAATTAGTGGAATGGTGAGATCTGTACAGGTTATCAAGCTTGTTCTTTCTATAATAGATGATAATGCAGTTTAGAACTTCGCTTGCTGTTATGGATCATGAAAGAACAAGCAAATTATATATTAAACTAATCGCTGATACTGCATGCTAATCACGGCTCACTCCCTCCATTTTCAACCGTTCTTGCCATTGATATTCTCTGATAAATTCCCCCTTTGTGTTTAACACTAATCTATCATTATGTTATTTCCTCACTTTGGACGCTGTCATTTTTATCTTTCTCTTGCCTCTCTCTCTTTTTTTTTTTTTAAAAAGACGTTTCTTACTCCTTTATTATTGTTAAATTATGATTAATTCAGGTGTTAGTTGTTCCCCAAAGAACCTTTTTTTAATTAATATAAATTAAGCACAGGTGATGGTTTTAAATAACCATTGCTGGCACTGGTGAGAGTGTGGAATCCCTCTGGGTAGAGATTTTGATTGGGCAAAAGGTTACAAAGAAAATTATCATTGGTGTATGCTATAAACCACTTTGTATAAGTGACGAGTATGAAGCCCAGCTACTTTTACAAATACTGTAGAAGCAAAGCAAAAGCTTTCTGGTTCAATAGAAGTGTTGCTGTTGAGGTGGGTAAGAAAAGACTGGACTTCATGGCAAATAACAATAATACTATGAGTTTGTGCCAGCATGGTTTTATGCGTAATAGATCTTGCCAGACTAAT
>CM044441.1:15293404-15308378 GCA_024363595.1 Xenopus borealis | reverse complement strand
CTGTAATCTAGTCGGGATAGGATGAGAGCATGATTGTCTTGGCTTTAGTAAGTGAAAGGAAGGGACGGATTTTTGCAATATTATGTAAGAAAAAGGGACAGGTTTTGACAGTGGCATTAATATGATCAGAGAAGGACAGAGAGGAGTCAAAGATTACCCTCAGACAGCATGCTGAGTTGCCAGAGTCAATGAGCATGCCATCGATATAGGGCTTAGGTGGAAAGATGATTAGTTCAGTTTTTGTTAGGTTGAGATTGAGGTGGCACTGGTTCAGATTTGAGCCTCTGTTTCAGCTGTTAATGAAGGGGTGGATAAATATATTTGGGTATCATCAGCATACAGATGATAATTAAAGCCAAATGATCGAATGAGATGTCCCAAATATAATCCACTTTTCCTGGCCACTCTCCATGTCAGCATTCCCTTCCCTTCAGGACTAAAACTGGGTATTAGACAAGAGAGGGATATTCAGGAGGCTTTTGAGGGGTAGGGGCAGTCTGGTCTATGGGCAGGGATAGGAAGAGCCTACCTTTGTAATGGTGATATGGAAACTGTATAGGAAAAGAGAATTATGGTAAGTATGAAAACAATCCTCCCTTTTCTAATACTTTTGCAGAATTCTGATCCCTATTTACCACGTGCCTTCTTAAATTATCACAAGACTTGATATCAGAAGATTTCAATAATCATGTGTTCCAGATGGATTGAGGAGGACATTTAGTCATCAGCACTTTATAATTTATAAGTGCTTATTACCATTGGTTGGCCAAAGAATGTGATAAATAAAATTTTTTCATTTCCTATTTCCTGCTTTGCTCATGAAAACTCCATTTTAGTTCCTGCTGTGGATTCTGGATACTGTAGAAGAGGATGCAAGTTCTCTTTCTCCCTTAGATTATCTATTTGCTGCTTTATCTGTTTTTTTTTTTTATAAGAAATACTCTAAGGATAAGAAATATCACAAACATTTTAGAATTACTGCTTCATGCTGTGTGTTCCTCTCAAAGCTCCAATTATTATCACATCTGCTTTCTGAGTGGAGGTTTCACCTGAGCACTGTTTTCTTTGTTACCAAGAAGTTGGGAATAAAACTTTAATGGAAAATGGAATTCTGTGCTTTATACTTTTGTATACTGTGGTGTATTTTGCAGCTTATACATTTTATTTAGATTTTTAAATCAATTCAATGAGAATGGAAGTTATTATAGGAGGTAATCCCCAAAAGGGTCAAGCCAGCCAAGAACAGCTCTGTATTCTGGTCCAGTGCTTCTTCATGCATGTGTGTGACATCACTGGAAGTGACCCCGCATCAATGGAGTGACATCACTCTTGACGCAACTCAAACCCAACACCCCCACTTCTGCCAATGGATTTTATGGAAATATATTAGGCAGCAGGGGTAAAATTTTTTTTTTTAAGAAAGGTGTTTCCCTAATAGTTGGCATGGGGTGACTTTAAAGGACAAGGAAAGTTAAACTAAAGAAGTAGCTAGAAATGTTGTACATGATATTTTGTGCTTGTGTACCAGCCCAAGGCAACCACATCCCTTTAGCAGTAAAGATCTGTGTCTCCCCAGTAGATGCCCCAGTAGCTCCCCATCTTCTTTTCTGATTCACTGATTCAAATGCTCTGTGCTGCTGTTACTTACTGAGCTTAGGGACCCACTCACAATATACAATACATATATGGGCAAATTTACAAAATTCACATGAAATTCACATGAAGAATCGAAGTTCGATCGAATTTATATTAAATTCGAATTTGAATCTTCGAATATGCAAATTAGGCAAATTCGACCATCAAATATTCAAATTCGAATGATTCGAATATTTGAATAAAATTATATTTGACTATTCGAATATTCGATGGTAGAATACTTCCCCTTTAAATTTTACTTCGATCACCTACTTCGCCAGATCAAAGCTACCGAATTGGGCATCATAATGTTTGATTGAATATGAAAAATTCGATCGATCGCTTAAAATCGTTTGAATATTCGATTCGAATTCAATTCGAATATTCGATTTCATTTTTTATATTCGATCGTTCGAATTGCGGTAAAATCTTTCGAATTCGATAGTCGAATTTGAAGGTTTTTACTTCCCCCTATTCCCAAGGTCGAATTTTGAATTTTTTTAGCATTCGAAATTTGACCAATAGTAAATCTGCCCCATAATGTCATAGAAATATAGTCACAATATAAGGCTGATTAGTCATTAATACAGATAATTACTACATGGCAGCACAGAAACCAGTGCAATCAGATCAGAATTTCAGCCCTGTAGTATCAGCTTATATTACAGACAAACCTCAGTTTCTGCTGGATAATTAGTGATGACCCCTAAGCTTAGCTTCTCAACAGCTGCTCAGAGCCCACTGAGCATGTGAGTGTCACAGACACTTTCCAAGATGGTGACCCCCTGTGACAATTTTGAAGCCCTGTATCATTGCTGCTATTGACAAGCTGAAACTTTAGGCTGGTGCAATAAGTTATATAAAATATGGCATTTTTAGTCCTATTCGTTTTTTAGGGTTAAGTTCTCCTTTAATGACAAAACTACCACTTGACAGTCGCAGCTACTACACAAAACCCAGTGGGAATCAATAGTTTTATCATGTTCATATTGTTCTGTGCAGAAAACAGATTGAAAGAAGCATTCTTTGGAACAGACGGGCAGGCTCTTCCATTTCATTTAGATAATTAGTCTAATAAGAGGCTCTAAATGGTTTATGTATGAATGTATTAAATATGGTATGAATATAAATCATTTTTTTTTTCAAGCTGAATTTATCAACAACATTTGCTCTTATCTTAGTCCATATGCGGAAGTTGGTGATTGATGAAAGAATGAGCAAGGGAAAACATACGTTCACACAAATGGTACATTTCAGTCATTTTCTCCCTTTTAAATCCATTAATATTTGCAGGAGACTTGGGAAATGCATCTACACAGTAGCAATGCTCGGTTGTTTTTGCTATACAAGTGTACCAGTGACCTGATGGATAAACTCTCATAAAGGAGGATTGCCATTGAAGTTGCCTGGCAACTATGTGTGCAAAATCCTCATATATAAAAAAATCCACTCAAGCAGCATACTATGAATCTTTGGATTAATATTTTTCCTTTGGTGAGTCCTAGGTGCGGCATGGGTGGCATTTAAAAAACGTTTAGGACAAAACCAGTGTAAGGATTATGATTACAGCATATGGGGGTCATTTATAAAGTTTGCATACTGCATATTTATTTGCAAATGGTTGTACTGCACATGCTTTTTCCTGAACACTAATATATTGCACTGCTCTGCCCGTCTTTCTGGTTTCTGAGAATTCTCATTGTGAATACATTTTCGCAAACGGCTCGTTGAATGAGACAAGTGTTTGTGTGAGTGCGCCAAATGTGCGAGGTTGTTTTATGCAAAAATAGTGTTGACATTGGGGCTCATTTATAAACTTCCCCATGGCAACTAAGCCGGTGGGCTCACCCCCACTTCCCCATCGGCCCCAAGGTGCACTTCCGCAGTGACGTTTGCCCCTCACGCGTGCGCAGTGACGCTGAGTGCATCTGCGCATATGCGGCTAAGCGCCGTTCGGCTTGCTTTCAATATCAGGTTAGTCGGGTCTAGGGGTAGACAGAAGAGGTAGCTGCTCAACTCCCCCCAATCGTTGCGCCCTAGGCAGCTGCCTCTTCTGCCTACCCCTAGTTCCGGTTCATGGCTACAATATCAGTGTGCAAACAGGAATGCAACATTTGTTTTCACAGTACAAATGTCTATAATAGCTTTTTAAATATGGCAAAATCCCAAATTGCAAATATTATGTGCACACTCTGCTTTTGAATTACCCCACAACATTGGTGGCAGAGAAAAATATTCACAAAACAGTTTCACAAATTGCGAACTTAAAGTGAAATTTTTATTTTAAAATGCATCAGTTAATAGTGCTGCTCCAGCAGAATTTCTCAAAAGAGCAAACAGATTTTTTACATTTTGAAATTTGACATAGGGCTAGTCAGTTTCCCAGCTGCCCCAAGTCATATGACTTGTGTTCTGATAAACTTCTGTTACTCTTTACTGCTGTACTGCAAGTTGGAGTGATATTACCCCACCCCAGGCAAAACAATAGGAGGGTAACCAGATAACAGCTCTCTAACACAAGATAACAGCTGCCTGGTAGATCTAAGAACAGCACTCAATAGCAATAACCCATGTCCCACTGTGACTCCTTCAGTTACATTGATTAGGAAAAACAACAGCCTGCCAGAAAGCAGTTCCCTCCTAAAGTGCTGGTACATGACATGGGGCAGCTGGGAAATTGACAAAATATCTAGCCCCATGTCAGATTTCAGAATTGAATATAAAAAATATGTTTGCTCTTTTGAGAAATGAATTTCAGTGCAGAAGTCTGGTGGAGCAGCACTATTAACTGTTGTGTTTTGAAAAAAATGTTTTCCCATGACAGCATCCCTTTAAATTGCTGTCAATGCTTTTTTCGCCAACAGTGGGGACACTCACATAAACACCCGTCTCATTTGGGGAAATTTATTCTCAATGCAAATCCACCAAAACCGGAAAGACGGGTACAGCAGTGCATGGAGGTGCAGGCCCAGTGGTGTCACTACCCCACACCCCTGTAGTTATGCCACTGGGTTTCCCAAATAACAGATCCTATACCTGTACTGTCAAAGAGCCCCTGTGTGTACTTGATATATACCAAATGTCACCCCTGTCTCAACGCAGCCAGACACAGGGTACAGTCTCCAACCAATCAGTCCGCTGACTAACTGGACTCATTACTCATGCAAATAACAGAAATAATTGTAATAGCAGGACATAATAAGCAGCAGTCTTGCAGTCTGCAGATACACCATGCACTACTGCCATGTTATACTAGCAAATTACATTTTCAAATACATATATATATAATCCATAGTCTGGATCACTGTGCCTCAATACACATACTAATGATCACATTAAATTAAATCTTACATGATATTATTGGTATTTGTGTGACCTCCTGTTCCTCAAAGCTCTTTGCTCATAGTTTAGACTCACTGATAACTTTGGTTCCTCGCATTGCCCATCAGAAACCAATTGCTCTGGATCAGTGGTAGCCTCCAAGTTAATGGGATGTCTAGCTTTTTTCACCGATGTTAATGGGTGCCATGACCTTGGAGCACACATAACCTCCCACACACTCCATCTTTTACTTATCACATACCCACTAATTAGGCATGTGAAATAAAATGCATAATTATTAACAGTTGTAAAAAACATGTGAATGAATTATATTATCAGGAAAACTGTCTTGCATATGTAACGCTAATTTGGCCTTGGCAGGCCACAAACAGTTAGGTCCAGCTAGTGGTATGAGCATGGGTTACATTGGACTCATACTTCAGGATCAGGGCCTTCGCTATGTGGAAGCTATCCCAGATAGATGGTTTATAACTACAACTCCTAGCTACTGTGCAGGTAAGATTAGGAAAGATGGACGCCAGGAGGTTCTTATAGTAAAACAAACAGGTTGTTTATTAGTCAAAGTCAATATCCCCAGGTTTTACTCACATAGGATAAGGCATTAGCAGATGAAATTGCAGTTGGAACAGGCATAGGATGATAGATATACCAACAAGTGGTCCGGATCCCACCCAGTGAAGTGGTCAGGGAGGAGTCTAGCCTGACACCCTATTCGCTGTGGTCCCTGCACTAAAGGCAACCAGGAAACCTTTGGGGAAGCTACTCCCTGTTACTGATCCTCGTTGGAGCACAAAGCTGCTCTTACTATATAAGCTGTCTATCTTTCTCTCCTAGGGGCAAATTCACTAAAGTATGAAGCATCTAACGCTAGCGCTTATTTGCTATCATGACGTCATTTCGAAACTTCGACAATTTACTAACAGTGTCTGTGGCGAAAATTTGCTAGTGAAGTAGATAGACTAGCGCAACTTCGCATCTTTATGCCAGGTGAAGTTTCGCATTGACGAAGGGACGTAACTACGCTAATTCATTAAAATGACAATTTTACTGAATGTTACCTCTTGCGCTAGACTTTACTTTGCCAGGTCAGGCCTGGCGAAGTTCAATACATTAGATATGAGTTTGAAAAAAATACTTGAAATTTTGTCCCAAACAAACACAGGCGTCTTTTACTTTTTTAGGATGATAGTCTGAAAAATAATGTAAATTTTTTGGGGGTTACCCTCCTTCCTACCCGACATTTCCTAACATATGGCAACTCAACTATACTGTGGGCACATGTTTAGGGCAATAGAACAACTTTATTTTATTTAATAAAGGTTTATTGGGCTTGTGTAGTGTAATGTATTGGCTGTAACATATACTTCTAATATACGTTTAACTTTGCACCATATGCAAATTAGGCATCGCTAGCATATATGCACTTTGCCTGGTGAAGTAACTGTAGCTCAACTTCGCTAACATTCACTGCCCTGAGCGCAAAGTCACATTTTAGTGAATTTGAGGTGGGCTGGCGAAAATTCGCCTGCCGAAATGCGGCGAACATTGGCGAAGCCAACGCTAGCGCATTTTCAGCACTTAGTGAATTTGCTCCCTAGAGAGACTATTACAGAGATAACCTATTCCAACTATACCTTGTTCACGGGGTTCCCTGGTCCCCAGCTCAATCTCTAAAAGTGCTGTCCCTTTAGGGCAAATGGGAAACAGCCAGTAGGTAAGGACACCAGGAGCCAAAGAGGAAGAGGCCACTCCTTTCCACACACTATATTGCAGTGGGGCAGGAAGTGGTCATTACACCTTTTGGCTGATAACGCTGATGTTAAACTTAAATGGATACATATGCTTATGCCTAGTAACTAAGAAAAGGAGAAGGGTAGTGCCTTAAAGTGTTAGGGACAGATTAACCCCAATGGGTCCCTATAAATGTAAGGTTAGTTTCTGTGGAAATACAAATATGAATTTTGTGCCCTTCCCAACATCCCCTCTTCAATCCACATTTATCATCCATTTTTCTATCGTTACATTTCCTTGTCTTAAAGGAATTGTTCAGTATAAAAATAAAAACTGGGTAAATAGATAGGCTGTGCAAAATAAAAAATGTTTTCAATATAGTTAGTTAGCCAAAAATGTAATGTATAAAGGCTGGAGTCACTGTAAGTCTAACCTAAAGAACAGGACACTACTACTTGCTTTTCAGCTCTCTTTTGTTTACACTGAATGGTTACCCTGGTGACCAGGCAGTAACCAATCAGTGACTTGAGGGAGGGCCACACCAGTCATAACTGTTGCTTTTGAATCTGAGCTGAATGCTGAAGATCAATAGCAAACTCACTGAACAGTTATGTCCCATGTGGCCCCCCTTCAAGTCGCTGACTTACTCAGATTTAGAGAGCTGAAAAGCAGGATGTTGGATTCTGGCTATTATATTTGACATCCAGTCACTCCAACTTTTATAGTTTGCATTTTTCCCTGACTAACTATATTAGAAATATTTTTTATTTTGCACAGCCTTTCTATTTAACCAGTTTTTAATTTTACCCTGAACTGTTCCTTTAACAGAATTGTGGATGGGAGCAGCTTACCAATCTAGATGCTACAGTTCAATATTAAAAGTAGTAAAATAAACTGCAAGAACCTACATAAGCATCTTGCTCTGTAAACCGACTGGAACAGGTAGTTCTGAGGATGCATAAGACAATAGATACCAATAAGTCCCAAACCTAGTTTACCCCAGTCCAAACAATCCGTTAGGTTCTCTTCCACCTTCAAAAATCCAATTCCAAAAGGGGATTGCTGTATTCCTTGAATTAGTTTTTTTTTTTGGGAGAAAAAAAGAGAAAAAAGAATAAATATAGTGCAGTCTTCTCAATTCAAAACACAATGCAGAAGTTTGGGTTTGATAATCCAATGAATCAAGGATTTCTTGATTCTAAATGGACACCAATTAGATCTTGGCTGTTAAAAGACTTGTGTACTTATTGATAAAGTTTTAAACTTCAAGTCTTGTGGGACAATAAAGAAGCGATAGTTTGGAGAGACGTCATTGCTCTTGGAAGAAGCCGGTGAGGCGAAATGCGTGAACAGTGATGGAGCATTGCGGAAGTGTGCAGACACAAAGCGGGGACTTGCACAGTGAGGTTTGGGAGTCACCAAGAGACTCAAATTGCTGCTGCAGAGATCCTCGTTGTTTTTAAAAAGGCGATTTTATGGATAATCATTTAATTATAAATTGTAAAAGCACTTCTGCACATGCCGCTCTTTATTGTCCACAAGGGAAAAAGAACACTGAAAGAATGTCAGATCTGCCATTGATTTTGAGATGCGCTGAAATAATTTTTGGGTTTGTGAGTATCTACCACTGGAATACTCGCATTTTAAAATGTGGGTATAAGCTATACTCTGATATCTGTTTCCACTACCACTGAAATGGATGCTTAATTCCCACTCTTCTACTAGAAATTACTAAATCATTACACTGATTTATGAATACTTTTTAAGCACTGAAGGTGTGTGTTTTGAAGCGAGAATGCTACACTATATTTTTTCTTTTTTCTGTTTTTTCTCCCCCAAAAAACCTAATTCAAGGTATACAGCAATCCCCTTTTGGAATTGGAGATCTGAGGATGTGACCCAGCTTCATTGCTACTTAGTAGTACAAGTGACAAAGGAAATTCTATTTAGCGAGTAGAATAGATTATTTTATGCTACTTTATGATACTGTTAATTCTAGTTCAGTCACCATGTGGCTCTGTAAAGTAGGGAACGTTCTCAGCAGAAGTTAGATGTGGCAAAGGATAGGCTTATAAGCAGAACAAATGATTGGCGCCAATGATCCTGAGGCTTCTGACCTCAGAAAGGTACCATGAAAAATATTTAGATAGGTTTGATAGCGGTAGGGTAGATTTATGGAGCGTAATGTAAGTGGTGAGAGTTAGTGGTAGGTTAGTGAGATGTTTTTAAACAAAATGGAGCACCAGTACCCCGTTTGAAGCATAATAAGGTATTGGTGTTCCATTTTGTTTAAAAGTATAGTGCTTCCATGTGGCTAGGCCACTACTGGTGTCTGCACCTCTGCACAATTTATATTCTTCAGTCGGGTTAGTGAGATGAGCAGCCGAGACTCCAATGAGGAGAGTTTAAAGGACCAATGTCCTGATGGTATCTTGTTCAATATTGAAATATACTGCACCTCCTCACCTTTCCTATGGTTCTCCTGCCTGGTGGTGCAGATCCCCCTACACGGACGGTACACGTCAGTCACATACATTTTCCACAGGATACCATCAGTAGAGTATTAGAAGAGAGCTGTACACTCTACTTGTACACACATGGCAACCAATCAACTTGCTTCATTCATTGTTCTACTTGCAGCTGGTTTTAAAAAGCTAATTGCTGATGAGTGGCTATGGGTAACAGTCCATGGGAAAATTTGCCCAGTGTTTATAAATGAGCCCCATTGAGTAATGGGTTAATCTAATCGCAAAACTCAGGTTTGACAATAAACTAAAATTATTCTCTCTAAATATAAAATAACAATTTAAATGTATGCCATCACTGGTCCTTGAAAGCACACTCCATCCAACTACAATTTAAACCACAGAGAGATGGTCTGAAATTATCATCAAAGCGGATACCTGCTAACCTGCACATTACTGGCTGTAGAAGAGACCCCCCCCCCAATTTGAGTGCATGCTAATGGGTTTACATTCACAACAGCCTGTAATCAGTGAAAAGAAACACTATGCAAGAAGATAACATGACTACAGATTAACCAAACCACTTACATTGTATGGAAGATTGCTGCAGTGACTGGATTAAATCAAGAGCATGGTATAACATGCAATTAAGAATCACATAATTTATCCTGAGAGGGATTCATGTCCTGGTTCCTTTTTTTTTTTTTATTTTTTTTTAGGTTTGTTGACTTTTCACCACTGTTTGTTATGCAGTAGATTTTTGTGTTCCACAGCATGGCAATGCGAGGAGTTAATCAATTGCAATATTTCCTATGGATCTTTGTGCCTGTGGGAGAGCATTAATCACAAATAAATCACAAACACCTGTGTAGGACCCTAAAATAAATATTGGATGGATTTTGCAAACATGATACATTTTCTATCTGAAAGGAACAGTTCAGTGTAAAAATAAAAACTGGGTAAATAGATCAGCTGTGTAAAATGAAAAATGTTCCTAATATAGTTAGTTAGCCAAAAATGTAATGTATAAAGGCTGGAGTGACTGAATGTCTAAGATAATAGCGAGAACACTACTTCCTGCTTTTCAGCTCTCTAACTCTGAGTTAGTCAGTGACTTGAAGGGTGGACACATGGGACATAACTGTTCAGTGAGTTTGCAATTGATGCTCAGCATTCAGCTCAGATTCAAAAGCAACAGTTATGACCCATGTGCCCCCTCCCCTCAAGTCACTGATTGGTTACTGCCTGGTAACCAATCAGTGGAAACCAAGACAGCTGAAAATCAGGAAGTAGTGTTCTGTTATGCAGTGCTGGGCCAAGTTGGCCGGGCGCCCTAGGCATGTCGTCCCTGCCGCTTGTGCATGTGCAGAAGACCGCCAAGGCCCCACAAATGCGCATGTGATGAAGGCGTTGTAAATGCGTATGTGCCAAAGAGTGCAAGCTACTGTACCAAGGATTGCTGTCACAACTTCAGAATAACAGCAGTCCAAACTAGGGGAAGGCGTTAGAACAGGTACGTCCCTGGAGCCCCTCTGCCTTTGTGCCCTAGGCATGTGCCTCTTCTGCCTACCCCTAGCTGTTAAGTTATGTTAGACATCCAGTCATTCCAGCCTTTATACATTACTAGTGATGGGCGAATCTACCTAGTTTAGCTTCACCGAAAAATTCGCGAATTTCCAGAGAAATTCACGAATTGGCGTTTTTGACGCATCTCGTCGTTCTCGACGCACTTCGCGTCATTTTTGTCACTTTGTTTTTGTCTTGTCGCGTCAAAAAACGACGCTTGACTCGGTTTCGCCGCGAATTCGCCCCTGGCGGATAAATTCGCCCATCACTATACATTACATTTTTGGCTAACTATATTACAAACATTTTTTTTTAATTTTTGCACAGCCTATCTTATTTACCCAGTTTTTATTTTTACACTGAACTGTTCCTTTGAGGTTGATTAAGTAATTATTACCACTTCCAAAATCAATTCTGTGATGGAGCTTTACAAGAGAATTATATGTGCTAATTTTGCTTTTAATTGAAATGCCGAAGAAAGGTCAACAAATCATTTCAAATGAATTGGAAACAAGGCTTCTCTTAACTTCTAGTCCAAAAAAGTATGTGATTAGAGTCAGTGCTGAGGAAGCTCCAAAGGTTAAGTAAGCAGCATATCGGGTAATGAAAACGAGAAGAGAATGGGAGAGAAAAAGCAACTATATAGTGTAGTATGTTACTTAGAGTTACAGTTCTGCAATCTCACATACTTGTTACTTTATCTCCCCTTTGTTTGGTGCAAATTATAATCTCAACTGTTTAAATTTCACCACGTGTTAGAGTGTAAATGAGTACTCACACAATTTGTATAAATATATATCTGGACTTGTTGCAATAGATCAGGATTTGGCTTGTCTTTGGTTATCCGTCTGCTGTATGAAAAATATGGAGCACGGAGATAGTGTATACTAGTGATGGGCGAATCTCCTGAGTTTCGCTTCGCCGAAAAATTCGCGAATTGGCGAAAAATTCGCGAAACAAGTCGCGGCACACTTTTGACGCGCGTCGCGACAACTTCATTGCAGCGTTTTTGGCGCGTGTTGCGTAGTTTTCGGCGCACGTCGCTGCGTTTTCGGCATGCATCGCAGCTTTTCGTTGCGCCGCGTCGAATACGACGCGCGACTTTTTTTTTTGGCGAATTTTCACCAGGCAAAATTTCACTGGCGTTTCGGGAATTTATTCGCCGGCGGCGAATCGCGGGAATTCCCGGCGAATTCGCCCATCACTGGTGTATACCCCTTTTATTAAATATAAAAAATATTTAAAATTCCACTCACAATTGTGGGTTTTAAAACATGCACGTCAAATCCTCCTTAGTGTTGGCCGGCGTGGAAGTAGCCCAAGATACTTCGTGAGGAAACTTCGGGCGATTCCGGAAATCGCCGCGCAGCGTGTGCACAGGCGCTGGCGCTTTATCACTTATAGTAGCGGCAGACAGGGAGAAGGAAATTCGGGGAGATTGTCGCATGCTATTAAACGCCAGGCGACAGAATCTCCCCAAATCTCCCTGTCTGTCCCTACCCTAAAGGATCTCTTTTATATGTTTCTAGTGTGGTTTTCTTTGATGATTTGGATCTTGAAAATGCATGCAGAACCTGAAAAAAGATAGCAAAGAAATTTTTGGTGCACAAAGGGGATGGGCTTACCATGAGCAGGTCCTACCGGGGGAAATTTCCCATTATCCCAGTAGACCAGTCCAAATCTGGTCAGGTGGGTATAGCCCAGGGATTCTTACTTTTTTGGAAGTACTGCTGCAATCAAATCCATGGAGGTTAAATGGTTAATCACCCGTACAGACTTTTATGGCTGGTCTTCCGCAAGTATTTTTTACTAATAAGCCAGCATGTTGCATTATTTCCCTTGTTCAAACTGTAATTCAGTTGTCGTGATTGGCAGTCCATACATGTATGTATCTTTGTGGAAGTCTCCTTGGGCATCTCAATTTTTTTCAGTAGGGACACAGCTTTGCAGGCATCTTATAACCTTTGGCCTGAAATTTGCACTTTGAGATTGATTTTCTACCAACCCTGACCTTGGCCTCTTGCTCAATTCACTGGTCCCTTTTCACTCCCCCCTCTTTGAATCACCTACCACCTACAGGTCTTATTTTGGTCAGTCAGCATTCCAGTTCTGGCACTCAATCACACTACTTATTTATTACTTATATACTGTACTTACCTATAGTCCTTATATTCGCATATGTGTATTTTTAAACATCTTTATTTTTGGGCTTCATGAGGGATGAAAGATATTGGAATGTGACATATAATAAGCATAACAACCCTCTTTGTTTCACTCTTTTTATCTAGCATAATGCCGACCTGCCTGTTGACTATGCCTATTGTTCCTCATTCTATTACTTCACGCTTGGTTCCCTTGCATGCTCAGAACACCCTCCTTGGGCCTCTAACAGTAAGACCTGGTGGCATCCAAGTAGCGGGGGGCTAGTCCCAAAGCCAAAGTAGACTGTTATTGTCAGAAGAGCTGGTCCCTGGGTTCTGAGCTTTGGATACCATGCATTACACCTATATACTGATATTCTTAATCTAGCCTATATACGTATATAAGTATGCCTATGTTCATTTTCCAAGAAGGAATAGCCATTGTTCCATCTATTTTTTTTTCCAGAACACTCCAGAGCATTCTGGATAACAGGACCCATACCTTTATACTAATATATTACTTGGCTTTGTCTTCTAATACACACAAACTACCTACTAACAAACTGAATATTAACCCTAATAAAAGAATGAAGCCTCATTTCAATTATAAATGAGTGTTTAAAAGTGATAGAGTGTCCAATCAGAAGGTTTATAGTCTGTTTATCTAATTCCACTTTATTTTTATGTAAGAAAAAATGTTATTCCTCAAATCAATTGATACTTATATATGTTGGCTGAACTTTTTAACTTCTTTGAGGATTCACAGTTCATTGGGATTCACAAAGTTACAGAACCTTATTGTAAATCAGAATTGATTTTCTCATTAGCATCATAAGCTTTATTAAATAAAACACACAACTCTTGCAAAAAATGGTAATGGAAAAAATCTGATGAATGTGTATTACAATTTAGAGACTGGATGCCATTTCACAGCAATTAGCCCAACAAACCTTTTACATAATTAGAATCCCTGTCAAATTGTAATTTTGATTGTGATTGCATATTCCGCTGTTGGGGTGATCAAGCTAGAAATTCACCTGAGGTTTGTGGTTGAGCTGTACTAAGTAAAAGTGAAGCTATGAGGCATGAAATGAAGTGGCAGAAGAATATTTTGAGTTCTTAGCCATTTAAAGTACCCTTAATGCACAAGATCAAGTGACAAAAATTAAACTAATAAAAGAGCAAACGTCCAAAAATGAAGGTTTATCGCATGTCTGTTGTTCCTTTACTGTATATATATGTACTTTATTTGAAAATTTGAAATTAACTGCTAGCGAGATAGTATAAGTAAATTCAGTTACAAGACATACAGACTAGGGATGCACCGATTCCCGGATTTGGTTCAAGATTCATCCTTTATCAGCAGGATTCAGATTTGACGGAATCCTTGTGCCCAGCCAAACCTAATCCGAATCCTAATTTGCATATGTAAATTAGAGCTGGAATGGAAATCACATGACTTTTCATTATAAAACAAGGAAGTAAAAATTTGTATTTTCAACTTTTTCCTTTCCCTCCCCTAATTTACAAATGCAAATTAGGATTCAGTTAAAGCCTATTGCACACTAAGGGGCAAATTTATCGTTATTCACATTATTCGAGGGCTTTTAGCCCTCAAATTTGTCCGAAATTCGATAGTAATTCGACTATCAAATGCTTAACGTATAGTTTTAGGCTATTTTTTCTTCGCTATTCAATTTCTCAAAAAAATCATATGATCGAATACCGATCATTCGATTTCACAAAAAAATCGTGAAATTTCCTTTGATCGTTCGAACAATTTGTACGATTTACAAAATTTATTACAGTGTTTATATTCATTAAATGCAGCTTCTGTCCCAACAGATTTGTAGTTTTTAAATGCCTTTTTCTTCTTTCCTATTATCTTCTTTACATCTGTATTAAGCCACATAGGCTGATTCTTAGAGCTTCTACATTTACTCCTTAAGGGAATAAATTGAAAACATAATGCCCCAATCAATACTCTGAAGGGCAGCCCTAAAGGCACTAAAATGAGCTTTTCCAAAATTCAATGTTTTTGTTGCCCCAGTATATATTTGTTTTTTGCACCAGACGTTAAATGATATAACATTA
>CM044441.1:15276894-15289107 GCA_024363595.1 Xenopus borealis | reverse complement strand
TTGTTTTGGACAAGTTGTGGACCAGCCCCCCAATCCTTCTGCCCCCTACTTCCCCTCCTGACTGTCACGAAGTAGGCAGTTGAATATAATTTTAAAGTTGAAGTACTTCTATCATCAAATGATTGAATATTAGATTATTCAATCTATTCGATACGCTCAAATTTTGCATATTCGATGATCGAAATGGCCAAATTTGCATATTCGAATGTCCGATCCATACATCTATTGCTCATGGTTAAGAATGTTTGGAATTCTGGTTTCTACCAATACTATCCAGGACAAATTCCATCTTTCTGTGTAACTTTATTTTCATCTTTTTTGCTCCAGATTCACACATCTTTAGGGCCATGGCTGATGGGAAGATTTATCTGTGGGTGACAAAATCCCCCAAAATTGTTTTTCCATTGGCAACAATTGAAATCGTAAGTGGTAAAACCTATGCATTGCGAAGATGCTTGAAGTTTCCTTGGGAGGCAACATCAGAAGAATGAAGGTTTTAATTATTGCTGGTGGAAAAGCATTTTAGGGATATGTGTCAGGGATTTTTCTCACAGACAACAAATGTCCCCATTGGCCATTACGAATAAATAGTTGGATAAATTAACTATATTGCTATAAATGTGTGGCTAGAATGCCTTAAGAAATAAGAAATACGAAAATAAGAAAATAAGAAATAAGAAAACATTCGAGTTGCGAGTTTATTGAGGTATAAAAACCTCACAAACTCAACCTTGATAAACAATCCCCTTAAACAGCTCATCTCTGATCATGGCAATATAGCGCATGACATGGATTAAAGAGAAACTCCAAACTGTAGTATTAATTATGTTGGTCCTTTTATATGATGCCAAAGATATACATTTGTATAGCCATTCCATGTACTGCTGGAGTGCTGGATAGAGCTGGACCCCTTGTATGTTCTTGCAGTTTGCACATAAAAATCCACATACAAATCCCAACGAAAACAAAATGCAAAAGCAACACATCAATCTCTGCATCAACTGAACATAAAATAGATGTCAACCGCTTTATTATGAACAACCTTTAAAACAAATTCTCCTAAACAATGACATGGAAGCCATGCAGGGCCATAGATTTTACTTACTCGTATTCATTTAAGTGACAGGTGGTAAACTCTTATTCAAACCGGACTGGAATAAGCATTATCAAATGGAATTTTCTAAAAATGCAGACGCTTTGTTAAAGAAAGATTTCTGACATATGCTGGCTTTGCGTGGTCGTTTTAGCGTGCACTCAATAACTCCCAGTTGCCTTTAATGCATTATAAATGTAAATGTATATTTAATGAGCTGGACATGATTAACACTCGAAACATATGCCGGTGTGCTTGAAACAGAAAGCTCAATGCCAAATCTCCTTTGTAATTCCCCTCTGGACACTTTACTATAATTATGACCATGCTGTTTCAAGTTAATATTGCAGATGTTTCCCTTATTTGCCGTTAGGATAAAAAAGTATCACTACATGGGGCATCAGGTAAATGTTCTGCAGATAGGGTATTGTTCTTTGTTCTTATTCACACATTCTCATATAGAGGTAACCAACGTGTATTCCTTCTTTGAAAGGACAATCCCTCCGTGCATAAAATGATCACATGAAGGTATATCAATTTTTAAAGATCACGATAGCATGAGTTATGTATGATATGTCTTTGGTTTAAGTATTCATTGGACTATTGGGCCTTAGTCGTTGCCTATACCGATGCCACGTGTTACATCCATTAAAATTAATTTATTGGAATTATAGTTATAGGCAAATCTGACCTGATTCACTTTGCCAAAAAATTGGTGACGTGCAACAAATATTTTTCATCCAATAGAGTCTATGGGCAAAAAATGTAGCTCATAACTTTTCTTTCAGTTCTGTAAATTATAACAATAATTTTTATAAATATTCTAAACATGACATCTGGCAATTGCTAAAAAATAATCAACCTTTTCTTATTGAAGTAATAAATATAGTTAAAAAATGTGAACACTTATCAACAGTATCAATTTCTATGCAATGCAAAACTTATTATATTTATTATTATTATAAACAAAAATAGGCACAGGTTGCACACCTTGAAAATAACACAGTGACCTGCGTGCGCTAGTAAAGACTTTTGTAAAATAAGGAGATACAGATACTGGCACTCACATGATTTTCATAAAAAGTCAAAGAGATGTAAATATGATGAAAAAGAAAGTAGGTTTACTGAGCCGAAGTTTCGGTTCCTCACAGGTACCTTTCTTAAGGACAAACAGTTTTTGAAAGGAAACCAGATTTTTTAATTAAAAAAAGACGCCAAAACTGTTGCCTAGCAACCATTGGAACCACCTCCACCTTAAGCGGTCAAACCTTATCTTTGTGTGACAGCTGTGTGCACCAAACAAAAAGAGGATCTAGCAAAATGGACAAACACAATGGACATACCGTGAAGAAATAATTAATATGCCAGCTGGTTTGCTACACTGGGTGTATGGTATGGGAGAAAATGTAGGCCCACTCAAGCATCTATCGACTAAACTAATGGCCAACCGAACATATGGGCAATGAGAAATAAGGGGTACGAATGCCCAATGTCCTAAGCGTGTGCCTTGAGTGTACTATAGAGGTGGATGGGCTATTTCTTAGATTAGCCCCAGGTATTGGCAACATAAATACATATTGTCCTGTTCAACATATACAATCCACAGGGCCTTAGAGTCCTCTGTTGAACTCATTGCACCCGCTAACCACTATCTAGAGTTGGCTCCACCTTCCTTCATTGAAGGCTAAACAAAGAAGCCATGCTGCGTCACCAGTGCCACATTGGGCTCTTTTAAACTCAAAGTGGTGCTTTGCGGGGTAAAGGAGCATAGGATGAATTTTCTTTGCCATTTACCACTGTCCACAAAATAGTACTGCACTCTGCTATTAACTTTCCCCTTCCCAGCCCAATTCCATGTCGCCATTGGATGCTGTGAGTGCCTAGTCCTATGAAACATACCAACAACCACTTACATGTGTCCTAGACCAGAGGAGTGGCATGTATTATTATTATTATATATATTTATTATGTGGAATTGACAGGCTACAGGAGACTCTGGCAGTATACCTGGGGGCAGATTTACTAAGGGTCGAATTTGAGGGTTAAAAAACCCTCGGATTCGACCATGTGAAAAGTTGGGAATAGTGTGGGAAGTAAAATCCTTCAACTTCGAAGGATTTTACCGCAATTCAATTAGTCAAACGCTCGAATAGAAAATATTCGATTGATCGATAAAATCGATTTTAACCATTCCATCAAATTTTTTTAGTTGATCAAAAATAATGAAACCCAGTTCGGTAGCTTTGATCTGGCGAACTAGGCAGTCGAATAAAAATTTAAAGGGGAAGTAATTTGAATGTCGAATATTCAAATAGATTTTTATTCGAATTATTCAAATAATTCATTTCGATCAAATTTTTCAAATTCACTGGTCGAAGTGGTCTTCAAAAACATTAGAAAATTTAAATTAGAATCTTTTTGAAAATTCGATCAAACTTTGAATCCTTAGTGTGAATTTAGTAAATCTGTCCCTTGGTTTTTATGCGGTGAGCACAACTTTTCCCTTGTTTGTTATAGTTCATTTAGGAGCAGTGACCAGCTCCCACCCCACCCAGCTATAGTCAGTTGATCCCACTGGTGTCTAATAAAAGGGCAACCAAGTTTGGGAATTTCACTTTGAAAGCAGCAAGTAAGTTGCAGGTAAAAATTAGTCCCTTTGTAAAATGTATAATGAAGCAATAGAATCCTTAATAAATCAGATGCAAATTGAGAGTAGGACTCGCCAGATATGGGATGACTTTGAAATAGTTGGCCAGCTTAAATATATTGCAATATATGGACAAACAATCCCTGTTTTGTTTAAAGGGTAAGGCATATTTAGTAGCTGTATGGCTGTATGCACAAAATGCCCCAATGTCTTAAATATATTGATAATGGGTTGAGTGCAGAGGACCTCTTGTATTTGTCTATATGTATTTACTGGTCACAGCCTCATTGCACCCCCCGCCTAATGTTTCTAAAAGATAGTGGTGAGCACAACTTTCCCTTGTTTGTTATAGATCAAACGGGTGTACCATAAAGTTTAAGCAATATTGCACTATATTTTTTTATTTTTGTATTTTCTATCCCTGAGATCTTCGGAGAGCTGGCTCAGATTCTTTGGTTTTCTTTGTGATCCTCACCAAATTGGAGAGTGGGTTTTTTTTGGAACCAGTTAAGTGAGAAGTTACAGGAATCCTGAGGACTTTTTAAGACTTCTTTAAAATTTTGGTGGACCCAGCTGTACACTGTCACAATAATGCTGATATTGTAGGGCAAATATTGCATTGTGGTAAAGAACTGAGAAAATTGCAAGTGAAATGGCACTTTTCAACCTGCACTTCCTGTTGTTACTGACCCACTTTGTGCTTTGTTGATGAATGATGAACTTGTTATAGACCCTGGAAAAAAATAATTTTCTAAGTTCAATATTTCAGATAATTTTCAAACTTTTTAGACTTTCACTTACATTATCTTTCTATCAGAGATGAGCAAATCTGATATAAACCAAAATAAAATTTGCAAAACTGAAAGATTTGCAGAACGCTTTGAAGTTAATGGGTGTTTCTTTACCGCAACTTATTCTAGACCTATTTTTGCTACTTTTTACAGATAAAATATTGTTGAGTCTATGAGCATTTTTTCACTGCAACTTATTTCCCTGCATTTTTTTCAGCACAGAATTGAATTCTAAGTGTGTTTTTTGTTGTAGTTTTTTTTTCAAGCAAAATACATTGGGTTCTATGGACTTTTAATGCAGAATTTTGTTGTGAATCCATACCTGGTGAAATAGTTCACTCAACACTACTTTCCATTATACAATGTACATGAAACATTATCATGCATCCATAACAAAGCTCTATACAAAATATACAATATATTTCTAGTAAATAATAATACACAATAGTCAGAAGACACACATGTTATTGGCTGCTGGTTGTTACAAAAGGAGTCACTCTAATAGAGTTGTTTCATGGTTGTTGATATAAAATATTTGTTATATGCTATAGGCAAGTGGTATGTCCAATTCTATTTTATACAACACATTTCTATGACGTCTTATCTTGTACTCCAAGAGTAAACAGGATCAAAACAAGTCAGGGCTTTTCTTTTCCACTCCTAGCTAATGGGAAACATTCATATGTGTGCCTTCAAAGTAGCCATGAACAAAAGGAAACAAATAAGGAGCTACAGTATGATAAAGATGATTTCCAAAGATTCATGTATATTAAGCTTGTTCTATTGTACTTGTCAAAGTCAGAGATATTTGATCCAGCTGCCCTATATTTGTAACAAAAGCATATTTCAGCCTGGGTGTGATAGATAAGTTATTTGTAGAAAAGGATTGCTTATCTTACCGGGTGCATCAGGACGAACACAAATCAGAAAGCAATCAAGCATTGTGCAACCGGTTAAACCCAACCAAATCCTGTAATATTTCTTAGACTGTGGTCTTTAATAAGTATTAAAAGAAAATTTAGGATTCTGTTATCAGTTGCCATTTTTATCACATTTCTAAAAAAAAAAAATTGGGCATGGGGATTATCCTTTCATGTATTAACTTGTTCCTAAATATAGATTCTAGCACAATGGTAGTGAGTTATTTAGATTGTCATGCTGCAGTTAACAACATAGGAATCACCAAGATGGTGCATAATGCATTAAGACCTGTCATCGTGTCAGAAGGCATACACCATGGACTCAGCATTTGGTTTCCCAGCATCTTCATGAATGTATTTGTTTTGAAAAATGAGGCCAATTAAAATGGATGTGGTTTTGTTGAAGCAGGACTTTCATTTTCTCCATTGCATCTTGACAGGCATCTGGTTGTGTCTCTTTTTGGGATCACCCATTTAACTTCGAGAAGAAAACCTGTCCTTGAAACACTGTGTTAGGCTCTGATTTTTTATAAACTGTTTTCTGAAGATATGGATCTGGGACATTTTTTGCAGGCATCAAATATTTCTTTCCTCTAGTTGGACAGTGATTTAATACTGGGCTGTCCAACTGGATGCCCTCAGAGCAGATCTGGTCTTCCAAGAAAATATTAGGGGCCCCAGGACATTTAAAGTTTTCATAAATTTCCATAAAAAGGTTCTATAAAATTCCCTCACCATAGTGAACCCCAATTATCAACCCATTTTTCATTTGTGACCCTTGATGGATAGCCAGCTAAAAATTAGAATGGGGTCCGATTAAATAAATAAATGACCTGTACACTCGCAAATGCCTCTGATCCACCCAAATCACACCCCAAAATGTTGAAACACTGTCCACAATCCATCCACTAAATCTTACACAAGGACCATCCCCTTGTTTCTTGGTAGCCCCTCTGTCACAGGCCTCTGGCCGCAGTTCTCCTCTGATGACACTGACATTTTAATATGATCTAGGTCATGAACATGCCTTATGAGGAATAGTTGACCTGCCACATGGAAAAAGTGGAGCATCAACAACTAAAATGATCAGTAAAGCTTTTTTATCCTTGAGCAATTAAACTTTTAGATTTCAGATTTGAGCTCATTATACTTCTCACCCTGTTTATGTTAGGGAAGTGGTGTGGTATTATTGCAAAGGTAACACTGCATTAAATTACTGACTCCTACGACTAGCCAGCCTTCAGCTTGTGCAACAATTATACCACTCAAGAAACTGGCTCCTCATTAGGGTCTTTGTGCCTTTGATTGGTATTCTACACACTTGGCTTTCTATTTATTATATCTCAAGAGATGCTTTATGAAAAGACATGCTTTACTGGCACAATACATTACCAGCACTATCTAGGTCTATGGTGACTTCCTTGTAAGGTTAATAAGAGTTGAAACAGAGATGCAAGTAATCATCCATTTCCATGAAGTTATAGGCATAGAAGCAATTATTGCAGTTAAACAGTATTTGCTGAAGCAATTATATCACACACACACAAGATGTGTCTCATTTCATAGTCACAGTAAATCAAAGAAAAATAAATCTGCATATTCAAGTTTTTGACAACTCAGTGACTTTCTAAATGGACTTGAACTTCACCCTATGCATCCTACTGTCGTTTATATACATCATTACCTTGTATATATCATTAAAATGTATGAATGTCCATTTTTGTAATAAACAACTTTAGTTGCAATTTTTGCAAATTCACATCCCCTGGAGTAAAAGCTGAAAACAGGTTTGGGACCTGTTATACAGAATGCTTGGGACCTGGGGCTTTCTGCATAACAGATCTTTCTGTAATTTGGATCTTCATACTGTACCTTAAGTCTAGTAGAAAATCTTCAAATGTTTTTTGTAAAAAATGTTTATATAGTCGAACTGAACAGAACAGAGTGAATTATAATTTTTTGCAACTTAAAAAGATCACGTGTTTTAATATAAAATCAAAAAAATTTCACAACCTGAAAAAATGTGCAGAATAATTATTAAAATGCAGTCCAAATGGTATTTTTTACTACAAAATGTACATAGAGTTGTAGGGATGTGAAAATTAGACACCCTCACATATTTCTAACAGGCACATTCCTAGTAATATGGACGCCTAATGGGTCCTAATGGGGACCTTGTGCTTATGCAACACCTGTAGTTCTCACAATGTACACTAGATGGCACTGTGTAAAAGTATAAAGGTCTTGGCAACCATGCGGTCAGTGTTCCTTGCTTTGGCCCAACCTTGCAGGCTGGAAGGGAATGGGCATGATCCCTAGGCGCAAAGGCCCTAGTAAAGTACAGCTATACTCTGTCATAGATCACTCTAGGGGGGAGATTCATCAAAGAGTGAAGTGAAGAGTGAAGTTCCGCCACTAGAGGGAAATTACACAGCTCTCAATTCATTTCTATGGGATTTTGAAAGGCGTATTCATCAAAAGGTGAACTTTCACTTTACCCATTGATGAATATGCCTTTCAAAATCCCATAGAAATGAATTGAGAGCTGTGTAATTTCCCTCTAGCGGCGGAACTTCACTTTTTGATGAATCTCCCCCTGGGAGTGATAGAAAGGTAGCTAGTTGAGCAGCTCACGCTCCGACAGGAGACATAGAGGGATTAAGATCCCGGGTACTAATAACCCAGAAGTAGGGGCTAAGTGTACAGACCTAGGGATAGGGTTTCCCCTCAGGTTCCACTCAGGGCAAAGGCTGAAACCTGGTGCATACCTATTCACATTCAAAGCTCAACTACTGCTGACATGACCCCTTGCCTGAAGGGTTCCAGCCCATGTGTGGTGCTGTGAGTATATTCTCCTTTATGCTGTGTGCTCAGTAGTTATGCCATGTAACTGTATAAGATGCTCTTTACTCCACTGTGGTGATTGTTCTATTGCTCTGCTGTTCAATAAATGCTGTTTTGGTTAAGCATAAAGAATCACTGGCGCCCAACTTATTGTGTTTATAGCACCTGGTTACAGTTCAACTATATCCTTCCTCCACCCCACTGCGAGGGCTCATCCCTGAGAAAGAGAGTTTCATTCATGGTGTAATACCATTTGAAGTAGCTATAACTGATTCCTGTCCCATCAGTTTACTATAGCGCTACAGAGTCAACAAAAAAATGTTAGCTGATATTTGCAAAAGTTTAGTCTCTCAGATACTCCCGTACAAGCAACATTTTGACTCCAAAAAGGGCTGGAACTCTGAAAAGCTTAGCACAGAGGTAAGAAATCTCTTACCTTAATCAATTAAAATCATCACTGACTTTCTACACAATGGTAAACTTCCAATGAAATACAGAATTATGCTTTTTTGTAATAAAATAGAATTATGAAGCTATGACTTATGAGTCTTACAGAGTGATATAGAGACTTATGAGTCCTAAGATAGGGAGGGATGAGCTATTCCCTTTTTCATAAATCTTTGCTAAAATGTTGCCATGCATTTAGTTTTGCTGAAAAAAAAAACATGGAGTGAAATGCAGGAAAAATCACCAATAGCATTATTGAAATGTTTCCATGCGCTTTTTGTTTCCCCTAAAGAAAAAAAAAATTTTTTTTTGCACAGGAAATTATGTCCATAGCAATGGCACATTAGAATTTTCAATGCACTTTGTTTTGTCATGAAAAAAATGCATTTCTTTTGCTGAAACAAATGTGGGAAACAACAGCAATGGCATTACAGGTTTGGGATCCGTTATCCGGAAACCCATCATCCAGAAAGCTCACAATTACTGGTCTTCTCCCATAGACTCCATTTTATCTAAATAATCCACATTTTTAAAAATGAATTCCTTTTTCTTTGTAATAATAAAACAGTACACTGTACTTGGTTACAACTAATATGTAATTAATCCTTATTGGAAGCAAAACCAGCCTATTGGGTTTATTTCATGTTTACATAATTTTCTAGTAGACATGCAAGGCCAATTTATAAAAGGTTGAATTTCAAATTCATGTACGTTTTTTTACTTTGTGAGGTTATTTGAAAAAAAAAAAAAAATTGAATATCTAAAACTCGCAAATCCTCACTGGACTTGTCCCATTGACTTATTCAATTTATTCCCAGGGTATAGGTTTGATAAATCTCGAAATTCGAATTAAATTAAATTGAATTAAAATTCAAATAATTTGGATCACAATTCGAATTTGACCCAAAAAATTGAAAATTCCAATTCTAATTTACTATTCGACCCTTAATAAATCTGCCCCAGTTATGAAGATCCAAATTACAGAAACATTTGCTGTCTGGAAAAACCCTAGGTCCCAAGCATTCTAAAAAAACTGGTCCCATCACTGAATTAAAATTGCTCCATGTCTTTTGCTTTACCGGGGAAAAAAATTCAGAAAAATAATCACTAACTCAGTTAATGGATTTTGCAATTTTTATTGGGTTTTGCAGGTTTTTTACCAAATCGAAATGACCAGCTTTGCTCATAATTAAAGATAATAAAACTGGAAGAACCAAACTTTAATTCATATAATGGCAATATAATATTCAGGGCTTAACAGAAATAGTAAACGGACATAGGGGCAGATTTACTAAATTCGTTAGAATGATAGGAAATTCGATAAAATTTTAAAAAAGATTCGAATTTTTGAATAGGTTTTCTGACCACTTCGACCATCAAATTTTTAAAATTCAATTGAATCGAATGATTGAATAGATCGAATAAAAATCTATTCAATTATTCAACTATTCGATGGTCAAATTTCTTGCCCTTTAAATTTTTATTCGAATGCCAAGTTCGCCAGATAAAACCTACCGAATTGCCGAATCTAAAAAAGCTGGAAAAAAACGTATGGGAGCTTCCATACGTTCAGTGGTTAAAATCATTCGAATCGTTCCATCCAAACGATTTTATTGATCGATCAAATATTTTTTATTCAATTAATCGATTTATCGAATTGCGTTAAAACCCTTCGAATTTAAATATCGAATTCTAAGGGTAAAAATTCGATAAAAATTCGATGGTCGAATTTGTGGTTTTTTAACCCTCAAATTCGACCCTTAGTAAATCTGCCCCAAAGTGTCAATACACGCAATCTTTAGAGAAATACTAGATTCAGCACGATGCAGCCAACCAGTTTGGGGGTTCCACTCACCTGCAATAAGAAATGCTTTGTAGATTCAAGAAATCACAGCCTAATGCTTTTTTGACTCTTTAATTGGAATTAAATGGAATATAAACCCAATCTATGAAAGCAACACATTTTCCTTTTCAGTTAATCTTTTAATGTGCTGATTTTATTTGTGAGCTTGCAAGTAACTAGATGTCTATTCAGGGGTTGAGACAGGTCACACATTAATATATACATGCTTAGAAATGTATATTTTTACTTTCTCTTCCAATGACATGATTCATGGCTCATGGCTGGTGTTATTCATCACTCATGAAATGAAAATATCCCTATTTGAGCTGCAATTTATTTTATATGTGCATATGATTATGTTTCTTTTATCTAAATTAAATAAGACAGGTAATGGAGCAAAAAAAATCCTCAAATGAGAGGTCAGAGTCTATTGCATCATCTCGACTCAAATGCTAGGGTGTTCCAGTTCTAAAAATTCATAAAGATTGATGGCTGCACTTATAATTTTCTAATTTCCAATGCAGTCAGGGATTTAACTAGAACCATCATTTTTTGAGTGCCAAGCAGATTTCCTTTACTTTTGTTCAGAGCAAATGAGAAAGATCTCACAGTCCATTAAACAGGCAGTTCAAGTCATAAAGTGCAGAACTAAAGCACTCTCACTATGGAGCAGCAGTTGGTTTAATTTGCCACTGATGTGCTTACAAAGCTGTGTGTCTGGCAAAACTCAACGTAATCTACTTGTATGCAAAATCACAGTATGCAAGCCCGCATCCATATTTCAGATGGCTTTTGTACTTTTTGTGTATAAATCAGGTTATACTCTGCCATAGACTCAATTTTAATCCAATAATTCAAATTTTTTAAATTGATTCACATAAACTTGATTCAAACCATTATTATCATTATTAGAGGCAAATCAACTCTATTTAATGTGTAAATACATTTTAAAGGGGAACTAAACCCCAATAAGAAACGCCTCTACCTAATACCCAAGACAGTCCCCCTCCTTGCTCTCCCCACATAGTTGATTACACCTGGAAGTTCCCCTAACACAGTATTCATGTATTGGTGCAGAGTAAGAGCAGCGGAGCTCATGGGCACCATCTTCTAGCTCTTCAGTATACTTCGGGTCCTCTTCCTTCCCTTCGGGCGCCATCTTCTGGCTCTTCGGTATTCTTCGCGTCCTTCCATTTGGCAATTTTGGCAAATGAACAGTTGCTAGGAATTGAAAGACTGTTGTCTGTGCATGCGTAATATGGTGTTTACGTAAGTAAAAATCATAAACTGTTTCTTCAGATGTATACCAAGTTTCAATTCCATCCATTTGCCCAAAATGATTCCATCACAGCATTGTATTTAGTTGGTCTTGAAACATTTTATAGAGTTTATCAAACACAGAAGTATTAATGTATTGAGGGTCAAACCAAGTTAAAAAAAATCTGTCGAAAAGAAACAAAATGCACTTGACAACTGAAGATTCAAATGAATCAAATGTAATAGATTTACATAAAAGATTCAGTCTTGATTAATCATTTAACTAATATAATTGTAGGGACCCAAAAGTACCTGGGAGTCAACAAGGCCCCAGAAGCGTTCGACCCTAAAGGGACAGCACACCTTTAGAG